>OU744723.1:59766686-60210038 GCA_916613615.1 Steromphala cineraria
CAGGGTCAGTAAACCATCATCAGAAATCAACCGATTACAAGCATTACTAGGATTATTTACACAGAAAAGAGTTTTTGAAAATTGAAAAATATGAAAACTTGTTGACAATGCAATATGTACTTGTTTCATGTTGAAAGGGAATCTTTACGTCTTTACTGTGTGTGTGTGTGTGTGTGTGTGTGTGTGTGTGTGTGGTGTGTGTGGTGCGTGTGGTGCGTGTGTGCTTGTGTATGTTAATGGGAACCATATTTGAACATTATCAGTGCAATGAAATTCCCCAGTCAGAAAGTTATCGATAACAGAACTATCCGGTTCTGACGTCACAGGGATTGGACGTGTTTTAATAGCGGGAAGATTATGTTTTTTTTTGAGTTTTTGTAATGCGATTATTTCCGCCAATATTCCTAAATGACGTTATCTATGACGGTCCAAAATATATCGCTAATGTCTTTAATGCTTTCTTTGTAAGTCAAGCTACAGTAGATGATCCGTATTCGCAACCATCCGACATCAAATTTGAAATTACTACATATACATTAAGTTCAATCAATCTTACACATGACGAAGTCAAAGACATTCTCCTTTTACTTAATCCATCTAAAACAACAGGGCAAAACGGAATGGGTAATAGATTTCTTAGAGCCGTGGCCCAAAATTTAGCTCCGATTCTTACAACCTTGATTAACCTATCTCTGAAAGAATCTATATTTCCATAAATCTGGAAGGAAGCTTCAGTAATACCTCTCCATAAAAAGAATAGCGTTAACGAATGCTCAAACTATCGACCGGTCGCTCTCACGAGTTGTTTATCTAAAGTTTTTGAAAAATCTGTATTTAAATACGTATTCAACTACCTTAGAGATAATGATAGATTAACAACATTGCAATCAGGATTTATGCCTGGAGACTCTACAGCAAATCAACTGACCTATCTATATGGTTTTATCGCTAAAGGAATTGACGAAGGTAAGGATGTAAGAGTCGTTTTCTGTGACATCAGCAAGGCGTTTGATAAAGTCTGACACAAAGGAATAATTTCACAATTAAAAAGTTACGGTATCAGTGGTTCTCTTTTGAATTGGTTTGATAAAAGACAACAGAAAGTGGTATTTAATGGGTATAACTCTGATAATAAAACTCTGTTTGCTGGAGTCCCCCAAGGCTCTGTGTTGGAACCCTTACCCTTCATTTATATATCAACGATAAAGTCGATGGTATAGAAAGTCATATACGACTCTTTGCAGAGGATACCTCTATATATGTCATTGTAGATGATCACGAAATTGCTGCATCTTGCCTTAATGACGATCTTAACCGAATTTCACGATGGGCAGAAAAGTGGCAGGTAGACTTCAATCCCAGTTAAACAGAATCTGTAAATGTATCTTTATCTAAATTATGGTAGTCGATTCTGTGAAATTGTACATTGTCGCCTGAAAATAGGCTGCAGTGAGTTTAATGCTGACATGGTTAACAGACATATATCACATAACACTGAATGCGCATGCGGACATCACAATGAAGATGTTATTCATTATCTATTTACATGTCAATCATTTACAAGTATTAGAAATAACGCTTATATTTATGTAAATGGCCAAAACCTCCGAACTGTGCTATACGGAAATCCACCAGCTTCCTGCAATGTAAATAAGAACATCATCGAATCTCTACATCAATATATTTGTAAATCGAGTCTCCGTATCCGTGTAAATCTAAGCGATTTGGCTAACACCTGTCGGTATATAATATTTAAGATATCGTTTATAAACACCGTGAAGTTTAACTGCAATCAGCTTACTATATTAAACACACACTATTATTATCTTATTTGTATATTATTGTTTTGTGTCTAGTTCTTGTGTATGTTTACTTGTATTCCATTGTATTGGTGAGGTTTTCAGAAAAGCAAAGATTTGCTTGTTTACCAAACCAAATTCATTTTCATGAATAAAAATATGTTTAAACCATAACAGAACTAATAATGACATAATGAAAACAGAAAAAAGTGATAAAATATGTAATTTATTACATTATATCAACAAATAATAAATAGACAATATTGTAAACAATCGAATGTAGATGAGGTAAATTTGAAAACAAATCATGAATTATTGCATAATAAACATTTAGAATTAATATGTTCAATATATAACATGGAGAGTTTAAAATGTTAGATACATGTATCAAGAATCACCGGAATTTCAGAGTAACAATATGGATTATATATGTTAATCAACTGGCAATATACACAAGTTTTCATAAACCTTTCTAGTCAATAATTGCTTTTGTCTATCTTCGAAATCTTTGTTAAAAAACGAAAAATATATATCTGATAGAACATGCTTTTTACTGATACTTTCGAACTGGCACACAAAAGGCGAATGAGGACACACAAGCTTAAATAACCAATGATGGAAACTGAAACACATCGTTTCCATGTGCAAAACAGGCCGCCCGATTGAGAGAAATGACTCATGATAACTTGTTAATTTAGATGAATGTAAAATATTTGTTCTTATTTATTCTTTCAACTAGAATTAAAAAGCTCCCTCCTTATCCATGTTGCCGGCTGTATGGGTTGAATATTGTTTTTGCCCCTCCGCCGGATATTAAATTAAATTGCATTGTCATTCTAATATTGATTGTTTTTATTCTAATGTTTGTATGACATAAGAAGAAATAAGAATGAATTTTGTTCCACACATAAAGTTGAACTGTTTTAAAACAGAAGAAGAAAGGAGAAAACTATCTATTATGTGTCACGTGGTAGCCTTTAAATAGAGAGAACTAAGTACTGTCTTAGCACTGTTCTTGTTGATGAATAATCACACATAATAACTATTCCTATTCTGACATACGTTTTAATATATCGGAATACACCACGTCTGTTTTAAATTCCTAGAGAGTAGATATACATGATAATCGTGCCTTGGACTAAACGACTTAAATTCCTTTTTGCGGATAAGCATATTACATACTAACTCTGTTACTATTGGCAACATATTTGTCGCTTCTCTAATTCCCAAATTGTACCAAACAAATTTACAATTCGAGTTTGTTTTGGACTGAACAACCTAATTTTGTTACTGGCTCTCTTGTTGATAAAAGAAGTTCACAAATAACCACTGTTGCTTTTGTCATACAGCTTCCATCACGTCCGTTTTCAAATCCCGATTTGCACCTGGCAGATTCACATATCGAGTGTACTCCAGACCAAGCGATCCAATGCCCCGTTGGCAGCTCTCATGCTGAACGCGGTTACAATTGCGCCTCCGAACATGAATGGAACAGCCAGAAAACTTAACCAGGCAAGTAGACCCATTCCCGACAGACCGTGACCACTGAAAGAGAATTATTATCGTTATCATTATTGATATGCCAATACTTTTTCTTTGAACAAACACTAACAACAAGCTGATCACAAGTCCTTATCTACATGCCCATACAAACACATAATGGTAATCAAACGTACTCTATCCATCTCTCCTTTACTAACGGTTTTACGTTAAAATCCGCAATGATCGACAGACTGATTAGAATTCTGTCATCTAATGTGTCCATTGGCTCCTGGTTTCCTTACAACATATATGAGCTTGAAGATATTTCAATAATGTTCGAAAAGGCGTGTGTGAATCCTTTCATAGGTAAATATATATTATACCCCACTTCCTGTCTCGTTGCTATGGTTTCCTTTGTTCTAACTGTAGGTATATTGACCGATACACCACAACTTTTCTAATACACCTAATCTTTTTTGCACACCCAAATTAAGTCAGGTGTAGAGATTTTCAACTCTTGGAAATCAACAGAGTTGTAAAATTTAGAATTTTTGAGAAATGTTAACGACCAAAGCGGGAATCGATCCAGGGCCTTAATGTTGCGACGCAACGCCTCTATAAACTGAGCTAATGAGGCTTGATACAGGTAGTGGTACTTTTTGTTGTGTCATGTCTAGGTTGTTGTATTTTCCTATATAAGCCAATGTATAGGTACAAGTTTGTTCAAATTTTTATGTAATGAAGTCAATTTATGATTTTTAAAACGTAATAAGATGAGTGTTGTTAATATTTTTTTGATGTTGTTAGGTCAAGACATATATACATTTTATACATGGATAGCTCTTTTTCGTCAAATATTACTCGACCGGAGTGGGGTATAAGTCAGATATACCCACCCTTCTCTCGGTGCATCACTCAATATACCTCCTGTTTGAATCGTATATTGAGCGATACACCTCGGGAAGTGTGGGAATATCTATTACATACAAACTATATTAGTCCTCTCCATAAAAACCTTTCCACTAACTTTCAGCACCCTTAAAGTTATGATTTGAATAAAGCCAACAGATGGTCTGAAGGAAAATCGAAGTTGTTCAATGAGCAACGCTTATCTATAGTTATCAGTTTAGTTAATTAACAACCACAACTTCAATGTGTGAAGTGTATTCATTTGCTGAAATTTGTCAAATGGTATTTGGTGCGAATTTTAAGGGGAAACTGATGATTTGTATATACGCACCTTGTACATCCCGCCCCTAGTCTAGCACCAATCAACATCAGCATCCCCCCGAACAACCCCTCCAGAACACCCACCCCCTGGATGGACGCCAGACTGCTGGAGGCAACCGCCGACACACATCCCCCTATCACAGCCAGACACACGTAGATCACCTGAAATATTAAATTGATTAAGTGAGTGAGTGAGGCAACCGCCAACACACATCCCCCTATCAAAGCCAGACACACGTAGATCACCTGAAACATTGAAGTGAACAAGTGAGTGAGTGAGGCAACCGCCGACACACATCCCCCTATCAAAGCCAGACACACGTAGATCACCTGAAACATTGAAGTGAACAAGTGAGTGAGTGAGGCAACCGCCGACACACACCCTCCTATCACAGCCAGACACACGTAGATCACCTGAAACATTGAAGTGAACAAGTGAGTGAGTGAGGCAACCGCGGACACACACCCTCCTATCACAGCCAGACACACGTAGATCACCTGAAACATTGAAGTGAATAAGTGAGTGAGTGAGGCAACCGCGGACACACATCCCCCTATCACAGCTCTTCGTGGAGATACTCTTTGATTTTATTATTCTGTTCTTTAACGTAGTAGCTAACAATGAAACACACATATAATCCATTCTTAAACACTACTTGGAGATATGCAAAGTGGGTTTGTACAACCTGTCGCGTATATATTTTCTTGAACATGTTAACTGAAGCCAGACACGTTACAAGGACATACCAAATGAGTATAAATACAGCATACAGAAATATCTTATTTTTGTTATTTGAAGGAAGGCATTTACAGAAGAATCTTATTTTTTATTTAAAGGAAATGATGTCAAAGTTAACTACACGTACATACAAGAACATCATAACAAAAATGATAACAGTCATTGTTAATTATAACATCCCGCTGTCCTGACTGTGTTGATAAATCAAAGGATCAGTAGGCTGTGAATGAATAACAAGGTTATATGTCAAGTCAAGGAACTTTGATAAATAAAACTGTTAAATATGGCATTATCTACATGTAAGTTTTTACATGTAAATGATAATGCAGTAAACAACCAACATTATCATTTGAACAGCAATTCCATTACCTGCCACCAGTTTCCAATCCCAGTTCGCTTTTTTGCCATATAAGGGAATTTTTCCTGAAGAGATTTTGTAAAAACCCACTGAGACGTCAGAGTGACGTAGCTTGTGCTTCCACCAATCGTATCGCCGATAAGAAGGACTATTGGCACTTGTAAAAGTCCGACTAGGATCCCTGAAACGGAAAAAAGAGATCCCAATGTTATTTTAAAATATATATAAGATATCAAATATAAACATCACTCTCGGATACCAAGGGTTAAATGTTCAGATGCTCTACATTATCAAACTTATATTAAAGACACTTAAAGGGGCAGTAACACGTTTTTTGGTAATTTTATATTTCAAATTTTTCACTGATAATTGTAAGTTAATGGTTAATGTATTATTTTGACAGTGCCAAAAATCTCATTACACAAGCCAATCATCCATAGTCAGAGGACAAAGTATGAAGACTCACATAAAATCCATTGGCGGCCATTTTGTGTGAACACCTTTAATTCATTTTGTGTAAGGAAAAGAAATCGGATGGCTAAATTTTATGTTATATATTTGAATTATTACTGCTCCATTTAGTTTGAATACATCGTCTTTCAACTGGAACCATTAATTTTCGTTTTCCTGACATCACCTTCTATTCCCCCTAAAAACGTGCTACTGTCCCTTTAATGATGCAGGTAGAAGAACATGGGTATCATATCTTGGAAGTATTTTATTTCAATTTTTCATTTGTGTCCTTTTGTTAAGCCATGATATAGAAAACATTAACATGTTTATTTCACTTTTAAACAAAGGTTGTTTGGTTGCTTGAGCCAAGATTTGCATAGCATTGTTTCTAAATTGAGTCAGACTAACTGTCAATTTAAGACTATGTCGCAAGTTGAAAGATATCTTTCCTTAGATATCAAAATGTACTATAAACATATTTTGATCAATTTACATGTAATAATTTCAACCTTGCTGTTGAAACAGGAAGATATATTGATACATAATATTGTAATATAATCATTTTATATTGTCATAGTAACGAAATATCACTAGTTGAAGATGAATATCACCTGTTAATAGTTTGTGAACTCTACAAGGTTACAAAAAAGAGGTTTTTTCACCATGATGATTTTATCAAACCTAGTTAGGAAGAATTCGTAAGACATTATGTCTTGTAATAATGTTAATGGTATAGTGAATATTGCAAAATTCCTTTTTGCAGGCTCGTAAGATTCGACAGATGTAAACTTTCATTCAATGTTTTTTTATAGCTTTAAATAAAGAAATTTGATTGTATGGTATTCATGATAATTGTTGAAACCTTTTCAGGTATTTTACGGGCGCTTCGTCCAATTATTGCAATTTGTATTTTGTAACAAGTCTACCATGGATTTGCAATATTTTCATTGTAATATTGGTCATGGCCTTGAGTACTGAATGAAAGCTGTCTGTCTGTCTTACATTAGATGACCCCTGGGACGTTTCAACGGATCGAACTGTATCGCAGTGAACCGCCAATTATTTCGTGTCTTATATACCATGTAATCTATTAAAGGAAAGATACATCGCTTATTCTCCACCCCTTTAACTAACTTACTGATTGAGACACATTTAACTTCAGATCTGTGTTGCAAATGGCATGCCCAGTTATCTAACCCGATCGGGCGTAACATGGCTATTTCAAAGAGTGTATTCCGAATGTCAGAACATTGGTCGTGTGATTCCTTTTGAGATATTTTTCACACTGTCTTGTGTAAAAAATAAAATTCTGAAATACTCAAATATATTAATTATTTCATACTCCAGTTTGATTATGTGACATGCAATTAAAGAGGAACACGGAGATGCCTTTCTCGACATAAGAGGTTTGTAACAATGTTTACATATGAAAACCTCATGCTAATGTTTAACCTCAACATATATTTCCAATAAATACTGGTGTTATATCCTTAGTTCACCCACCCGCCGCATAAGGAGGCCACGCAATAGTCTCGGCAATGTTGTACGATAACCGCTCTGGATGCTGAAATAACATTACATACAATCAGCATAGACAATATAACTTCTTTGAGAGGCATTTTAGAAGTTGGGATGACAATAATACTGAGGAATATATGGATGACAACTTCTTTGTTCATTGTATGCGACGTTTCGACACAGATTCTTGTGTCGTTCTCTGCTTGAGAACGACACAAGAATCTGTGTCGAAACGTCGCATACAATGAACAAAGAAGTTGTCATCCATATATTCCTCAGTATTATTATAGACAATATATCCCAAAATCAAATGAGTATTTCGACAAAATGTTCTGGCAAGCAACTATTAGGAGAAATCTTTATTGAAATACTTCATTTTATTCTTTCCCAACAGAGGCAGCTCAGTCATTCCCGCGTTAGCGCGCACTGAGCTGCCTCTGTTGGTAGAGAATGACGTCTTTTATGCTTTTCTGTAATTGTTTTGCTAAATTAATAATTCCATATATATTTTTAGCCCGATGAGCTACAAAAGTCACTGTCTTATGATTAATTTTTGCAGCATGAAATATCGGATCATGAAAATTTTACTTTTGGAAAAGTTAAAAGCCGGTTTGTTTGAAATCGATAGTTCAATTTTGTTACTACATATATTTCCGTTTCAACATTTGTTCAAGGGGAATCTAAATCAAGCAATTGAAACATACTCACATTTAGATCATCCGTGTATGGTATATAGTATTCCATGAGAAAAACGACGACTCCCAACATCAATGCCATAGGCAACGCAAACATTATGTATGGCTTATTGAATTTCGTGTGAACTCTGAAAATAGAAACCAGATACATTTGAAAGAACAATGATATCGTTTCACAAATACATTGGACACACTGTGTCTGTTACGAAGTAAGATGTAATAAACGCGGTAAGATGTAATAACTGCGGTAAATTGTAATAAAAACGCTTATTACATCTTACCGCGTTTATTACATCTTACGTCGTAACAGTGTCGTTAATTCATTATTGAAATATTATAGGGCGCTTCACTCATCATATAAACTCTTGATTCATACCCGTATCTGACATCATTCTCTCCCAACATAGGCAGCTGAAGTCGTGAAATGTTGACCCAACTTCGTTTTATTTGTGCTACAACTGGGGACAGATTGATCTCGCATTAGGAAGTTCATTCCATGAACTATTATATAATACTTTTATATGATTAAGGATGAGATACTCTGTTCTATCAGTGAAATAAACCCTCTATCTGGCTACAGTGGCGATAACCTTTATCGTCACTCTACTGAGTGGTGATAAACTTTTTATTATATGCTAAGCGGTGAGAGACTGAGTTTTCTCAGTTGTAGAAAACTGATCTCGCTACTGAGTGTGATATCACTTTTTCGAGTCAGTGAAGATATCACAGAGGGGATGACGTCATGTGTACAATGGTTTGACGTCACTTCTACAATCAACGCGACGTCATCGCCGTCGCTAAGTTACGATCAACAATGGTATGACGTCGCCAGAAAACTCTCGAGTCAAGACCTTTTGGACATAAATTGCCACATTTTCGACCATAAAGGCATATAATAAACAGAATATCTTTTGTTTCGAGTGTGATATCACTTATCTCTCATCTCGTGACGGGGTAAAGCCTATATTTTCACTCGTGACTGCGCCACTCGTGAAAATACTGGCTCTACCCCGTCACTCGATTAGAGATAAGTGATATCACACTCAAAACAAAAGATATCCTCTATATCACCACTCGAGTGAGTCAAGTTCAAGAGTTTGACGTCATGTAACAATGGTCTGACGTCATGAATTCTCATATGACGTCACACTGTTACCGCGGTGACGGGCTCTACCAAGCGGCCGCTCAACATGAAATTGGCCTTTTTTTAGCGTAATTAGAAGGAATTCAGCATATAATAAATAGAATATCTGTCAATTCTTGACAAATACCATGTTTATCTCATCTCGTGATGTAGAAAAGTTAAATATTTTCACTCGTGGCTGCGCCAATCGTGAAAATATAAACTTTCTACCTCACTCGATGAGATAAACATGGTATTAGTCAAGAAAAGACAGATATCCTCTATATATTATATATAACAGGAATGAATGCCAGAATGATATTACTTAAAGGCTAGTTATCTTTCCTTGAAATTGACCATGTTTATCTCATCGAGTGGGGAAGACGTTTATGTTTGCTCGAGCGGGCTATTCACGAGTGATAGTTTATAACTTCTCTGCCTCACGAAATAAAATAAATATGTTATTTGTCAAAAAAAGCCATATGTTCTTTTCATTTGATGATGTATTGAGGATACTTAATGTTGTTGATGAAATAAACCTGGTATTTGGAAACTACACTAAGTATTCTATTTATTATATGATTTTTTAATGAAATATGTAATTAAAACGACTTTAAGACTTAAACTTTACTCCCTTTTGTTCACATGGCTGAAAGTAGTTCCGACACCTGACCAGTGACGATATAATATATCGTCACTGGTCACAGTGAAAATATAATATATCGTCATTGTTGCCTGATAGACAGTTTATTTCACTGATAAAACCCAGTATTTCATCGCTGATCATATAATAAAATTGGTTATACCGAAATCAATTCATATACGTTGAGTCGGTAAAAAAGCGAACCCGTCTTCTAAACAACAACATGACGTCATGCTCGTGCATTTACGTTAGAGCATGTTCGATGACGTCATACCATCGTGTTTTTAATCCATAGTGACATTATGATTGTAGCCAAACTTAAAATAATATTCGAATATACTCACTGTTGATAATCAAAAGGTGTCTTTGGTTTTGTTAAAGCTGTAACCCAAGGAGCAACGAGACCATACAGAAACGCTCCTAGTAAAGCTCCCAACAATGTGAACACTGAAAGAATATGTCTTTTGTAGATAGGAGCGATGCACAAATGCAATAGAAAATTATTAGTGAGAGAGAGAGAGAATTGTTTATTAAAGTGTCAACAGTTATACAGACAGACATTCACATGGAAATTAACATATTTAAAAGTATAACATACGGCCAAATGTGACCTATGAGACACTGTAGTCAGACACATTTACAATATAAAAATCAATATCAAAATATGCATTGTAAACGTAATACATACATAGAGATTATTACCCGAGGAAGTGTGTCATATGACTTTTACGAAACGATTGTGAATTTTTGTATTACCCGAGCGAGAGCGAGGGTTATACACAAATATGCACGAGTTTCGTAAAAGTCTTATGATACACTTCCGAGGGTAATAATTTCTTTATTACCGATTTTATTCAATTTAACCATCTTAGAAATATCCAAGAAACGGGCCGCTTCCCTTGCGACGGCCGGCTACGGTGACGTCACGAACAATGGTGTTATGACGTCACAGGCAAAAGTGATATGTGCACTAGTGCTCATATTGAAAATACGTCACCACTTATTTCCAACCATATGGGTAATAAATATGTGTGCTCTCGCTCGGGTAATACAAAAATTCACACTCGTTTCGTAAAAGTCATATGACACACTTCCTCGGGTAATAATCTCTATATACACACACATATATAGATAGTAACATACATACATTAGTTCTAACATAGAAGACTGCCGTCGCCATGTTAAAGGGACACAGAGTGTCTTTCTTAAAATTTTGTTTGGTTTTGATTAGCTACAAAATATCTAATATGCTGATTGAAGTTCATATCTCATCACTGGACTTGCAAATATATCCATTTATGCATAAATCTCTAAAATGCTTGAAGAAAACATCTCAAATACGTTTAATATTCGAAATTAAGCATCCAATTAATCTACCTATTAGTTACAATACCTAATAAACATTATCGAATAGAATATATCTTCCTGTCAACTTATGACAAGGTTTCAAAATTACGTTTGGCGAATTTGCGCGCGCCACTCGAGCCACATTGTCCGGTTTTCGATCAAAATCCCGACTTTGAATGGCCGTATTGTCGCTCTAATGTACTGATTGACCTTTAACTTGTTATTTTTAGTAACAGTTAGTGGTTCCCGATGTAATAACATCGATTCAAAATTTGACATAAGTGATCCTACATGTATATCAACTTACTCTGTGTCTCTTTAAGATACTATAGCAAACCTCTGACAAACTGAGATCACAATATACATGTAGTTCCGTTTCGGTCCATATAGTGATATTTGTACATTAAATATTTGTATATATGACAACATATCCAACATTAGATTCATCCTAGAAATATTACTAGAGGATACTAAACACAATTTTAAAACGGGTTCACGAGCGAAAGCGAGTTTGCCACCATATCGTTCTCAAGTAAATTGAAAATAGTACAAAATTGTTCGAAGTTAGCTATTCTGTTTCAAGAAAACCAAAAACAATCAAGCGTAAATGCCAAAAGTTTGCTAAGACGTAGATTCCTCGAGTTGTCTGCCACTGTGAAAGAAACATTCATTTAACATTGTGACGTCATAACCAGCACTAGTGTGAGTCACTGTAACCGTCACAAGGTAAGCAGGCCTTTCACTGTATATCTTAGCGGATGAAATTTAGCAAATTCGGTAATAAAATAAGTATTACTTTCGAAAATGTGTCAACTGACTCTTACGAAATTTTAGCCAATTTATGTATAACGCTCGCTCTCGCTCGGATAATACAAAACTTCACATTCCATCGTAAAAATCCAAAAGAACCGCTTCCTCGGGTAATAAGTTTTAATTCTTTACCTGCGTTTGGCGTCCACGTCCCAAGTTGTATTAACACCATCCCTGGACACTGAAACATGTGATAATTTTTTTAAATATAATAATGAATGAAGAACTAAATCTAAAATATGATACCCCCCCCCCCCCCCCTAAAAATGGAACCATTTGAAAGGATTTAGATATCAAGAATGAATGACAACACTCCATAATATGTATTTTTCAATGTGAATATGCAATATAACAGCTGTATCAGTTTTTGCCTTCACCTAACCAACATAACATATTCATAAAAAGAACTTTAAAATATTGATAACACACATTGGCAGAAATAAGAGCCAATGGATTGGAAACACCGGTATCTTTTTGTAGCTAATGTGACGGGTAAAATGTGTCTAGTTCATAGTTCACAAACTCATGTTTTTCGGCCATTACGTTTTGTTTATAAAATTGGTTCTTTCATTTAGTATTCGATAAAACTAAATCTTTAATAATTTTGATAAACGTTTCTTTTTTCAAAGCTAATAGTACAGCGCTTGAAACGTGCAATTGCATAGAATTTACAGTTTGATAATTATCCACAACATCATTATACATCTATTAAAAAAAGACTCCTACCGCCCCTGAGAGTGTCATCCCGGCGCCCAGTATGAAGGGTCCGAGTGCAGTGGTCAGCAGACCCTTGTCCGTGAAGCACTGGACGAACTCCGAGCTGGCCGTCTCGAACTTGCTGCTTGACCAGGGGAGGATAGACAGGATGGAGAGGAAGAACTGACCTGAACAGTGGAGAGATAATGGTGAGTAATTTCATATTTATTATTAAATAGACACTAATTTTATTAATTGTGAGTAATTTGATAATTATTATTATTAAATAGACACTAATATTTCTGTTCAGCGATTGGTCAATACACAGTCATTCGCAAGTTCGGTTGTTATTGTTTTACTAAGGTAAAATAAAACGATCTAAGAGTATAATATTGTATATTATATTGTAAAATATGGCTATCGACATAAATGATAAATGGAGAATATATAATAGTGAGTACATGTAATTTCATAATTATTCTTATTAAATAGACACTAATTTTCCTGTTCAGCGAT
Source organism: Steromphala cineraria (assembly GCA_916613615.1). NCBI lineage: Eukaryota > Metazoa > Mollusca > Gastropoda > Trochida > Trochidae > Steromphala > Steromphala cineraria. Next base: position 59,780,096 of record OU744723.1, read on the forward strand.
TGGGCAATACACCGTCATGCGCAAGCTAGGTCGATATTGTTTTACTCAGGTCAATAAAAACCGTTATTATATGATAGACGAGTGATCTGTCTTCTGATTGGTCGAGGAAGGTGGTCACCGACAATGATCAAACCTTATGTTGACCGCGGGAAACGTCACGCGAGGTCAATATAACAATCCAATGACCTGGAGCTAAAAATAGATCGCCACTACGAGGAGCGCCGTAAAGAGTTGCTTCTAAATTTTTTTTAAATAATTGAATAGTTGGCAAAATAACTGATACTTTCATAAATCATATAATAAAACAGTTGTTGACTTCAGTTATCGGTGAATCCAATGGTTTATTGACCTCGGAAACTTATGTTTACCTCGGCTGTCGCCTCGGTGAACATAACTGTTCCGAGGTCAATAAACCATTGGATTCACCTCAACTGAAGTCAATAATTGTATAATATCTACCCCGACAAGTGTCTATAATTGTATATTATATTGTAAAATATGGATATCGACATAAATGATAAATGGAGAATAAATGACATATCCCGTCGAAAAACACTTAATATTTTTAAAATAAAGTAGAAATTATATTTTCCCGAGAGTGTCAATACCAATTTCTACTCCACAAGATGATAGAGACATGGTGTTCATATTCATTTGACTATACAATCTGCAAAAGGGTTAGATTTATTCAGATGATATAATTATCATTAGATACTGCAATATTTTAACAGTATGCAACTCAAAATTGTATACGTCGTATACGTAAGTCATTGTTGGCGACATAACCTCAAACCAAACTCAATATTCTAAACAATGCAGCAATGTTATAGACATGGCGATCTCCATCGTTTTATATTTTTATTTCAATCAATGAGATCTGAATTAGTTTAAACACATATATGTATTAACCTGATGCTACAGCCGCCAGGAACATCTTCAACATGATCCATCGCTCAAACACCATCTGCTCTCGGATCGACTCTGGTTCAAACACTGCGGACACAAATATGCACAGGTTACGATCGATAACAGACATATGGTATCGCAGAGAATTGGGATAACTATTTTTGTTTAGAACTCTTTCACAAAGCAGCCTTTTGACTTAAAAAGTTAAGCTCCTGTCCAGTTCCCCGCACTGAGCTAAGATCGCAAATCGCAAATGTGAGGTCCGACCACTTTTGTTTTTGTACAGAAGGAAATGCCCTTCACAATCCCCCACCCCCCAACACACACACAGACACCCCCCCCCCCCCCCCCCCCCCCCCCCCACCCCCGTCTAAACTAAGAAAGTATAAAGTCCGTCCCTCACTTTTCGTACAGAAAGTTACGAATATCCCAAACCCGACTGAGATATAATACTGAAAAGTTGCGACACCCGACTCCCCCCCCCCCTCCCCCCCCACCCCCTCCCTTACTGCCGAACCTGGTGCCTGGAGCCTATATGCTATATATGTATTAGTGTAACTCATTTGGAGTGTCATAGTTTAAGTTTTGTTTCCATGTATATTTTATTTATATCTATTTATTTTAAGATACACATGTTTATACGTTACTAAACTATCTACGCCTACTGTTCTTAAAATTACGTAATTTTTGCCTGCAAGCTGCTGTTCGTCACAATTCACGATTCTAACCCTTTTATTGTTCATGTTCTATAAGATAAAAATTGCAAACCAACAGTGCTAGAATAATATCATTTATATAGTTTGACATATTGGATTTCAACAACATGCTCTATTCAACTTGAAACTCAGCTTATACAATACGTGTGTTGACATGTCGTCTATTTAAACAAGAGCCCAAGTGGAAATTATCAACGTATTGCACTTCAATCTGCTGAGTATATTGAACTTATACTTGTCATAACATGCCATAGTATAAAAATGAGAAGCCCCGACTAATTATCACTATTGACACATCTGATGGGAAGATAAGAGCGTGCACTCAGTGCCCTCGTGTGCACTAATTGAGGAGGTAGATTATGTCTCAAGCCTCAACGAGTTATCGACAGAAGTTGATCATGCATAGCATAGTATCTATTGCTCTATACATGTACATGCACAGAAGATCTGTGTTAGAAGAGTCAACATGTATGCCCATCAACACATAAGAGAAGCTTATTATTACTATTCCGACTAACTTACAAATTTCAATTGTTACTTTTATCGTTCTTTTTCTTTTCTTTTAACTTGAACCCAATTCTTTCTTTTGAATAAATATGTTTAAATCAATGAATTGAGATGGTATGAATAAAATAAGTTATGGAAAATAGAAAGGGTTTTATTTCTTAAAGGAAAATGAAAAGCTGCAAATAAAAGAAGAGTATTACAATTAATTAAAAAATGAACATATGCACCATTAAGAAATTAATGAACGACTAAATTAACGACTAATAGACTGAGAAAATGAAGGAATGGGAAAAAAACACACACAAAATGAACAAATCAAAAGAATGAATAACTAAAATTTAGATACACGAGGCCATATATAATAAAAGCAAGCAAAAATTTAGATACACGATATAATATATATATATATAATAAAATATAATAAAAGCAAGCAAAAGCAAGTCTATATCTGTAGTGAAAAACAGAAATATTCATTTAACATAGGCACGTTTTCTATCATGAAAATAATCGTTTTTTATAATTTCTTTAAGGTGACTGAATATACATTGTAAGTTTAAACTAACATGTATATTTGCTCCAAGTATATTTTGGCTACAGGTTGAACATTGGTTATTTCAAGCAGTAATCTAAAACATACTCTGAATGTTTCATAGTTGTATGTCAATATCCATGTTTAGAATTTATGGTTGTGATAAGTAGCTTTCATGTCATTAATGTTGTGCTACTGTAAGTTATCAAGCTGTTAAATGAAGGTTTATATCGGTTTGTGTCTGGTATTTATGATAAGAAACAAACTTATCATGACCTGATAATTTAAAGGTATATACCGCCTGACGAGTACTCGTTTATGCACTTAGTATATTTCAACTTAAACAGCGTGCTAAAGATTTCATTGCATTTGATAAATATTATTAAGTTATGATTTTTATATTCTGAAAATTAAAATGAAATCTAAAATGTTTGAGGAGCTACATTTGGGTCATTTTCTGACTCAGCAAAATGGATAATATAACGTGAACAGAGTTTCATTAGCCATTTACAATGGCGTCTTCAAACATTTGCTTTTTCCACTAAAGATGACATATTTTAATTCTCCCCCAAAGATTGGATCCTTAGAAGTTAAACATGAATTCACGGTAGACAAAATTATGAAGGATAGGTAACTGACAAATAAGGCATAATATATGAGAGACATATCATAGATTTCTTATCAGCGTATTTATGTTTGAATGAGTCTTATTCATAACATTACAAACAAAACTCTCAAATATTTTGATCCTGGGTGAATGTTTTGCTGCTAATACTAACGTGTTGGAGATGCATCCAATAATTCGACCATGGCGCCAAACGAGAGATCGAAAGTAAAAATAGTTGGACCATGCACATAATGGAAAATCTAACATTTGAGGATCGAATTATCCGAGAAATGACGATGTTTAATGCTTACAATAGAAAATATCTCGGTAGCTGGTTTTGACATTCTGAAAACACAATTGGTCAGCGGGTGGTCAAGAACCGAAACACTTGGTCAGTTTTCTGTCGGACCAACCCTTCTGTCGTGTCGGATCAACCCTTCTGTCGGACCAACTGTTGACCTACCTATAATGTGAACGTGATATGAACCTGCATGAAGTATGTAGGTCAGTAGGGTGTTGTCAGTTTCACACCAATGCTTCTGTGACGAACCGATTGTCAACACTTAAGCTATTAGTCAAATATCAGAAGGGCGTGTATCAATAGTCGGCTGCTTTTAATCTACTGCTGTTAGTTGTTGCTTTATTTGAGGTTACAGATAACGTGGAGGTGCGATAAACAGACAAGTTCAATACTTTAATGCTTTAAACCATACATAGAGGGTATTATATGACTTTCAATACATGCTTTATTTACGAAAAGTGTGTAAATATTGATATTTCCCGAGCAAAAGCGTTAATAATATGATATTCAGACACGAGTGTCCTAAACATAATACTCCATGGGCTCGAATAGTCTGTAAGTGATATTTTGCCTTAGGGAAAAGTATGAAAAAATGATCCCCGATATGATTGCCTCGTTGATAATAATCATATTTGATTTCTAATACTTCAAATTCCTACACCTAATTTTGATTTTGTTTTCAAAAGTGATATTGGAAAGTATTCTTTTGAAGTTACTTTTAATTTTGAACTAGTTTTGTCATGACTGGTTACATATGAGGTAATTATAACTAAACTGTTTTTAATACTTTACTGTACTTCATATGCATGACTTCATATGCATGACATCGTATGCATGACACCAATTGCATAGCTTCGCCAGCTTAGTCTTGCAGAAGTTGATTCGTCTGAACGAGGGCAGTGCATATCAGCCGACCTACTACTGTCAACACTGCGCCAAGCCTGGAGATAAACTAGTTGTGTGTGCTTGTAACTGTCCAACCATCCAACATGCATTGTGCTTCATAGGAGAAGAAGGAACATTGAGGTCGCATTGCACATTAGTGCACACACTGTTGTCCATACCGTTATGATAATAGTCATGTCATAACACAGACGATTTATACAAATAAAAAGGTGTTTGGATGAATATTAAACGCATAAACGCGTATATATATCTTTGAAGATCTCTAACTAAATAAGCTGATACACATGCAGTTCTAACCGATATAGATGTACGTACTTATTGACTTGCAGTGGTTTATTACGAAGCGAATTTATATTTTTATATATGTAATGGAGGGAGCATGGTTTCTGATGATTTTACCATTGATTGGGTTATTTATTTATCAATTTGTATTTATCTAAACAAAATTCAATTAATCGTGAAGATCTTACGTCATCTTGAGTAAGTAATTGACATTCATCAATTTTAAGATGTTATTTGGTTTGAATGTTAGATATAGTTATAAGGTTGTATATAAGAAACAGTAATAATCAGATGGTTAGCACTGGATCACATGGTCGAAATGAATTGATAGTATTAAAGAAGATTGATCCAGTCTGAACCATCCGATCTTTACTAGTTCTTCTATAACCATTATGTACATGAGAAACAATTTCTTCTTTTTGATATAATCATACTAAGGAACCAACAGCTATTTGTCTTACCGCGTGCTTTTTCCATAGCCACACCAAAGAAGAATCCACAGATTGCAGACACTCCAACCTGAAGAATGATCTTAGCACCAGATGTTCTCTGTTCCCCTGTGAGACTGTACTCCTGACAGTCCTCTATATCACTGGGGGACACACGACCCGTCTTCTTGGGGGAATCCATATCCATTTGGTAGAAACAGTTTCACTTATGTATATCTTCTTACCGTCACTTATTTCTACTTTATCCTCAGCTCCAGGTGGTCAATTCTGGGGAATACCACGATGCCAATATTCTGAATGAATCGACGAAATTTTTGAAAAGGTCAATTTATTCAATGACATCTTCATTTTCAAATCTTCTTGAGTCCACCTCAGTTATTTTCGACTAAAGAGATGAGCAATTTTGATGTCCCCTTGTGGCAAAACAATAATGATCTTCTGTTATTCCTCCGTTCCTGGTCTTCTTCATGTTTTTTAAATCCCCAAATGTTTGATGTTTAATGTTTTTGACGAATCAATTTTCGACGTCCCTTATTACACATCAATCCCGTTCCCAGTGACTTCTTGTTGCACAGTAAAATCTCGGATCGTCTACCCTCTGCCTTCCTAGTGACTTCTTGACCAACAGTAAAATCTCGGATCGTCTACCTTCTGCCTTCTTAGTGGACTTGCTACACTGAAACAAACAGTCAAAGCTGAAGGTTTTATGGCTCCAGAGTGTTTACTCTCCTGTAGCTTATCTCACTGGGAAGCGAAAACTGAAACAGGTATTTGATCAATTAATGGGTTTGTTATGTGTATTGGGAGCTGCAGAGATAATGGATAAAAGGATCGATTTAACGTCACGTGACTCCGTCTAGTTATTGAATGATAACTATAATTATATGTATCATTTCTTGAGTACACATCAAGTTCAAATGAGTCACGTTTCTTCATTTATCTTTTGAAATTAACATATAGGGTATAATATCGATGTTACCTTCTTATCGTGTTTATTTGTATTTGTTTATTTAATTCAGACTGCCTTCTTACATACGCTGTACATTAATTAAGTGATAAACGTTTTCTGACTTAATTAATCAGCGATTCCTTGAATAGCTGTTTTTTTCACATAAAGCTTCATTCACAAAACAAAAATAAGTCGGTTAAGAAATGCATTAATTTATTTCTTATCGATTATATTTCCATGGAAACTTTTTAATTCAAAGTCAAAGAAACAGCAGTCATTTATAAAAAAAACTATCCAACACAATAAAATGTTTAAATCGAAAATGAATATGAAAAGACAAAAAGTATAATCTTGACAAGATCAGTATCCAGTTAGCACATTCAATAATGCAAACAGTGCACCACGAATGTCTGTCAAATTTTCATAGTTCAGACAGTTGAGTAAAGATTGATAATAAATGCAAAATATTTGATACTTGATATTTCATTTATTTAGAGCTATGCAATTAGTCATTAATTAAAAGATCTCGAACATAATAAACCATATTTACATACCTTTATTCAAGGGTACCGCCGTCTTTAAGTGTTGTTCATTTATGTGATCAACTCATAAACGCCCTGTTTTATAGGATTCGCTGTGCCAATGTGAGAGATAAATAGCAGTGGATGTTAAACAGCTACCGTGAATAATTGCGGTGTCAAGCCTATGGTAACATATTGCCCTTAACATTTTAGCGCTTTTATTTGCGATAATCATTTCTTATCAGGACATTTTTTGCTGAATCATTTACCTACGCATGCGCAGTTGCCTTCGCGAAGCACGTAAGGTCGATTCAGCTGTGCGTGTTCTGTGCACGCATGAGTGGTTTTGCATTTATGAATGAAACGGTAGATACAATGTAGCTGAGTTACGCTTATTTCATTGAAAAGAAAGGGGTAGAATATACATCCTTGAAGTACCCCATAAACTTAATTTTGAAGTTAATGCATAACAGCTAACATTGTCCTGCGAAACTTCTCTGTTACTTAAATGAGAGGAATTACCGACGAGATTGTTTGACTACCGTAATAATATCGTCATAATCAAGTGTGTGTAGGGTTTCACGTGCTGTCAGAAGTAGTGCAGCTGATATTAACACGCGTAGATTTAGAAATTTTTACTACTATCATAAAACAAGTGTGTTCAAAATGTGATTTTATTTTCAATAAAATAGACATGCTGAATAATATCAGCCCTCTGTAAATAAAAGCAAGAAACGCATTGTGATGCATTATCTTTTGGGTTTATTATTATCATACTATCCTTGTTGCAGACTTTATATGATTTTTATATACAAGTATCAGCGAGCTACATGTCATAAAAGTGATTCTGCTATAAGACGACAATTGTTATGCAACTAGCTGAAACTATCACGTTGAATACGATAGATAAAAATAGAACATGTTCCCATATTTCACTGTAATAGAGGTTAACCTAGTCTAATGTTGCTGTTTGTACCTGACTGTGTGTCGCTACATTTCTCTATGCTGATAACAGAGGTAGAGCGTTATAATGATGTATTTACTTTGAGTGGGAGGAGCGGGAACAGTGGTGAATAGTCGTCTCTCTTCATCCTACATCTGTATATACTTATACTCCTATGGTTACCTTGATACACTAGGCTTCGTGTTACACCACATTACCTATGAAGGAAACGAAAGACCACTTGGGAATTTATTGTATTATATATATTTAAATATATAGCTTTTAACTCAACGTAACCACAATATTTTTACAAATAAAAAGAGTTATGTTGATGGCGGGGGTCCCCACTTGATTTATCTCAGTGTCAGATTCGACATTTCAGTATGTGAGAGGGAAATATTTCTTTTTGATATGAGCACATCATGTCAATTTTCCTAGTTACAAGTGTAACCTCTTCTTCACCTTTGTGATGAAATTTCAACGAGAAAATGATTTGAGTGGCTATATCCCAAATCTAGCAGCGCGAGCGAATCTAGCTTTTCAGCCAAGGATACAGATTAGTGGAGTTGGCATAACGTTCGTAACCTCAGACAGGATGGTATAATGCAGAAAAGAAAGCCCGCAACACAAGTGAAACCTGCGAGAATGGATTGGAACGAGTTATTCGTGGGTGGAACTTAACTGAACGTCAGTGTAGCATTGAACCCAAACCTTACTGCGCGTAGAACAGTTCTCTACTGCAGACAAAGTTATTGAGCCCTTTGTAGAGAACGTTTTATTAATACACAAACGATGTGAGAACATTCGAAATCAACAATTTCTTACGACTTATGTGCTGTATTTCTTACACACAGTGAATTGACATTAATATGTATAAGACTACCCCTCTCTTGTACACTAGGCATAAGGACGAACAGCCGAAAGGGAATGTTGGGTACATCAGGGTTAAGAACATGTAGACAACATTTAAGACATGAGTAACAACAGTGATATTCTATACATGATAACAATATATTGGTAAAAGTTGTAGATGGTAAATATGATAAAAGAAATACAGTTTAATGCTTGTTTAAAAATGAAATACTAACAGGTATAAAAGAGTTTTTATTTCTATTAGATTTGACATTCGGTAAAAGATACCTGCGGCCAGACGGTAAAAGCTGATAACAAGGATATAAAACATGTGTTGGATCTTGTAAAATTCTAAAAGAAAGATTGAAAACGGATGATATGTACAGAGTGTCTAAACTATCAAATTCACAAAAAGCAATTTTCCTGATACATTAACAATCCCTTTTAACTTGTCCTTATTTTGGAGTGACAGGGGTCCATACCAGCATTGCATACAGAATGTTAAAATTGATTGAATACATGATTTATAGAACAAAACCATCATGAAATCGATGAAATCGATGAGGAATGATCGTAGCTTTCGCAGGAAGTGGAGACGAGACTGGCATTTCTTGTAGACTGCGTTGGTATTTTGAGTAAAAGTCAGTTTATTATCGATTATCGTCCCCAGGTACTTAAACTCTTCAACAACCTCCACTGCTTGTCCATCAATTTTTTAATTTTTTTTATTTGCATATTTTTCAAGTTTTACATATATTCAGTTTGTTTGTACATAGTCAAGAGCGTGAATAAAGAACATTATACATTTAAACAAAAAGAGATAATTACATAGGCTACAGTGACCTTCAGCGCTATACAAGTTATATTATTGGTGAAGGTACATGCACATTACAAACATTGGCAATATGACGTGCTTATTGTAAGTACAAAGTGACCTGTGTGTAATACATAAAATTTGCTTGTCCATCAATGATGACCGTTGTTATGACAGATAATGCACTTGATAGTTATAACGCATTCTCTGTGCAGCTGCATTTGCTTCAGGATTTGGAGCCTATTCATTTATGGATTCAATATAAATTCCATTGGTTGTCATTGTCTTTTTTCAGCAATGAAGAGATCTTAAGCGCCGATTGACTTGCCTTCGCTCGTTTTATACAAAACCATTAAAGGGGCAGTAGCAAGTTTTTTTGATAATTTAAAATATTATATTTTTTTCTGATAATTGTACGTTAATTCTAATTGACTATTTTGATAATGTCAAAAATGTCATAACATAAACCAATCAGTCAGAGGACAAAGTATGAAGATTCACATAAAGTCCATTGATGGTCATTTTGTGTGAACACCTTTAATTCCTTTTGTGAAAGAAAAGGGAATCGCATGGCTAAACTTTACATTATATATTTGAATTATTACTGCTCTATTTAGTATAAATAAATTGCCTTTCAATTGAAATTTTCATTTTCCTGACATCACTTTATATTCCCCCTAAAACGTGCTACTGCCTCTTTAACTCGTTTAATAAATTTAGTATTAAATGGAAGAAAGTTTAGTATCTTCTACGTATCAATTAAAGAGATATAGTTATGGTTACCATATATTTAAGCAATATATATGTTTTATACAGTATAAAATAACACAGCTAATTTCATAAGCATACTGACTTATCCATGTTAATGTGGTTTGCTATTCAGAAACGGCGTTGTGCTTTACTTGCAAGGGTTACCAAATTCCCTTATATTTTTGCAAGATATTACACATAGTTGGAGTGACTAGACCGATAACGTATGTACAGCATATCACAGCAACACCAGTAGTAGATGGGTCCGCGGCTGGGAAGTAGGACAGTGTCAAGCTACCGTCAACCTGACCGCGTTTCTGGACATGAATACTCGATATGGTTGGTTGTCGTCACGTTGTAAAGATACACCGCCCTGTGAAATCATATACTGTTGGAATTCTGTGATGTGTGTGGTGATAATCGCACCCAAAAGTCTTTGAAACTAAATATCAACACCATTGGTTGAATTAGATAAACTTTTGTAGTATTTTGGATCTGCATAAGAACAATTACTAGAACTGTAAATGGCAAGTCTCTTCGAGATTTGAACCTATATCGTCAAAGTCGGGTAACACCGCAATCACTGACCTACACCAAGCAGCTAACCAACTCACCGATCGGGCTGTGACAAACACATAACGTTTAAGAACTTCACTTTTTACTGTTTTAGATCCCTCAACAATCTCATATACACTCAGGGGCAAAAGAAACGATACCAACTTTTCAAAAGAGTACAAAACAAAATCCTGTTGTAAATGAAATGCGACTACGAGCCCTTGTGATAGGCACATCAGTTGTGAAGAAGTACTCACAATTTCAAACATCAAAGTATAATACTTATAATTGTATGACTGTTCACATACACGAGGGGTCAAAAAACAGCTTTTTCGATGTTATTTTAGGTCATAATCTTTGGAATTGGAATAAAATAATTATGAAATTAAAAAATCTATAAAATCTAAGATGGTATCAATATAAATAACCCTTGTAGATGTTAATTTATTCACGCATTTTGGCTGTATTTTGGTTTAAAAACAAGAAAAAGGGCCATTTTCACTATCCTATCTCGTCTAGTTAAGGAGATTTTTTAACAGCGTTTTTGAAAGGCTTGTATTTCAAAAGTGTTAACAGATATAGCTCTGAAATTAAAAACTTAGTTTAGTTAGCTCTTGAAAACATGAATTAACCCTGATTCAGCCGTAAATATCAATCGTAGATTAATCTATCATGCATTTTATATGGTATCGTTTCTTTTGCCCCTGAGTGTATAACAATGTAACAATACTAAGTTATTTATTCATTTATAACTGACGTCTTGCATATGTTTTGTAACTATGCTAATGTTTGGGAGAGGCATTTATATCAGGTTGTGCTTTTTTGCCGACCCCTTTTCATCTTTTTAATGAAATAAAATATGTGTAAATCATATCATATATAAGACCAAAGAATATAATATATTAATATCGTTAGCGATAAGGAGCAGTTTCCACTTCACGTTTGTTCATTCATTTCTTAAAAATGAAACTCTATGAAATCCATTCTTCTTCACCCTATTGGTCTCCAGGATCAATACAAACACAATGCTATAAGATTTCTCGATCGGTTGACTCGTGTAAGTGGAAGCAATATGATATTTTTTGCATCGTCATTATCGATACAACCATTATGACGTCATCGTCTGATAAATCAAATCCAATTGTTTTAAACTGTTTTCATATGCGTATTGTGAACATGACATTCCATTTGGCAATGATCCATCATTGTCATTTCCAGTGTGATTTGAAATAGTGAGTGAGTGAGTTATTGTTTAAAGCGGCTTGGGCAGTATTTCTGCAAAATTTCTGCCATTAGCGGCGTAGAATAGTATGAAACATTGACAATAATTATTATGAGGACTGTGAATGTTTTTTTTAAAAAATCATGACAAAATTTCTATACTGTGTTTGTAATTTTAATGATCATTATCGAATCGTCACCCCTAGTTTTGTCAATATCATTGAAGTAAACTCAAATAAATAAATTGAAGGGAATAAGCACGATTTTTAAATATTTTATATTTACTAGTTTACACTGATTATTGTGCGTAAGTGCTAAATGTAGCAATTTGATAGTGTCAAAAATCTCATTTCACAAACAAATCATCCATAGTCAGAGAACAAATTATAAAGATTCACCTAAAGTCCATTGGCGGCCATTTTTGTGTGTACACCATTAATTTTTTTGTAAGAAAAATTAATTGCATGGGGAATTCTACATTATATATTTGATTTATTACTGCTTCCTTTAGTTTAAATACATTGTCTTTCAGTTAGAACATTTTATTAAAATGTGTAAATAGATTAAAGTTCAAACCCTTTGCGAGTTATTACAGTGGTATGATTTTATCATATATACCTTGTAACTTCCCATTATTTGAAAGTCATGTTATCGTCTTCCTATTAATTCTTCAAAATTGCAAAGCTTGGTTAAGTGGGACCATTTTGGAAGACATTTACCCTTTTAATATTGTACCGCTTAAAAGTTAAAGGGACAGTCTTATTTGGGTATATTTTGTGGAAACAAAATTCAAGAGAACGCAGTTATGCAATCTATTCTTTTTCTAAAATTGTTTAATCTGGAACAACTAAATGTTACCCTTACTAACACATATACAGTAAGTATGAAATAGTCATGTATCAATCATATATGAACAGGAAAGTACTCTTGAATTTTGTTTCCGCAGAAATACCCCGATAGGACTGTCACTTTAAGCATAAAGTTATGTATATCGTAAATAAATGCATGTGCAATCAACAAATTAGCGGTAATCAAATGCAAAGAAATGACGAAAAGCAAAAGCCATTCATGATTTCTTAATTCCAATTATCAATTTCTTTTATCTAAAATTTTAGTATAAAAAGTCAATGTTACTCATAGAATGGATATTTTGGTAATGCCATGTGGAAACTACACAAGAATTCAACGTTTGTGCATGTCAGTTTTAGTGCATGGTCCTGCCAAATGTCAATGATATGTTAGTTAATATTTATTTCCTAATTACACACTAGCTTCATCACAGTAATCTTCTTGAAACAAAGACATTTATAGAACTCATAACTACAAATCTTCGTTGGCTTGTTCTTGTACTTTTCAAGTAAGTAAAATATAACAAGTAATAAGTAATTGGTGGTTGAAGATGAGGTGTGAATAAACATCAGGTAAATACCTAATTAATACAAGCACTGCGCTGTTTGAACCCTTATCTTAATTCCATATCGAACAAAAAATGTAATAAATTATTGTTGTTCGATTCATTGTTGCAATATTAATGTTCACGGTATCCTCAAATCATTGGGTAATTGTATACCAAAAGCTGCTATTACTAATAATTAGTCATGACTAGAAGTGAACAACAGTCTAACCTCAAGACCCGACTTACCTTGGTAATACTACGCCAAGGGCAAAGGTGTGTTAAGTAATTCAGAGATGATTGTTATCGATGAACATTTTAATCAAAGACATTATGCTGTCGGCAGTTTCAACCCTTTGAAGTTGATACCCTTTATGGTACTGGTAGACATAATCACATGGTAGACAAATCACAACGCATAAAGATAAGTTACTTTTGTTATCCATCATTTATTCTTCCTGATCATATTTTCACAAATAAAGATCAGGTGAGTTGAGTCGGGGTTTAACGCCGTTTTCAAGACTATTTCACGATGTCTAGTTATATTGAGGAGAGAAAGGCCACAATGCTTTTTCAACTGAAAGCAAGGTTGACCGAATGGGACGTGAATGTGGAAGATGTCAATGTTAAGCGTGTGTGTGAACGTGTACAAGATATATGTATGAAGAAGTATGTGAGTGATATGAAGCTTTAAATAAGCAAAGCGGTAGAACGGGACACAATACATTACGAACGTATCGAATGTTTAAGAAAGAGTATGGGTGTGAAAATTATGTGAGTATGAGCATGCCCCGTTCATACCGCTCTGCCTTTTCCAAATTCAGATCAGGTACTGCTCCTCTGCATTTGAAACCGGCAGATATACAAATACGGATTCGAGTGACAGAGTATGTTTCCAGTGTAGTTTGAGTGTTGAGGATGAAAGACATGTACTTTATACTGCCCTGTGTATGATGAGTTGCGTGAGAGTTTGTTTGAAAATGTCTGTTTTAGCTATCCCAACTTTTTGCAGCTCTGTGATAATGATAAACTTACCTTTCTTTTTAAACATCATGTATATTTTACCGCCAAAACCTGCTTTTATATCTTATAAAAAGAAAGCAAATTTTATATGGTTAATTTTATTTATTTGTATGTACAATGTATATATATCATCTGTATATATAATATTAACTTGCCTTGTATATTCTTTTAAATATTATTATCATAGTCTCTCATAACCCTTAAAGGGTGGCTCACTTTTTTGTTATTTTATATTTTATATGTTTATGTATTTTTTTGAGGTGAGACTCAAATAAACCATCTGTCTGTCTGCTATTGTGGTTATACATTGTCGTGAAACTTGCGAGCATCGGCTGTATGGGATTAGTTGGGTAAGGGATCAGACGGGGAGACATTGTGAGATAGACGGCAGGTTTTAGAATTCAAATATTACAGTTTTAAAACATTCAACTCAATACATTGATCATAGGCAGGTTTAGTTTCTGTATACATCGGATACTCATATACTTTACAACAACGCTATTAGTTTGTATACACTTGTGAGATATATGAATAATTATCATAATTATATTGATTTTGTTAAAGCCTCCGTTATTGTTTATTAGAAAAGTATTTGTTCAACTTTCTGTAACTGTTAAGCAATGATTGTATCCTTCTTCAAAGCAGAACTGACCAGAAATTTAGTTCGTTTATTCCCTAATCGAGAGATTCAATAATATTCATAAAATAGTTTTAAAATCTTACAATTACATTTATATTGTTTCATGACATACAATTTTTGTTGCATTAAAAATTTAATAATTAAATTTGATTTATGAAAATTGAGTATCATTTAACAAATATTCATAAAATATTTCCAAATGTACAATTAAATAAATCTTGTTTAATGACATACAACAATTTCTTGCGATGACAATTTAATGATAAAATTTGATATATGAAAATGGAATATAATCTAACAATTATTTTCACAAACTATAAAAATATACAATTACACAAATCTTGTTTCATGTCACACAATGTTATGTTGCCACGACAGTCTAATTACAGAATTTGACATATGAACATTTAATATTAATTAATAAATTTCGCAAACAATAAAAAAAATAAATTTATTTTTACCCATGAATCTGAATTTGTTACATTTTTTGTTTATATTCAAAACATTTGACTTTAACTTAACTTTATTGTGATGTCAGGAAAATTAAAATCAATGGTTCCCATTGAAAGGCAATGTATTTAAAGTAAATGAAGCAGTAATAAATCAAATATATATTATTTAAAGTACAGCCATGCGATTCATTTTTCTTACACAAAATAAGTTTAAAGGTTTTCACACAAAATGACAAACAATGTGTTCTATGTGAATCTTTATAAATTGTTCTCTAAATATGGATGATTGGTTCGTGTAATGAGATTTATGACGGTATCAAAATAATACATTTAGCATCATCAGTGAAAAGTTGAAAATATAAAATGTTAAAAAACATGCTACTACCCCTCTAAGGCTCACGAAATAAAAGTTTTCTTAATGGAACGGACAGTTATTTATTAAATCATGTCAGTCTTTTTCGTTTGTTTGCATTTCTTCAATACCTAGTTTGTGGAAGTAAAGAGATTTATATTGAAAAGAACAATTGTTGACGACGCTAAAACTGAAAGGTGTGGAATATTGGGGATAATGTGATACCACAAACATAACAATAAAATACATTTAATCCCTACCTTACTCAATGCAATGTATATGTCAACATTTACATTATTCCTAACAAAATATATTTATTTTTACGAGGTTATTACACTAACATGTCATTTCTATATTCTTTATCGCCATACTTATATCAGATACTTCAAAATACATTTAACATATAGCATAATTTCTAAAAGCTAAAGTCACGTTTGAAACCCATTTGCATTATCGTAAATGAAATCGATTGAACATTAGTCTAAATTTATGCTTAGTCAGAAACGGTTTTATAAAGGGTCTTATCTCTTTAATCACGTTGGTATTTGTATCGACGGAGCCCTAATACTGCTGAATCATGACTCGCGCATGCGCAGTGAAGGTGTTTCCTCACGTTGCAAGGTTGGTGATGTTTGGAATTTGCCTCCAGGGAAGCTGATAAGACATGTTGATATCATAAATCATTCTAACATTGCCGATATATTGATAGTGCAATTTAATTGTAAATCATCATCAATGTCCACATATCATTTTGTCGTTAATGAGAACTTTGGCCTGTTATAAATGTAAAATTAATGCAATTAGAGTTCATCTTAGTACTTTTCGTCAATTGCAATTTAGTTTAGTTTAAATCTCGATATATACAAGAAGTTATATCTCGTCATTAACATTTAGTACAGTACCAACAATAGATATTAAAAAAAGTACAGTACAGTCCGTTAATTGAAATTGTAAACGACTATCATCTTATAAAATATACATTTGGCTGACGATTTTACACAATTAAAACGACACATTTGGTTTGATAAGTACTTGTGTAACCTTTCTTATTCATATTGATAAAACTACTGCGTACATCATTATAGTTGTCATATAAGACATCCCCTAACCCATGTAGACTATATGTATGTAAGTATCTATGTAAGACATCACCGGAAATTTATCATACAGACATGGTAAAATCATCTAAAATCGTGGTAAAAGTTGGTTAAAAGGGGTGACAAAAACAATGTACACCACAATTTACAGCAAAGTTTACTTCATTATATGCATAGTGTTACGTCCCCTGGAGAGAGCGCACGCTTTCTCAGAGCGGTCCACGGGCAACCGAAATTAATTGAATTTTTAGACAACCAAAGGCGACCTATAACATCTGGTGTGTACATATTGGTTTATATTGCCCTTATGACTATTTTTGTATAAAATGGGTATAAGCATAGACATTTGGAGGGCTAGAATTGGGAAATTCTCTCAACCACGAGGCACACGACAAGTCGGCCATGTTGACGAATATACCCCTTGGACGGACTGGTCTCCGGGTACTATGCTCGGCTATCGGCTCCTGGCGACATTTCTGGTCCTACACACTGTGGTTACAGCCGCCACAGTCCTCTTCAACTCACGGAACCTGCTGCTATTGTCGGGAGACATCGAATCTAACCCAGGCCCACCTAAACACGCCGTGAGTAATAATGACAATAACTCCTCGCTACGGAATGACATTTTATTGGAGCTTCGCTCAGTGAAAAACGACTTATCACGGGAAATACGCGAGGTAAAGGCGGACACTAGGAAGTTGACTATAAGCATGAATGAAATTCAAGCGGATCTAGACGGTCTTAAACACAATTTGCATGTGACAAATCTAGATATTGTGGCTATCACAGAACGTGTTACGGATTTGGAATCGAAGATAATATCATCTGACAATGACAATATGGATAGCCAATTAAAACACTTAGAGAAACAGTAGACCGTCTCGAACAACAAAACAGAAAAACGAACATAGTTTTATTTGGCATATCAGACAAGGGTGTGAGAGACCAAGACTCCTTGAAGGAGCAAGTGTGTGAAACTCTGAATATGCATACTGACTGTGATTCCAGTGATAATCCTCCCTTTTCTCTGACTGACATTACATTCGTCAATCGCCTACGAAGTAAGAAATCCCAACAGCCAGGCCCTATGATTGTGAGCTTCACCAATATGACCTGTAAAATCCGTGCCTTAGCCTGTCGGTCACGTTTGAAAGAATCACGAATAGGCATTTCAAATGATCTTACTTTACCTCAGAGACAAATGCTTCAAAACCTGAAGAAAGAAAACAAAAGAGGATATTTCAAAAACGGTCGACTGATCGTTGAAAACCTACCGCCCCTGTCATCGAGATCGAGAGTGACCAATGGACCCAGCGCTGACTACCCACAGATTGAGGCTCACCAAGACCCACACTCTGATACCCAGGCCCCACCGGACCTAGGCGCTAGTGCATAGGGGGGTGGCCCCGGCCCTCGAACTTCCATATTCAGTTCTGTGTCGTTCCTCTTTTGGAACGTGTCTGGATTGATCAGCAAAACCGATGATTATGACTTTCTGAATTATGTAACTAAATTCGATGTGATTAGTTTTAGTGAAACATGGTGCCGCGAGATAAATGATCCTTGGGCATTGTCGGGATTGTTTACAAGCTATACACTGCCCGCCGAGAAGATTTCTAACTACGGAAGGCTTTCAGGTGGTGTAATTGTTCTTATCAGAAACTCTCTTATTAATTATGTCAAGGGATGTGTATTTGGTAAAAATGCTGTGTTTATGATATTTGATAAATCCATGTTAGGTGTAGATAAAGATATTTTAATTGCAAGTGTTTATATACAACCACGTGGTTCATCGTGGTATACAACTCAACCATCGAACTGTGGAATAAGTTTATTTTTCGAGTCACTTTTAGATGTTTTACATTCATATGGCGATCTGCATGTTCTTGCTGGTGGAGACTTTAATGCAAGGACTGAGACAGTTGTTGACTCAATAAACGATGATATTGCAGAGAGACTTGGAATCAACGATTTCTCCGATCTTGGGGATAATGTGAACATCACCCGACACTCATGTGATGAGACAGTAAATAATTTTGGAAACACTCTTTTGAACTTTTGTAGTACCCTGAATCTTAACATAATGAACGGCCGTTGTGGCACTGATGAAGGGTTAGGTGACTTTACGTTTATTAATGCTAACGGCACTAGTGTTGTTGATTATATAATATCATCAACAAGTTTGTTTACATTATGCGCTAATTTCAATGTCGTATCTAGGTCGGACTCAGAACACCTGCCAATCACTTGTCGATTTCAGTCACGTGACTCCTTCGATCACGGTCAGGACGATCGTGATTCCCGTGAACACAGTAGCAGTCCTTACTTCGTGTGGAATGAAAACAAAGAGACTATTTTCAGAGACTTGTTGTTATCTATGACTTTACATCTGTGTTTGAAAAATGCATTGACTTTATTCATGCAGGATCTACTGATTCTGCCGTGGAAACGATAACAGCTTTGCTATGTAATGCTGCTGAGTGTATGAGGAAGAAATCTCATTCCTCGAATGTTTGCAGACAACCATGGTTTGATAGAACATGTACATATTATAAGAGTGAAAGATTACGTTTATTGAAAGTTTTCAGACACTGTAAAAACTATGTTAACTTAAACATGTTAAACAGGAATTACGCAGGGCTATTATTGACAGAATTGATAATAGTAAATTATTTTGGAATTCCTTGAAACGTCTGTCTAACAAGGGCTCTGTGTTAAAGCCTCACCTTAGTATTCAGCAGTGGTATAGTTACTTTATGGAAATGTTTAGCTCGTGTGATGATTCTGACGCTGTTCTTGTTCCTACAGATAGTTGTGATCCAATATGCAGGTCTATACTTGATTCTCCGATTCAACAGGATGAGGTGATAGATGCTATTCATGGTCTTAAGATTGTGAAGGCAGCAGGGAACGACGGTCTACTGGCAGAGATGTTTAAAAGTGGGCAGGACATTTTAGCACCAATTATGACGTTACTGTTTAATGATTTGTTTGACTCTGCATATTTCCCCCCTCAGTGGTCTCAAGGCGTTATTGTTCCAATCCACAAAAAAGGTGACGTAAACTCCCCATCCAATTATCGAGGTGTAACTGTTCTTAGTATTTTTAATAAGGTTTATATATCTATCATTAATACTAGATTGCGATTTTGGTCTGAAGCTTTTAATAAGATAGTTGAATCCCAGGCAGGGTTTCGTTCAGGATACTCGACTACAGACAATATGTTTACTCTACATGCATTCATCCAGAGGTACTTGGGTAGGAAGAGAGGTAAGATCTATATTCTATATGTAGATTTTGCCAAAGCGTTTGATAGTATTGATAGATCTCGTCTCTGGCTGATTTTGAAGGAAAATGGGATTTCGCCCAAAATGTTCAACTGCATTCGTTCTATTTATAATCGGGTCTCTTCTTGTGTGAAATTTGATGATAAATTTTCCGATAGCTTCGAGTGTAAAATTGGGGTCCGTCAAGGTTGCATATTAAGTCCACTATTGTTTAACTTATTTATTAATGAGTTGGCCAAAGAAATAGAGGCAGGATGTTATCCAGGTGTTCAGTTCCATCCAGAATTGGTTCAGTTGTTCCTCTTGCTTTTTGCGGATGATGTTACTCTTGTTGCAGATACGGTTTTTGGCCTTCAGAAGAGGATTAATTTTCTTTATGATTTTTGTCAAAGATATTCTTTATCTGTAAATTTAGAGAAAACTAAAGTGGTTGTTTTCAAAAATGGTGGAATTCTATCAAGTTTAGAAAAATGGTATTATGGTAATAAGATTATTGAATGTGTTCCGTTTTATAAGTATCTAGGGGTTACTTTTTCAAGGAGTTTAAGTTGGAGTAAACATCTTTCTAATATTTCTCTGCAGGCTAAGAAGGTTTTATTTTGTGTTCTAAGGTCTCTTAATAATGTTAAACCAATAGATTATAAGGTGTTTTTTAAGATATTTGATTCTAAAGTTATTCCTATTCTGTTATATGGGTCTGAAATATGGGGACTCGATAATATTAACGAAATAGAGTCAGTTCACTTATTGGCATGTAAACTATTTTTGGGTGTGAAATCTTCTACCGCCGATCACTGCGTTCGCGGCGAGTGTGGAAGATATCCTCTCTATATTTCAGTGTTCAAACGTTGCTTACAGTATTGGTGCAAATTGCTGAATATGCCAAATTCCAGATTCCCGAGGAAAGGTTATAATATGTTGTATTTGGAGGCCTCACGTGGTAAGAATAACTGGGCATTTAAAATTAAATCTCTATTATATTCATATGGTTTTGGCTATATCTGGGAAGCCCAAAATGTCGATTTTCCTACATATTTTTTGGCAGAATTTGAATTTAGGTTGAAGGCCACTTATGAACAGAATTGGCACTCAGCCTTGAGGAATAGTTATAAAATGTTTTCATATTCTCAGTTTAAAACTGTTTTCACCATTGAACCATATCTATTAACATTAAATCTCGATAAGTTTAGAATAGCTTTGGCTCGTTTTCGTTGTAGTTCTCATAGTTTAAACATCGAAACGGGAAGGTACTATAATATTCCTAGAAACCTAAGAGTCTGTAATGTTTGCAATAATGGTAATATTGAAAGTGAATACCACTTCATGCTTGTATGTACTGCCTACGTTAATATTAGGAAACAATTTATACCACTGAAGTACTTTGTCCATCCTTCTATCCACAAATTCAATATGTTGTTATCCAATACGAATGTCGAATTAATGAAGCGTGTTGCAATGTACATTTTCTACGCGACCCAATATCGTAAGTCTGTGGACCATTGAAATGTGTACCAGGGGCCGATGGCCTACATGTACCCTATGGAAATAAACAATACTATATGCATAGTGCATATATATCTATCATTGTAAAATATTCGGCTTTTTCAATTGGCCAATAAAGTTAAACAAGGCCAGCAGAGGTAACTTCGGGCAAACACGTCAAATACCATAGCTATTGCTACAAAACTTTCAATAATTTTGAGAGTTCACCAATCACATTTATAAATTGTATTTTCTCATTATGGTCTCTATTCGTTGGTGCAAGGTAAACATAAAGATGTTATTCGATAAACTGTCATCAAATAAGTTTTTCATGTTGATACATTTACAGGTCATGCCAATACAGTAAATCTCTGACCTGTAACTTTGGCAAAACAAACTTGAATGATAGAATTATTTATAATGTAAATGTAACTAACTGTCAATGGGCTGTATTTGTAATTTAAACTGCCCGTTTTAAGATGGTAGGTGACACTTATGAGGCAACATGTTGATGACCTTTTGATTTCCGAATATATGATTTCAAGTGTGTTTTTAACCTACGGAAAGAAAAAACAGTTTGTCAATTTATTTATTCAATTGATTGATATAACATGCTGCACAAAGAAAACATTATCATCAGATTAATTTATTCTTAAGATATACCTATCATTTGTTTACGTATTCCAGAAGCACACAAGATAAATTATGTTTACAATGCAATATCGTTGATGGTAAACAGACATGGCTGCGATTGAAATATTCATTAAAATATCGGGCAGATTGCATACAAATCATTACTTCTAATAATAAGACATTATCAATCTCATCTTTATGAAGGATGCTATTATAGTTCAGAACTGTCATCGGTTTTCAAAATCAGCTTAATGTTATGGAAAGAACAAACAAATGTGTAGAAATTGTCTGTAAATTTTGATAAAAATCAAACATAGTTTTCTTGTGAAGCGGTGGCCTTGTCGCCTCGAACGAAAATGTCAACAAACAATTATCTATTGCTATTCAGTATACCTATCTCTGGCTTATGCTCCATATATATCAACTTTAAAAGGAGTGTTTTAGACCTGAAGTATCGTGCGAAAAGGCCCTTATAAATAAAATGTCAGTTTCACAGAACTTTGGAATTTTATATCAAACCATATTTCTTCAATTGTTTGATTCATAAATCCAACCTATTACATTAATGTGTCTGAAATTTAGGAGTTTCAACGCCATGAATATATTAAAGAACTACACCTGCTCATCTCCTAGCATGCAAACGATGTTTTAATGTATCATAAGCAACACAAAATAACATGGTTTAATGAGAATGTGGTACATACCCAACATATATGAATTCACAAATAACATGGTTTAATGAGAATGTGGCAGATACCCAACATATATGAATTCACAAATAACATGGTTTAATGAGAATGTGGTAGATACCCAACATATATGAATTCACAAATAACATGGTTTAATGAGAAGGTGGTACATACCCAACATATATGAATTCACAAATAACATGGTTTAATGAGAATGTGGTAGATACCCAACATATATGAATTCACAAATAAGATGTTTAAAATTCTGGGTAAGGATCCTCATTAACGTGAACGAAGAGTTCTAAATTAACATATTATATGCTCGTTCACGTAGATGACGATAATTTTCTCAGTTTTAGCTCATCAGGTCTGAAAGACCCGATGGGTTTATGGCATGGCATGGCGTCCGGCGTCCGTCCGTCCATCCGTCCATCCGTAAACTTTTCACTTTTTTGACTTCTGCTCTAGAACCAATGACTCCAGAGATCTGAAATTTTATGTGCATACTCCTTGGCCAATGGGGATTCTTAATTGTAGATTTCGTGACCCAATGACCTCAAATGGGGTCACAGGGGTCGAAACCATAGCAACCTAGTTTCATCTTCTTCTTCAGTTCCAAATGGTCTAGAGAGCTGAAAAGTTGTGTGTAGACTTATTGGCCAATGGGGATTCTCAATTGTAGAGTTTGTGACCCCATGACCTCAAATGAGGTCAAAGGGGTCAAAACCTTAAAAACCAATTTTCATCTTCTTCTCCAGTTCCAAAAGGTCTAGAGAGCTGAAAAGTTGTCTGTAGACTCCTTGGGCAATGAGGATTTTAAATTTTAGGATTGGTGACTACTTGACCCCAAATTGGTTCACAGGGGTAAAAACCTTGAAAACCTTTTTTCGTCTTCTCTTCCAGTTCCAAAAGGTCAAGAGACCTGAAAAGTTGTGTGTAGACTCCTTGGCAAATGAGCATTCTAAGTTGGGGATTTCGTGAAACCATGACCTCAAATTAGGTCACAGGGGTCAAAACCTAAGAAACTTATTTTGATCTTCTTCTCCAGTTCCAAAAGGTCTAGAGAGCTGAAATGATTTGTGTAGACTCCTTGGCCAATGGGAATTCTAAATTGTAGAGTTTGTGACCCCATGACCTCAAATGAGGTCAAAGGGGGAAAAACCTTAAAAACCAATTTTCATCTTCTTCTCCAGTTCCAAAAGGTCTAGAGAGCTGAAAAGTTGTCTGTAGACTTCTTGGCAAATGAGCATTCTAAATTGTAGATTTCGTGAACCCATGACCCCAAATGGGGTCACAGGGGTCAAAACCTTAAAAACCTATTTTCATCTTCTCAAGTTCAAAAAGGACTAGAGAGCTGAAAAATTGTGTGTATACTCCTTGGCCAAATGGGATTCTTTTTTTGTAGGTTTGGTGACCCCTTGACCCCAAATGGGGTCACAGGGGTCAAAATTTTTAAAACCTATTTTCATCTTCTTCTCCAGTTCCAAGGTGTAGAGAGCTGAAAATTGTCTGTAGACTCCTTGAGCAATGAGGATTTTAAATTTTAGGATTGGTGACTACTTGACCCCAAATGGGGTCACAGGGGTAAAAACCTTAAAAACCTATTTTCATCTTCTCCTCCAGTTCCAAAAGGTCTAGAGAGCTGAAAAGTTGCATGTAAACTCCTTGGCCAATGGGGATTCTCAATTATAGATTTTGTGATCCCTTGACCCAAAATGGGGTCACAGGTGTCAAAACCTTATAAAACTTTTTTGATCTTCTCATCCAGTGCCAAAAGGTCTAGAGAGCTGAACAATTGTGTATATAGTGCTTGGCCAATGAAAATTTTAAATTTTAGGTTTGGTGACCCCTTGACCCGAATTAACCTATCGCCAGACGAGAGATAACCACGCTCCTTGAAATCAAGGGAGGTAACTCATGTTATGTCTGACAAACAAACGCACGTTGTCATTGACGTGAGCGTTACGGACATTGATATTCCGTGTGTAATAACTGCCTTATTTTGTAATGTTAAACGAAACGATCAAATGATAATGTTTCTGTACTGTTTATTATCCTAATTTCAACAAATTTCAAACACAATTGACGAATATTTTTTTCATGTGCACTAGAAAACGAATAAAAAAGTGCCGATTATGTGGTATGGCGGACATAGGAAATCGCACAGATTTATAAGAAAATAGTTCATTTCTGAACATATAAATATAAAATTACTCAAATGTTTTGGTGTACCAGCCCTTTGCCCTTTCGTAAATTAATCTAAAATATATAGGTCCCACGTCCCTGCAATTTCTCCCGTGAAAAATAACAAACAAAACAAACAGTACAGTAGAGACCACAGTAACCTTTGCCCTTTCGTAAATAAAATTTAGGCAAATCGTGGGTTCCTGTGAATATTCGCTTCGAATATATACCAACAGTCCATTTTGTGTTTTGAAAAAGAAAATATATATATATTGTTAGGAAATTGTCAAAATCCATATTGTATAAATGTATAACCAATGTATACCAATTACCATTTATTCAGAAATAGTTTATATCGACCAAACAGCTAATAACTTTAGGTACACGAAGGGACCTTTCATGATAATGATATTCAGTAACAAGATAACTAAAAGTATTATCTTTCATATTTCATTATTGCCATTGCTATGGACTGGTGTAAATACTTTATACACTTTTCTTTTCTTCTTATCCTTAAATGAATTTAAACTAAAGGAAATACCTCTTACAGTGTTCAGTTTTGAATCTTCCTTTAATTTTATTTACAATTTATTTTCATTTTTTAAACTCAAATATTTACTTTTATATCGACTTTTTTTATTATCAATTATTCACTTAAGATCATGGATATATGCCAAGAATTGAGATCAGATGTCAAAATTATTGGAAATTGGTAAGGAGTATATTTATCTTTGTAAGCTATAAATCATAAAGATAAAATTAAAATTGCTCTAAAAGTAAAACTATTCTGCTTTGTCAATATATATTAGTTAATTCATATTTTGCTAAAAGAATGATCAGGCATTGGGAAAGACAGCTTTTACAATGACTCATTTCAGGCTTTTAATAATTTTTCTGCATATCAAATTGGCAATTTCCCATATATCAATAGTAAGCCTCAACATTTTAATGGTCCATTTTTGTTTATCAATTGTGCAAAATGGCCCATGGCTCTACCTTCCCAAAGCAATTGTAAAAATGCCAATACTATCCCCAATAATATCCAGAAATTTCAAATTTATAATTGATTTTTTATATTTTAAGTGAATAACTTGACAAACAATTGAGGTCTTGTTAAATTATTAATAAATAATATATGGATATATAATCCAAAATATTAATTAGCATATATCCTATGATACTTTCTAATTTGATAATATCATAAGAGTTGACATGATTTGTTATATATATTCAAATTGTTTGTCCATTTGTTACAAAAAAACATAAATGTAAAAAAATAATATCAAACTATTGAAAGTAATATTATGATGAGTACAAAATGTTTTTATTCTTAATGTTCTTTTTGTTGCATTCAGATTAATTTTCTATTTGAAACATTTAATATAAATCCTTGATAAAAAGTTATAAAAAATAAGCATTTGTAAATGTGAATTGTGTATGACATAATTCATAAGTTTCATTGACATATTTAATCATTTTATATTATTTTCTTAGCGTTACTTTCATGTGTATGAGGGCAAATGTTAAAACAAATGCCATATGATAATTCAAAATTTCTGATAAATATATAAACGAAGGTTATCAAACGGTAAATCACCAAATAAAATAGCTTGACATCAGTTAGGTAATATGTCTTTTTATAGTTGTTTATGCCTACAAAATTCCCCAAAATGAATTAACAGCAACAATTATATACATACTTACGATATTTTGTTCATATTTTATTCAGATGTATATGTTGTATAATAATAGGAAATTAATTCCTGGTCCGTCACCGCTTCGAATTTTCCCGTTTCAACGTCTATTTGCACTATGTGATACAACCTCTTCCGAAGATGACACATGTTATAATATTTGTCTGCGTATCAAGACGGTACTCAAGAAACCAGCTGCACACTTTTCGAGTTCATAAGGCATATCCTGACGATTCATTGTTTGACGGACAAAATGGCGTCGGCAACGCGGCCAATGGCGCAGTGAATATATAACGCTCTATGATTGGTCGGAAAGTAAATTTGATTGACAGGTGGCGATAGGTTAATTAAGGTCACAGGGGTCACAGCCTTAAAAAGCTATTTCCATCAAAAGTCTGATGAGCTACATAGTCCATGGCTCTATTTTTATAGATTTGTGTGGCTAAATAAAACAATGTTATTGAAAAGTTAACATAAAGAATTTGGAGAACAAGCTGTTTATATGTTTCATCAAGAATGGCATTCCAATCGTGATGATATCTTTACAAATATTACATTGCTTTTTCTAGATATTGATAATGTTGGTATGTTTTCAAAGCTTTTTAAGCAGCGCCTAGGTGATTGCAATATACAAGTAATTTAAATTTTAGTAAACTTATCTTTAAGGTCATGAGATTATCTTTAGTTAAAATCAATTTTGACACACTCTTTTATTACGAATATTAGAAATAGGATATCAAGACATATCAAAGTCTACTATGTTTAGCTTAATTACCTATTCAAAAAAACTGTTGGTCGACGGTAGGGTATAGATAATTATACCCCACTTCCGGTCTCGTTGCTATGGTTTCCTTTGTTCTAACTGTAGGTATATTAACCGATACACCAAAACTGTTCTAATAAACCTATTCTTTTTTGCACACCCACATCAAGTCAGGTGTAGAGATTTTCAACTTGGGCAAATCAACGCAGTTGTAAAATTGACAAATATTAACGACCGAAGTGGGAATCGAACCGGGGGCCTTAATGTTGCGACGCAACGCCTCTATCGACTGAGCTACTGAGGCTTGATACAGGTAGCGGTACTGTTTGTTGTGTCATGTCTAGGTTGTTGTATTTTCCTATACAAGCCTATGTATACTAGTTTGTACCAAATATTAATATAATGAAGTCAGTTTATATTTTTTAAAACGTAATAAGAAGAGTATTGATTATATTTTTGGATCTAGTTGCATGTAGGTCAAGACATATATACATAGAGAAGGGTGGACGGCTCTTTTTTCGTCAAATATAACTAGACCGGAGTGGGGTATAAGTCAGATATACCCACCCTTCCCTCGGTGCATCGCTCAATATACCTCCTGTTTGAATCGTGATCCTCGGCTCCGCTACGCTACGCCTCGGAGACTCAAGATTCAAACAGGAGGTACATTGAGCGATCCACCTCAGGAAGGGTGGGTATATCTATTACAGATCCGTGTATGTGCCAGAAATGAAAACAAAATGTAGTAGGATATGTTTAAATTTGTATTTGTTTTTGAAGTAAAACTATACCACTTTATCCAAACTTTTATTCCTATTAAGTACTTATAAATAGTAAAGAGCATGAAATTATTTCGAATGAAGAAACATATCTTAAATAGTCTCTATACGCAAGACGTAGTACTTGTAATTGTTTAACAAGGTTCGTGTCTCAACTGATATGTACATGGGCTGATGGCCTAAAAACGAAGATACTGTAACTAAAAATTAAAACATAACATAACACAAAGATATCAACTATATAGATCTCAGAAGAGTCTAATCCAAACTGAGTTAATTGTACCTTTCTATATTGACATAAAGAGATATCAACTAAAGTTGGTATGTTTCCGATTGGGCCTGTTAGATTTTACTGTGACTGAGGGCAGGGGACTTTCCCTAGAATGAATCATACCACATATAAACATAAACATACGCCAGGGATCAGTTTTAAGCTCTTTTCTTTTCATTGTGTATATAAATGAAATTGCAGACAAGTTTTATTGTATAACGCTGCGTTCCGCTGAAAACACTTGATCGAGAACCCTAGCAAAGGAAAAACAGTTGATGGAAAGAAACATCAATGAATCTCTCGAGCTATTAAGAAAATGGAGCAATAACTGGCTAATTCCCTACAATCCATAAATAAATAGAACCATTGGCTCTGTAGCTCATCAGGCTTCATATTCAATTTTGCTTTAGGGTGTGGCTAATGTGGCTTCCCCCTTTGTAGGGGCCACATGATCACAAATCCTTGAATTAAATATATAGGTGATGGGATTTCAAATAACTGTAATCAATTCAGAAATTGAATCAAAATCAATTATTCACAGGGCCAAAAAATCTACAAGTTATAATCCTCACTAGCCAAGGTGTCTGTACACAAAGTATCAGCTTTCTAGGCCTTATGCTTCTGGAAGAGAAGATGAAAATAGGTTTTCAGGGCATGGTCCCTGTGGCCCTTATTAAGGGTCACGGGGCCACCAAAGCTACAATTTATAATCCTCACTTGCCAATGAGTCTGTACACAACGTTTCAGCTTCATAGGCATTATGCTTCTGGAGAAGATGAAAATAGGTTTTAAGGGCATGGCCCATATGGCCCTTATTAGGGATCATAGGGCCACCAAAGCTACAATTTATTATTCTCACTGTTCAAGGAGTCTGTACACAAAGTTTCAGCTTTCTAGGCCTTATGCTTCTGGAGAAGAAGATGAAAATATGTTTTACGGGCATGGCCTTATAAGCTACAATTTATAATCCTCACTAGTCAAAGAGTCTGTAAACAAAGTGTCAGCATTCTAGGCCTTATGGTTCTGGAGAAGAAGTCGAAATTTCATAAAGTTTACGGACGGATGGATGGACGGACGCCGGACACCATGCCATGCCATAAGCCCATCGGGCTTTACAGGCCAGCTGAGCTAAAGATGAGACTATTGAGATGACCAGTCCTTGAACAAGATGATGAAATGGCGTATTCTGCCAATGGCTCTCAATAGCAAATCCTGCAAAGCTGAGTGACTTGAGATTGTGACTGAGATCTTACTCCAAGATCTTTAACACAGGGAACAGCTTGTATCTCAGAGTCTGCTAATGATATTTTGCTGAAGCTGACTTGGAGATTTCTTGAACCTACAACCAACACCTCCGTTTTATCTTCGTTCAGTTTGAGCATTTTATAGTCATTCACGACTTGATCTCTTTGGTAATGTGATGAAGGTCAGCCTCAAACTCTTTATTATATGACCTGTCAACGAGTTGGTATCATCAGGAACATCATTCTCTCCCCACAGAGGCAGCTCAGTGCGAGCAAACCTCTGTTCTCTTACGCCAAGATCCTTGGGTTTCGCGACAGATTGCCCAAGCGGCACAAAGTTGTAACTTAAGATACGAGTATCTCCCTTATTTGCAGCCAATGAAAACACCTTTTGTTTATCCACGACTTTGGGAATTATTAAAGATCGTATGGCGATATGGAAAGTATCATGCCTTTAGGTTTTGTTTTCATTAACAGTGTGATAGGGAACATATTTGAAAATCAGATATGGATAGCGTTTCTCATTAGAAAGATACTGTTTCAAATTTTCTAACTTGTTATCCGTTTTATGATAAAGTTTATTTTGAAATTTACCAAATAAAAACTAATGAGAAAGTAAAAAGTTATGTTTTGTAGAAGGAAGAGTTATCTACCCTGGATGTTTGATTTCAACGATAGCTTTGCCGAACCATACGGGAATAACTGAGCTTTTGCAAATGACCAATTTTGAAACGGCGTCGCTGATTGCACAACTAACTTCGATTGCCTCCAATCAGATTTCTACCTTTCTGTTACTCGTGTATGACTGAGCTGCCTCTGTCTGGAGAGAACGCAGGAAAGGATTGATGGAACATGTCATGATTGTTGATCACGTCTGCTACATCAGTTATTTATGTCAAAATGGAAACTGTTCTCCCTTAATAGAATAACATTATCAATAAGGCAGTTGATACCTCATGATGATGCAAATACACTCAACGTCATGAATATCTCATGATAGGGAACGAAATTAGATATCTCTTAATTCAATCTGTCCTTTTAAACATATGAAACTGAAGTATTATCGATATTAAAAGAAGGCTTCTTCATAGAATATTCAACCAAAAGCCTTTTCTTTTGCACACAATTTTATTTAATATTGAATGACATAGATTGAAGGTATTGGTTTTTCAATACATGTGCATAAGCTGTGAATTCCCTCCCACATGAGATCTATTTGTTACAATTGAATAAGCTGACACTATATTATCTCATACCATTGCATTATAAAAACTAACAGTTGGGAAATAAAAAAAACCAGCTTTAAACAACACATCAACATTTGTGCAGGGTGCAGTTAAACATATGGCTCATATTAACATATCAATTAATTCAGTTCAATTTTAAAATCACTTGATTCTTCCATAGTGATGGTAATAAAAAGGTATATCTTTGCTTCATGTTTGTGTTGAAATGTTTTCTGCAAGATCGTAACATTCTTGTTTAAGTCCATAACATAAACAGTTCCATCGCTTAGAGTGAAATACAACGTCGCAGTTGATCCACAACATAACATTATGGAATCGGATTTGCTATTATGTTTTATCTGAAATGAGTTGCCCTTCTTCCCCAAAGAGACACTTGATAAAGGCTTAGTACCACTCTGATGTAAATTAAACTTAAATATTAAAATTGATTGAGAGGTGTATGTGTTTGGGTCAGAACGACTTTCCAGGAGTATTTCACATTCCTGAGGAATGGTGGATAAGTTGTCTCGCCGATGACCGTTTTATAATGTTATTCTGTTCTCCACAAACGTTGCAAAATTTGTTTTTCATGTCTATAAAGCTGAGCTTTGTTTCTTTAAACAAAAAGTTCATTAATGGTCATATCATTTAACGAATTTTGAAAAACGAATTGATAATTGATACTTGCAAAGTAACAGGGTTTTAATTCAATATTTAAGAAAACAATAACAAAAATCTTCCAATAAAATATTTGTTGCGCACGAATTCTCTCGTTGGGGTTTTCCTGTGCCATATTTTGTACAGCCTCACAGCACGTGCGTTTCGTGTGCCCGTGTAGGGTTGCCTCGTGATCTGCTCTCATTGCTTCGATTGTCCTCGCAGTGAAAGGTTGTTTTCACAATTTTGAGGTTGGTGTTATGTTATCGTAAAGTTAATAAAGTTAAACATAAAACTTTGAATTAATGATAAATTATTTGCTTATCAACCTATGGTTAAAATTATAGCCCAAAATAATGCATTAATATTTAAGATAACTTTTCATACATAATTCTATCTTTCTTGGGACAACTTAGAGTGAGTGTTCTAAATAATATTAAGAGTCTGGCGTTAAATGATGTAATGTGCATTTGTGATGTACGTGTGAAATGTGTATTTCATGTGTGAATAATTGTACATAGGTGTTTCAATGAAGACAACGTGGTGCTGTACGCAATAAACTGAATGATGATAAGTGATGCCCTTGTTCTAATGAACAGACAAGTTTCTTACGATAATGTATTCGATCGTGTTAAGGAGAGATGGGACCCAGAAATCAGACTCACTTACGGTAACAACATTGTAATGTTGTCCATATATTTAAAAGTTTTCTCATTACATTTAATGAAACAATTAGGTTTCCGTCCAGTGACGCAATTCCCTTAACTATAACGCAACGCCTTTCGAACTGTCGTTTTGCGACATGCCGAATGGCGTCATCGGCACCTATATTCGCGGTAAATTTAGTATGTTGTTTGTTATTGAAATAACACTTATACCTTAAATTTGTCTTAAATTGCCTCATAATCAACTGATATAGTTGTTGGTTCCATGCTGTCATAGTAAGGAAGTGCTAATAATAATAAAATAAAAGATGACAGACTAAAATGATCTAAAATGCGGTGACGTCAGATTTCAAAAATTTTGTATTTATTCTAAACATGGCGTTTTAGCGTCGAAAAACTTTCGCTGACCCCCTATTATTAAAATAGGTACCTTCCGTCAGTCGACGTCCAACTGTCCGTTACAGTTTGTGTCAAGCTTAAAACTTTTTTAACTAATCAACCATTTCAATTCAATTTCGTCATGGAATTGAAGAAACATGTAATTTTGTGTCATGAATAACATATTTTTGAAAATCTACATTAAATATTAGGATTTTGAAGAAAAAGTGGTATATTTAGGCAAATCTGTGAAAAGTCCCCTCCGGCTCACAACTTCTAAACTAGTCATCACATTTGGATCTAATTTGATATTCATATGAAAGTGTGTCATGAAGAACAATTTTAAAATTATTTGTATAAAGTTTTGTCTTTTTTTGGTACAATATGAAGACTCTGTTTGAAAACTGTTACAAGTCCTGTCCGGCTCACAATTTTTAAACTAATCATCACATTAAGATCAAATTTGATATGAAGATACATAATCATCTGAAGCTTAAGGCGTGTCATTACGAACAATTTTGAAAATAGGCTTGTTTACATATGATCAAATTGATCTTGGAGATCCAAATACATACATCTATTTGTTTGACTTTAATTTTGTCAGTTTACTCGAATTATGCCAACCAGTGAACAAAAGTTGGTATCATTTAGTTTTTATTAGAACAATTCCTTCCTATCCTGGAAAAAAAATGTTATTTTGAGATACAAAATTAATCAGCAATATGCTAAGGAAAACCTATACATGTTGTGCAATTTGCTGGGATATAGCTCGACCATATCAGCTGCTTGTTGCATTTGTTAGCTCATCAGGTCTGAAAGGTCTGTTAGGTTTGGTTAACCCTTGATCCCATGTGGGGTCAAAGGGGTCAAAACCTTAAAAACATATTTTTTTCTCCTTCTCCAGTTTCAAAAGGTCTAGAGATCTGAAAAGTTGTGTGTAGACTCCTTGGCAAATGGGAATTTTAAATTTTAGGTTTGATGTCCCCATGACCCCAAATGGGGTCACAGGGGTCAAAACCTTCAAAACATATTTTCATCTTCTCCTCCAGTTCCAAAAAGTTTAGAGAGCTGAAAAGTTGTGTGTAGACTCCTTGGCCAATGGGGATTCAAACTTGTAGATTTTGTGACCCAATGACCCTAAATGGGGTCACAGGGGTCAAAACCTTTTTCCATCAAAAGTCTGATGAGCTACAGAGTCCATGGCTCTATTGTTTTGTTATTCAAATGAGCGCATCATATGTATTTATTAGCAATATCTAAAATATGTGCATCACTCTAACATCCTATTGTATACCCGAAAAACAATAATAAAATTGCCGTTTTTATTTTGACAGTGCCACATTTCATGTTGTATTCGCTAACATTGTCGCTGATTTTCGCATTTGTCGCATTTGAAATGTGTTTGATATCATAGTAAGTTTCATGGAAAGCGGAGGCTTTATTTATGTACCCAAAATAGGTAAGAAACGACAAAGTTTGCCGACAGCAGTACTATTATTAACGACGATTATCAAAAAATTATCGTTCGGTGACCCAAATTTTTCTAAGAAATTCTAAAATATGTTGTTTGTTCGTCCCATCTCTCTTTAAGAAACGTTTCTAATCTATCAATGACGCAGAAGCCTGTAAACGAGAAAAAGAAAAAAGAAATTGAAAGGCAACCATTATTTTATTCTTACCTTAAAGATTGAGGGGTATTTAAGTTTAAGAACAGATGACATTTGGTTTGAAGAATATTTCACATTAACGCAAGTCTCTCTGCTGTGGCACTTTGTCCTACATCCAATAATACCCAAGGATTGGGCGATATTTACTTCAATCAACTTCTTACTGGTTGAATTACTTGTATATACCATTGAAAGGCAAAAGAGGCAAAGACAAGCACAACTGATCATCGTCATCTTTGATACTTTTGTCGACTTTTGAATGTTAATGCTGCCAGAATAGGCAGGAGGAAGCCGAATGAAGTGAAGAATACTGGCGTGTGATGATAAATGCAGAGTATATGAATAAATGATAAACTTAATAGTTTTTGTATTATCCATATACACTTGCAAAATCGATAAAGAAACAGCTCTGTGGTATCACCCGGTGATAAATATCTAAAATATGTCTTGCACGGACTTGCATATTCTATTCTTATCACATTTAATCAGTACAAATGTTTAACAAATGGCATCCAAATATCGGACATACTGCAATCGCCATCCAATAATGATTTACGAGTTTCGAGATAGAGAATCAGATGTGGTACCCAATGTCGTTATTATGGTTTTATTCTCGTAAATACAAGATTATTTTCGTAATAACTAGTTATTGAATAAAAAATACGAACTACAAATATGGCCTTCTGATCTCATAATAACGATTTTTTTCTCGCAATAACGAGATTTTTTTCGTAACTAGATTAACGTTTGTAGGACACCGCAAAAGCAGAGCAGCCCCGAAACTGGGACTTCCCCTTTTGAAGGCCTCAGTACATTGAATTTTAAAGGTCATCAGAAAATGACCAAAGTCACACCATCAATGAATATATTTCATCAAGCATAACAATAAAATAATTATTAAAAATTAAAATAAAGTATTTTGTAATACCATGTTTGAGTCATTACCATGCTGTGACCTTGACCTTTGACAGATAGTAACCGAAATTTTCTAATAAAATATTACATCTCCAAAGATCAGATATACCAAGTTAGTACATAGCACAAACATTTTTTGATCTATCATGTTTACTTGGAATAGTTTAAAAATTACACAGCTCGTGACCTTGACCTTTGACCCTGAATGTGAACATGTGGAAACAATTCTAAGGGGTGTTAACGGTAACACATGTATATGACTTTTGAAAAGCTTTACAGGGATAAAGTTGTACACAAATTTGGCGTACTTTACAATAACTCATATCTCGTCACCTTGACCTTTGGCATTCAATGTCACACAATCAATGAATAGTTTTCATTGAGTATAACACTCATGTTTAAGAAATGAATTTCACAATATAGTTGTCCACACGGTTATAACCTGTTTGAAACTTGTAATATAAACTTGTATAATTGGCGAGCTTGCCGAGTTTATATTACGAGTTTCAAACATGTGAAATTTATTTCTTATAAATTCCCACTTTGTATTTAAAGCCAGAAGTTGTTTTTATATCATTCGAAATGCGATTCTGTAGTAACTTCTAAGCTGCTTGTCGCACTGACCTAGATATCAGTTAGACCCAGGCGGGTCTCTGCCGGGTTCAAGCGCATGCAAAAATAGTTCATAACAAAAAAGGAAAAGATCCACTTCTTTATTCCACATATAATCCTTTATGGGGATCATGTTAATAACAATAAAATGTTTTGGGAAAAAAACTAAAAAATATGTAAAGTTTGATTTCAATATTCCAAAATTAACAATTTGCACTCGCGTATTGATACTGTTCTGTATCGAGTGTATCAGTATCAGCTCTAAAAGCTCGACGTGCTTGGGAAAGTTGGGTTGTTTGTTTGACAATGAATGTAAACATAAAGTTATTTATTCGTGACCTTGACCTTGACGAGAAATAATGCCAATTGCAGGCCCGCCGATGTTAGACACTGTCATTGACAATGACGAGTACATGTTTTCAAACACGGCAACATCGTTTTGATCATGGGGGGCCTCGAAACTGTCTATGAAGGCAGAGAGCGCGCCACGACACTATTTGTTGTGCATGGAATGGGGTGCCTTGAAACTGTGTTGTCGCAAGTCAGGTCATTCAGAATGGAGCTCAGCTCATGCTTTTGAAATGATGTATATTACATTGTTTAACTTTGCCCACTATCCTCATTTCTGTGAAGGGAGAT
This sequence comes from Steromphala cineraria, assembly GCA_916613615.1. Classification (NCBI taxonomy): domain Eukaryota; kingdom Metazoa; phylum Mollusca; class Gastropoda; order Trochida; family Trochidae; genus Steromphala; species Steromphala cineraria. The sequence goes on from OU744723.1 coordinate 59,816,646, forward strand.
GAACATGTACAACTTTATTTATTTACAACTTAACAACTGAAATAAAGTGTCTACAGTTAAAATAATACATTTTCTCAATACATGATGAAGTCATGATCTTGCTGTGACCTTGACCTAAGACAGTTTGTCGAAACGTGTTTAACATTCTGATTGTATGTATAAGGCATTCGATGTTGTTATCCATGGTATTTTTGACGATAGTAATTTCACAACTTTGTAAGTTATTACTAATTAGAAAAATATACCGGTACAAAACATTAAATATGCATGACGCATCAATCGTTGCGGGACATGTATCGTTGAAGATTGACAAATCTACTGTTTTTCAAAACAAAATTTTGGAATCCCGTCTGGGCTCATCACTGAACAATGTTTACGATTTGACGAATACCATGCCTTTCCTTGAGAGATGATTCACGTGCTGTCAAAGCTGTATTTCGGGGCTTGCACGTGGAATGCGTGAATTTTGCTGCGATGCATTTGTTAGCAGATATTTGGGTGGCACGAAACGCGGCTTGAATAAGAATAAGATGCATATTCCTTTCCGTATTTTAGGTAACATGACCCATGGTACAATAGTACGAGATAATCAACATAACATTAAATGTCCCATGACCAAAATTATACTAGGAAGCTCAAGTTATACTCAGGCTGAATATTGTTTTAAGATAAATATATGTTATACGAGGTTGTATTAATTTACATTTTGTGTGTTAGGTCTGATTGTGGGAACGGCGGACATTTGACAAGATGTATGTGTCCATTTCGATCATTTAGTGTCAAACACCTGTCTTTGTATGTCAGAATGAGTTGTCTTCAATGCCAAAACGCACACAGTAGTTCAAACTCGGGAGAATCTCTGCTTTTTGTCTTGCTTGTAGAAAGTTGACTTATCATGAATAAATCTATTTACTGACTTATTCATAAATCATTCACAGTTCCGTCTAAACACTTTGAAACTGCTGTCATAGAAAATCACTGTGTCTTCGTATCAATTTTGAGCTTCTTTGTGCTTCACTGAACTCAATACCATATCGTGATGTGATGGTTTGTGTGTTTCGGCATGAGAGCTATCCAGCTGAAGCTTACATGCTCCTGGTAGGATGGCCCAAGCTGGAAAGGTCGACTGGTAGAAACCAAACTAAAGTTTAGTCGTTCTAAAACTTGCTTGCTATCTCTATCTATGTTTTTCTTTCAGTCTGTTCCCTCGTCCTTTCGATCTCTGACTCCCTGATCTGTCTACTCTCTTTTGAATGGCAACATCCACCCTTTAAAAAGATGAAAAATTGGTGACAGCACGTTAAACCCCAACTCACTCACCGATCATTCAAACGAGGCTTGTGACCGCTTCATTGCTCGAGTACTGCCCGATTTGCCATTGTAAACAATTTACATGACAATCAATTACCGTTTGTTGCATCCATTAAAGAATAGGCCCTAATGTGCTCCAAGACCTGAACGACAATTGCCTGCACAGAGAGTGCGTTATCTCACAATTGTATCTCTCATATTGCAAGGTACTTACTTAACGTCACTTTACAACATGGCCTATGTCCTATTGTCAAAGGGAGGGGATATTGTTATCATTAATTATATACTTTTAAATATTGATTTATGTCAGAAATGTAAGAAATACATCACAAAAGTTGTAAATAACTTTCTCATCTCGCTCGTGGATCATTAAATACATATCTCGTTGGAAAAATACACATTCGTTTATCTCTACGCCCGTGATGAAGAGTTATGGTTTAAGAAATAGTTATATGACGAGTATTGGTCGTCTAGTCCGCGACATGGTTGGTTATACGACGAGCCGCGGACCGGCGAGTCTTATAACCAACAATGTCGTGGACTAGACGACCAATACGAGTCGTATAAATTACTTATACCACGACCAACACAACGACATATATAAACAAAAGATATTTTTTAAAATACCATACGTAAATTGTAAAGATCGTTGAACTATGTTCTCTATACCAAACAGTGTGCCTCACCACGCTTTTAGAAGGTACCAACTATTCTCTAAAATAGGCTCTATAGTTACCTGATTCTTCGTGTCTTTTAAAAAATATCGATTGAGCAGCATTTGATTAGAAAATTACGGTAACAGCGCGTGGGTCATGCTTTGCACGTGCACTCTATGATGAAAACGACATGGGGTTTCGAAGAAGGCGACACTGTCACTGTGTACAATGAAAGGTGAGGACGTAGGAAGCATTTCTCTACAAACATGTATAGCAGGAAAGAAAATCCAATATTTTCATGTCCAAGCGGGATTCGAACCTGGGACCTCCGGATTGAGAGTCCTACGCTCTACCTGTTCGGCCAAAGAGATATCCCTCCAGCCGAAGCCAGTAGGAAGTAGACCTCACCCTGTCACACATGGATGATGCGCCCAAATGACAGGTGATTACTTTCCCGTTCTTAAGTTATTGGATGTGAGGTCTCAAAGTTCACAATGATAAACATTAAAACGCGGAGAAGTCGGGTATATCGAAAAGTTGGATTGGTTTTAACGACGGAAACGGAGTGATAAGCATACATATAAGAAACATCGTATATAGTAAATATCATGCATTGTCACAATGACTTTGTTTCTACATATTGGCTTTAGAACTCAACCTACTTTCTAAGCCAATCAGACTACTGGATTTACCTAGACAGATATACTCTTAATGACTAAAAACTCAAAGCTTAAACGTTCTTCATGACACGCCAACAGACTGTCACAAAGACTTTCATTGGTCAAAGAAAAACGAAGATTTTTTTCATACGTTTATTGACATGAGCGCTCCACGTGGCTTGTCTCAAGAGGACAAGTTTAAAACAAAAACGCCTTTTGCAAACATAAATAAACCAAACACATTTTTTAAAAGATTTGTTTCTTTAAATGTCAATTGTTACCCTTTTCTCCCCTTTACAAATAACAATATTGCTGACGCAATCGGGAATGTTAATAACTATTCCAGATGCATTTTCGTTAGAGTTTTTAACACTTGGACATTCAGTGGCAGAACGTTTTGTGTCGAACGTTTGGCACGTTTCAGTGTCGTTGTTATTCGTCGAATTCTCAGTTGGACAAGGGGGGCCAAGCTTGTTGCTGATTTCTTGTAGAATACCGAACTGTTCTCACGACGTTACTGCGATGTTTACTGCGACTCGTGACTGCCTTGTCAGTGAATCCACTGTTGTACAATGTTGTGCAGCATGTAACGCGGCCGGAATGGTTAGAGATGTTTCTTCCATCTGTTTTTATTCCCGCTTCCTCATAAAACTTCTTGTACATCCCAGAGAGCTTGTTATTTTGAATACAACTAACTCTGAACCTCGGGAGGCCATCTTTCTGGTCAAGCGGTTTCCGGTACATCGGTCCTTTCCTCGGAATAAGTGACAAGTATTTGTCATAAAGTTTCACAAGATAGTTCGGGTTTTCACATTGTTCATAATGAATGATAGGTTCGATGTCGATTCAGCGATGTTTTAGACCGCCCTGCACATTCTTCGAAACACGAGGCAAATATGTCACGTATCTCTTTCCGTTTGGATCATGTTTCACTTCAAACTGATCAGCTTCACAGTGTTTATGTTCTTGATATCCCCGAAATGCGAAAGCTTTTCCATTATAGAAAAATACTGCGTTACTGAGTCCTTCTGCTGAATCCAGAGAAAAAACACTAGATTCCCACACTTTACGCTCATCTTCTTCAGTAACGGGATCACAGCGTTTCTTCTCCACGCCGACGCCTTTTGCCGTTAACGTTTTCATGTGCGCATCCAACGTTTTCCGAAAATCGGGTCGTCTTCCTTGAAAAAATTAATGTCTATTCTGTTACAGTCCTGTCGGAGATATCTCTGAAGAGCAGAAACTATCTGAGTCAGTGTGTTTGGGGGATAGGGCGACTTGTCTTTCCTCCGAATTTCAAGAATGAAACGCTGCATGCAAAAGTCCAAATCGCAATTATTTAACATCGAGATATCTTCTGGAATCACGCCGAATTCTAGAAGTGTTGTACCTTGTTGATTTTTGTAACGTACCCACTCTTTCCAGGTATTTAGTGCTCACTGGTTATTCTGTCTCGTTTTCTTGGGAATTGCGCCTTTTTGTTCCTGTTTGATGTCGGCGGAGGAAAATGGCGCCACAAAACGGCCATCGTTTTCATGTTTTTCGATTTTGACAAGCTTTGACAAGGGGATATTGCAAATGTCTCTTTTTAAACAAATCATTGGATCTGAAATACATAATTTTAATTACGTAGGACCATGAGAAGGTCACTATTGTATAAGATTGTTTTATCCGAAATTACTTATTTTTCATTACCTAGAACATCTTTGAAAAATCGCTATGTGGACGATTCCATAGTTAAAAAATGAATTGCCTGGAAAGGGGTGTTTTTAACGATGGGTGTAACGCCAAAAAGATGTTTCCCGTGCTATAATCATATTTTATATATAGCATCGACTCCAATCAAAATCGGTTAAATCACACGGGAAAGGGTTTTCCTTGATCATCATTGAGAAATCGCTAATTGGACGACAAAAATACTGATCATGTCAATGTTTATTTTGATGGGAAAATGCGTAGTTTCAGTTAAATTGGTTCTTGAGAAATAGTTTATTGGACAAATCCATACTTACAGGCAGGAATTTGGATCCGAAATTATATTCCATATTGTTCATGGACCAATCTAGCTGAAGTATTTCCGATGCAATTTAATATATATATATATATCCACATCTTAATTATGATATGATTAGTGATTACTTGCTTGCACATAGGATGTTTTTTTTCACCCTTGTGAAATTTTTGTGAACGAATAAAATAAAAACGACACTGTTATGTAAATGAGTACTTTATTGACTCAGCGTTGATCGGACAGGAAATATTGGATACATATTACACATAATATTTTAGAAGGAAAGTGTCAATGTCTCTTTCGGCCGTCCAATTGTTCCCACTGGAAGAGGGTGACAGTATATGAATACAGTTATCTGTACTTTCCTTCCTCCATCCCTTGGAATATATACTGACTGCATTGTGTCTTTGGGCTCTGGTGTCTCTGCATAAAAGGTTAGAGATCAACCCATTCCAGGGCGAAGACAGGATTCAGTCCATTCACGTAGCAAAAGGAACCAAAAATATTCTTACAAAATATGTGATGTTTTCTGTCCAGAAAATTCTTCTAATTCCAGTAGGCCAGTAAATGGCAGGACCCACAATGTCTTGGATGTCCCTCCACAATTCACCTATCTGTTGGTTTCTGGTCGCCATGTTGACAAGTACGATACAGACAGTGACAAGGCTCAGTATGAAGTGATAACATTTATCACGTGATGAAATTGACATCTTTTTTGGCTCATAAAAAAACGTGCGATGTCATTTACATGTGAAATGTATTAACCAATGGGAATGTCAATGTCAGTGTTGTTGGCTTGTGTGGGAAGGCAACATATCCGTCGATTTGTAGGAGACAAGGTAACATTAATAATCCCCTACTTGAATATGTTATAACATAATGAGTTATCACACCGATAAATGTATTTCAACCCATTTTCATAAGAAGAAGTATAGTCATGTCACTACATATTTACATAACACGTTATTTTTTAAAGAAATATTGTAAGTATTTGAAAACAAATTGTTTCGGACAAAATTGAGCCTTATGGGGTTTCTATTTACAATTTAAGATGAGCGGGAGGAGAAGTTGTTCTTATGGAGCGAAGAAGAACAATATTAATGATATCGGGTTAAGACAGCTTCAGGAGCTTTGGAACTTCTATACTCTGATGTTATCCCCATGCTTCATGATCATACAATGGTTAATGAACCAAGGACTGCTGCGAAATTCATTAACCTGCATTGTTTGTGACAGATCCTGTAGGCTAGTTGAAAGCAAAGATTGGATTGATGGTTGCTTTTGGCGATGTAGGGGTGACAGCAGACATACAAAATCGGTTACTACATGTCATTCTTTTCGAAAAGCAAACTGTACATTCCAGATATAATGCAGTTTCTGCTTGGTTTCTGTCAAGAGCGGGGGCGGGATAGCGCAGTGGTTAGCGCGTTCGGCTTCGGATCAGAAGGTCCGTGGTTCGAATCCCGCCAGGGGATCGGCAACGTTGTCTGCAGTAGAGAACTGTTTTACACTCAGTCAGGTTCGAGTGCAATGCTACACTGAACTTCAGTGCAGAACCACCCATGGTTGCTAGTTCCAGCCGATGCTCGCAGGTTTCAACGCATCGCATAGCCACAATAGTGTTGCGGGCTTTCTCCCTGCAAAAATACTAGCAGCCGCGATATAAGTGAAATACTCTTGAAAGCGGCGATAAACCCCATCTCACCTCACCTCTGTCAAGAGCTTTCCCTATACGAAATTGCGAAAAACTGGATTAAATTATAAGAGCACAGCCACTTAACAGGGCTTCTTACATCCGTGAAATTTGCATGGAATGGGTGTACACCAATTTGACAGACATGAAATTTTCTTGTTAAGTTGAAATTGACGAATCTTTGTTTGGGAGGCGTTGCAAATACAACCGTGGGAAAAATAGAGGGGTTAAAATTTTGATTTTGGGGCTCGTGTAACGAGAAACTAATAGAATACTCTTGTTTCCTATAGTAAATAGAAATTCAGAAACTCTAACACCGTTAATATAGAATGAAATTATGGTAGTTACTTATGTGATGTACTTTACCAATTATGGAATTGAAAGGTCGATGGAACGAGTTGTCGGATGTGGAACGAGACAACGATCTCCATCCTCCCAACCTTCAAAATCTCGTAAAAAAGGTAGGAGTTAAAGTTCGGTTTTATTATAAATGTGTTCCATTAAAAGTTAAATAGTAATATATGATAAGTAAAGCAGTTAATGATGTTAATGTTATAAATAAACAGTAAAGAAGACATGATATCATCCAAAGGTTTGTGCTGAGCGGAAGGCGACAACAACGTACATATACATCCTCGCCATCCTCTACATGTAATTCAGAGATATAATTGTTATTGAAAAAATTGCTTTTAAAATACAATTGGATCAGATATTGGCTGAGTTGACGATACATCTCCTGAAGAGGTATACTTTATGACATAGAATATCAACACTTCTATGAATTAAATGTTCAGTCATATTTAATATTTGTACCGAAATGGTTATGTCTATTATTTATTGTCCATCCTTATGACACTCTATCATTAACTCATTAAAAGGATTATGGAGTGAGGGACAGAGTTGGAAGGGGTGAAGGACGTACATCCCCCCGCCCTTCTACATCTCATGGTGGGGTAATGTACCAGTGTTGAAATTGTATCCACTGTTAATAATAAATGTAATATATAGTTTATGTCCATTTGGACACTTTTAAATTTGGAATGGGATGTGCAATGTGACTATAACGGTATCGATTCTATGAATTATAACTTCATGTGTACGCGGGTACGCGGAAAGGCAGGTCACGCCACAAGGAATAATTTAAGGGAACGTGGGAAAGTAAGTAAAATATGTTAATATCATGGTTATTATATCTTTATGACATTCATTTCCTTATGTAGTGGATAATCCGAAATTAAATAAATTAAAGAAGTATGTTCGAAAGGAATGAACACTTAACTGTAATGGCAAATAACCAATATGTACTTTTGTTTTAGGGCAGAAGAAGTATTCCATACTACTGTCCCCGCAATGTCTCACCCGTTAACGATGATGAATGGAAAGATGAACTTTACAGAACTAAAACACTAACCTCTAAACCTTAATCTTCCAGGGGAAGAACTTTAAAAAAGAAAGTCCGCAAATCTTTTGTAGAATTTATGGAAACCGACAGCGATTTCCTTTGAATTTCCTAGTAAAGAAGGAAGATATCCTAACATTGTTATCAGCTGAAAGTTACTTTACGTGTGCTTGATACAATAGATGAAAGGGGAGTTCATCAAGCTGACAATCATGTCATTATAACATGTATTGAGCCGTGTAATGGTAGTATGTTCAGGTTGGGGAGTTAGTATCTACATTGAGAATGTTTAAAAGAGTTTTATGAAGGTGAGTGTAATACGTCTACAAAGAAAAGATTCAATTTGTAAGGCTGATGATTCGATATGTCTTCTGTTGGTGTATTTTTATTAAATGGAATATATGAATTATAATTTGCAATTTATGAACCAAACACTTGGTGGATTGTTTGGTACTTCATCATTCAAGTTGACTTTTTGAGGCTTAGATGTATTTGAGTAGATAGTTAAACATACTAAATCCTTACGATGCGTTGTTACGCTAAGATCCAAATTTCAATTTAACAAAGACACGCCATTGAAGATAGGAGCTGTTGACCTGTGAACAAGAGGATTGTTGTAGGGCTGATGCATACTTGCCATCGTGTAGAACAGATTCATGTAAAAAGGGGGATTGTTTTCGGGCTGATATATACTTGCCATCGTGTGTAAGAGATTCTTGTAAAAAGGGGGATTGTTTTGGGGCTGATACATGCTTGCCATCGTGTTGAACAGATACATGTAAAAAGGGGGCTTGTTTTGGGGCTGATGCATTATTGCGATCATTTGCAAAAGATACCCATGACAATGGGGATTGTATAAGGCCTGATAAATACTTGGCTTCGTGTGTAAGAGATACATGATTGTTTGGGGATTGTTTTTAGATTGACTTCTTCATGTGTCAAACTTTTGGCAGACACATGTATCAAAGGGGAGTAGTTTGGCCGATATATTAATATCTCCATAACGTTTACAATAAGGGTTGTTTCTTGGCTGACATGTGCATGTGCTACCATGTGTCACTCAAACAATGTCAAATGTAACGGATGGAAGGGAGTTGTGGCGGTGCTTATGTGTTCAGGCCTGAAATGTACATTGTCGTTTATATGTACGTATCGACGGTGATTTATTTGACGTGGTTTAACAAATGCGAAGATTTCATTGTACAAATGTAAGCATCAATAAAGGCAAAGTGAAAACTGACACAGAATACAGATGTCAACAGTTTATTCATAATAATGAAATATATACTTTTAAGACGCATGACCAATATTTTGAGTATTCATTCTTTTGAATAGTAGTCTCATATCAGTATTGGTCAATACTAAATATCAAAAGGAATACATGTTCCCAGTGCATTCAATAATCACAGTGAAACAATTGTCTCATAAGAAAGCCTTATAAGGTATATTAAAGTGTCCGTATAATGTTAGGGTGTATAAGTAATGTCAGCACTGACAAGTTTTATTAATTTTTCACAATTAATAAAAGGAACTCCTGATGACATGGTTTCAGTTCTCACTGACAGACACAACAATGTTGAAGTGGTTTGTGAGGTAGATCGCCTTTTGTGTCGGAGAGTAGGGAGTGACGATGCACACAGGGTCATATTTAAGCCACTTTGCACCAGTTGGGGGTCGGTGTGCAGTGTTGAATATAGATGCTATGACAACTATCTCAACATCTGTCGCCCACGTTGCATTTCTGTCCATCTGCTGGTCCTCCACATACGCAAACATATCTGAATGCCCTGAATAGTTCTCAAAATGTTTTGAATACCTAGGGTCCTTCATTGTTTCACAAACAACGTTCCTTACATGGAAGTGGTCTTTCTCGCTGCCAGTAACCCCTTTGGAGATGACTCTAATAAAGAGACAGTTGCCATCTCCGATGATAATGTCACTTTCGCTTGGCGTCCTCTAGAAACCTTGAGGCCGATTTTCTGAGCTGCTTTTCTTCTCCACTCTGCATCAGTTGGGTCGAACCTGAAGTCGGTCTGCGTGGTTGAAACTTCTTCCACATCATTGTCAGGACTGCAGCTGTTGAATTTCGTTGCAAGAGTTTTGTTGGTATCCATGGTTGTTAACGTGAAGGCTCCTGTGCTGCTGATCGATGCAACCCTGTATGGACCCTTCCAGGGATCTTTTTCTTTTCCCCCCTTTCTTGTTGATCTTCTGTTGTTCCAGGCGAGGACGAGGTCATCAGGCTTGAATTCGGTCTTGCTCTTGTGTCGCGCTCTGTAGTCCCGTTTCTGTCTATCTTGTGCAGAAAGAATGTTCTTTTCGGCCAACGTGAATACTTCTGCCTTGAGTCGATTTATTGCCTGAACCCGGACATCTAGTGAGGACTCGTCCATTGCTGACTGGTCTGCCCGCTGACGTGAACAGGTAGGTAGGTAGGTAGGTGAAATTAAGGGCGAAGTTTGGGCCAAATATGACCTACATGCGCCCGGCACTTGGAGTGATTATTGAGAGTTAAAAACATTTAAAAGTTAAAATTGAGTATTAAATGTTATATAAGGTCATATTTGCCAGTGTTCTTGACAAAATTTAAAACTGATCTTTGGACTTCGCTAAACATCAAATTTTCACCAAGGATAGCTCTTAGTGAGAAAATATTTGATTTGGAGATAACAACCTCTCTGAGTTCTTCACGATGATCTTTATGCCCTTCACATTCAACAAGATAATGAATGACAGTCTCTGGACAATGAACACACGAAGGAGATGAATCATTGTCTAAAACGTGCTAGTAAGCATTTAGTCCACAATGGCCAAGTCTTAAACGAGTGAGAATCACTTCGTCTCTCCGGTTTTGTCACCGAATCTTGGTGTGCTGAACAACTTTAGGGCATGAGCTATGCATATGTCTGGCCCTGTTGCCCCTATCCCAGTCGTTTTGCCACTGTTCATAGATTGATGTATTAACAGAAGCATAGAAATCCTTTGGCACTGGATATATATCCTCAAAATCCACGTAGGGTTTGGATAAAGATGATTTTGCAAGCTGGTCAGCTTTCTCGTTTCCATGGAGACCTACATGTGCAGGAACCCATATTATGTCACAGCTTATGTAAATTTGATTCAAAACGGTACCAAGATGTAATATTTCATAAAGAATGTCACTGCGTTGCCCGTTTGCACCTGAGTGAATTGCTTGAACCGCTGCTAAAGAATCTGTAAAAATGATTGATTCAAGATTATGATTTTTTACCCACATTAGAGCCATTAGAATAGCTGTTAATTCTGCTGCAAAAACTGACAAATGATCTTGTAATCTAAACAGTTCTTCTACCTCTAGAGATGGAATATAGAAAGCTGCGCCAACGTGTCCTGTAGCAGGGTCTTTAGACGCATCTGTATAAATATGATTAAATCCATGGTAGCGTGTATTGATGAAATCAGATGCTACTCATTTGTTTATGTATAACTGAGGCCAAATCCGTATTAAGTGATGGTTGTGTAAGACACCATGGGGCTGATTTTGGAAGCTTGAATGGGGCATTTAGTTGTAAATCTTGAATTTGGCACTTGTGAGCGAGTTGTCGAGCTGCTAACCCAAAGGGTAGTTTGCCATGGCTCCAATCACACATGACATATTCCACGCACTCATTCAACACGTCTCTTGAAGAATGGTAATCAGAGAATGATGTCAAGGAGAGATACGTTTTAACACAGCTTCCGAATTCTCTCCCTTGATCGTTGAGCTTGATGGCTGGAACACCGTGTCGACAGATGCACTCATACAGGAAACGAGCAATGCTGGCCGCTGACTTGCCTTAAACTGCCTTTGCCTCGACCCACTTGGTGAAGTAGTCGACAGCAACAACGATACCGGTGTATCCGTCGGAGGTAGGCTTTAGACTGCACACGTCTACCCTGTCTCCATGGCGAGGGCATAACCGGAACTGGCTGGTGGTCATGCGATGCCTTGTCACACCGGACAGGACTTGTCACAGTTTCCTAACAGAGTCCTCATTTCTGGCCAAAAAAGGCAATATTATACAAAAATATTTTCAAAATTGTTCTTCATGACACACCTGAATATGATTATGTATCTCCATATCAAATTTTATCAATATGTGATGATTAATTTAGATGTTGTGAGCCGGACAGGACTTACAAGTTTACGACTTTTTCTCCAAAATCCTAAAATTTATGTAGATTTTCATAAATTTGTTAATCATGACACATTATTACATGTTTCTTCATTTACATGACGAATTTGAATTGAAATGGTTCATAAATTGCAAAGTTATGAGCCGGACACAAAGTGTCACGGACAGACGGAGCAACTTCGTTGTTGCGAGGGATAACAAAGTGGACCGAGGCAAGTCAAAGGGATCAGCTATCTGATAACCAATCACCCTACCTTACACCCCTTTGAAAGTGGACAATCAAATTCAATAGCCCCTTGACGACCACAGATGACATATTGTGATACAGGTACATAACACAAGAGTTGAAATATATATGTACATTGTCAGAAAACAATTTACCATGTTGCTTGTAGTTTTCGTTTTACCTTAATGTTTGACATCACTAACATTCAAAGAGAGTGTATAGAAGGAAGACTTGAAAGAATAAAACGTTTCTGGATTTATGTTCGAAAAAGATATATTTTGCTAACTTTGCAGTAATTCAGTATTTCTCACTTAGAAAATGTAAAAGTTGGCTTTTTCTTCTTTGTATTATATCCACAGCTGCGTACCTTAAATAAGTTTACTTGCTTGAAATTCAAATTTGTTTACATTTCTTTTAAAATAATCCATGAGAATTTTGTCAGAAAATAATCATTACATTGCCTTAGTGGAACAAACATGACTTTGATTTAAAGTTGTTGATCACTATATTTGTAGAGAAAAATATAAAGTAGTGTATCGAAATTTTAACCCCTGGTCAATTCGATGCCCTGTCAAAATTGTTACGGTTATAAGGTATGACATACGAATATGTTGACACAAACTGAATCTTAAATAATGTTATATAAATTCAAAATTATCCGTTTCGTGTTCTAATTGCGAAGATGCCTCAAAGACATTCCAAATTATATGATATTTGCACTAGAATATGCAGGTAAGTGAAAAAACTTAAAGTACGCAGCTGTATATAATCTTTGTTATAAATATACTCAACGGCAATAGAGGCGGAATTTGAAATCTAACCATTGTTATAGAGCTGAATTAACAACTTAGGCTAATAACAACAACATTTTGTATTTAGACATCTACGAATATGTTTGACTACTGTCATCAGGTCACAACAACAGATCAACGCAGTTGGGGTGGTTTTGAGTCAGCCTCTTTTGTCGTTCAGATGCAGTCGCTGAGGCTTCATCCAACAAATGTATTTTTTAAGTTTTAAAAGCGGAAAAAATGGTCCTGCAAAACGATCTCATGGGTAATGTTCCAAGGGAGCGTCTGATACTCACAAAATCTGAAGAGCTCTTGGGTGCCATTCCCATGACCTTATAATTTTGTTCAGTTTATCAAGCCTAGCGTGTCCGCAATTTGACTGATCTTAAAAATCGTGTTTGCTTGTAAAATACCTGAGTGGACAGCTTGAACCTGCACATGTACTAACAAAAGATAATTCGTACATGTGGTACATGTTTTTACTTTCATTTACAATTATAATGTAACTTGGATTTTCACTCGAACGTACCAAGCCGTTGTTAAGAACAGTTATCAAGAGACAGTGAAACGTAAGTCGAGTCATTCCTACACTGCCAGTTGGTCATCCTATGTAAATCCCTAAATGTTTGCCTGAATTTTTTTATTGTTTATTATCAGAAACCCTTAATATCAAGTTGTAAAACGATTTTTAATAGGATTTCGTAAAAGAGTTGTGTCAAAATGGGGTTTGCCGTTCTCCTATGTAATTCTTCCAAAATAATGAACACACGAGAATAGTTTAATGAGAGTTTAATAGCGCAATGCCAAAGTTACAGAAGGGATTATCGATATGAACGTTTTGACTCGGTTCAACCCAAATGGATTGCCCTTTCTGCAGATAAGCCACTGTCAACGCTGCTGCAGTTTCGTGTGCGTCTGAGGGGCTTCCGTAGACTTTATCGATGGTGATGTCGTTTTTCCAAATGAAGAATCGACACGCAGTTTTACCCCCTCGATATTTGAAATCGATCCAAATCTGGTAGGTGCCATTCATCGGCACGGGGATCTTTCCAGCGTTGTTCTTATAAGATGCTCCAGAGTTATGCAAAATCCGATCAAAGACAATAGGTTTATTGGCAGTTACAATCTTACCTCCTGTTATGGCACAATTGAACCCGATGTTTCCTGAAATAAAACGATTACTTAAATAAAACATGACGTTATCATGTCGTTATGATGTCATAGAAAAGGAGGCATTACACATGATGGTAATCTTTATGCTATAATGTAACCTATGATATTATTGATATGAATTTGATTGAGAAATATTTTTTGTAAGTCTTATGGCATGGCAAATCTATTTCATCTCTTTCTCCAGAAGCTTTAGGCATAATAGCAAATATTTTGTGTACAGACTCCTTGCCTAGTGAGGAATATAATCCATAGCTTCAGTGGCCCGATGGGACAGGCCTATAAAATCTATTTGCATATTCTTCTTCAGAAGCATAAGGCCTAGAAAGCTGAAACTTTATGTACAGACTCCTTGACTAGTAAGGATTATAATGTATAGCTTGGTGGCGTTGTGGCCATTAATAAGGACAACAGGGGCCACACACTAAAAACCTATGCCCTCAAAACCTATTTTCATCTTCTTCTCCAGGAGCATAAGACCTAGAAAGCTGAAATCATGTGTACAGACTCCTTGACTAGTGAGGGTTAAAAAGGAAATCAGACTCCTTGACAATGCATCTTGTCACCTCACCTCATATATCATTATCATTTACAGCTTTAGTGGCCCTGTGGCCCTTTATAAGGGTCACAACCTTGAGACCTATTTTCATATTCTTCTCAAGAAGCATAAGGTCTAGAAAGCTGTTATAAGGGTCATAGGGGCCACCCCCTTAAAACCTATTTCCAATTGCAAAAGGCCTAGAAAGCTGAAATATTATGTACGGACTCCTGCTATTGAGGGTTATAATTTACAGTATTGGTGACCCCATGGCCCCTAATAAGGGCTTGGTGAACCTTTGCATATTATCAATTGAGTATTTGAGCTATTACCAATTCTATATCTGAAATCACATCGCATATTTACTTATTCTAGGATTTGTGACCATTTGGCGCCTACAAAGGTGGAAACCACATTGGTAACACTCTACAGCAAAATTAAATATGAAGCCTCGTATATTGCTTTTAAGAGTTTAAAATTGTTGACATCTATGTTTGCGGAAAGGTAGCCGTTAATTTACTTTTAACAACTGATTTTAGCCAGAAGATGCTTTTTGTCCCCCGCCGCAACGCGGTGATCTTTCTTTTTGTTCAAGGTGATTACGTTACTTCATTTTCAACTCTTCTTAACGCCATACACACTGTCGTGTACCCGGTATGGAGGGGACTTATCAAAATGGTGGACGGGACAGGTCAACAGAGGTAGGTGTCTGCCTTCATTGTTCCCTTTTCCTAATCGTTGAGGTTTAGATGGTCACCTTTAACTGTGGTAATCAGGAATAGAATTTTGAGTTTTTGTTCACAAACGAGAACATTTCCGTTGCTGCCGTTGTCAAATCACTGCAAAACAGTAGTTCCACCCATGGTTAGCTAGTCGCTCGCAGGTTTCAACGCAATGCATAGCCACAATTGTGCTGCGGGCTTTCTCCTTGCAGTAATACTAGCAGTCGCGATATAAGTGAAATATCCTGAAAGCGGCGATAAACCCCACATCACCTCATCTCACCTAAGTATTTGAGAAAACGAAGATGGACATTTTCAAAGCGAAGTGTGTTATCAAACCCCAAATCTCACATCAATAAGAATTGGGGTAACCAATGGCTTTATTTCTCAATTCTTATGAGGGGACCGGTTGGCGCGTTCAACTTCGGATCCGGGTCCGAGGTAAACTTTGTCTGCAGTAGGGTACTTATGCACGCAGTAACGTTTTGGGTGCAATGCTATACTGCATTTTAGAGCTTTATCACCAACGGTTCGTTAGTTCTAGCCGATGCTGGCAAGATTCACCGCAATGCATAACCACAAAGTGTTGCAGGTTTCTTCCCTGCAATAATACTATCAGCCGTGATGTTAGTGAAAAAGTCTTGAAATCACCTCACCTCAATATGTTTTTGTTTAGGTTGAAGGAAATATTGCCTAAGTTGCGTTAAACTCACTTACTCAATGATTAACGAATAGACAATATGATTTGGAAGTATCCCTAATTTGTTAGAGAACCTATAATTGTTATTATATATTATATATTGTAAATTGACATGTGCATGCAGATTTTATATTCTTTAACATTTCTAATTATAAAATTTACATCACGGAACTACAAGGAAAGTTAATATGAATTTCCATCCTTCGTACAGCACATTGTATTTGACAAACATACAAAATGCATAAGATTCTAAAGATAGAGCCATTGACTCTGTCGCTCATCAGGCTTCATATTTAATCTTGCTTTAGACTGTGGCCAGTTTGGCTGCTTAGTAGGGTCTCAACATTTGATCATTCTATGCCGAATATGTTTTGAAGACAAGAGTCATCAGAAGATGACATATCCCACCGGTTCCACATGATCTTAAGATGTAAACCTTTGAAATATAATTTTAAATTTTTCAAGCAAGGTTCATAATAGTATAAGCTTATATATATAAAACGAAATTTTCATGAGTCCAAAAAGAGCAGTTTCCATGGAAATAATAAAAAATAAAATTTTCAGAAATGTGAAAATATCAAAAGGCACCACTTCAGTAGGTGGGCAATACACATGTAAAGTTTAAGAAAGATATGTGGACCGGTTTTATATATATGAAACAAATCCTTTCATGAACAGAGTCCAAATAAGAGCCGATTCCATGGAAATAATAAAAAAATTAAATTTTCAGAAATGTGAAAATATCAAAAGGCACCACTTCAGTAGGTGGGCAATACACATGTAAAGTTTAAGAAAGATATGTGGACCGGTTTTGGAGTTCTGCTCCGGAAACGAAACCTTTCATGAACAGAGTCCAAATAAGAGTCGTTTCCATGGAAATAATAAAAAATAAAATTTTCAGAAATGTGAAAATATCAAAAGGCACCACTTCAGTAGGTGGGCAATACACATGTAAAGTTTCAGAAAGATATGTGGACTGGTTTTTGAGTTCTGCTCCGGAAACGAAATGATTACGGACGGACGGACGGACGGACAGACATACAGACGGACAGGGCGATGACTATATCCCACGATATTACATACCGGTGGGATAAAAAGGGTAAATGTTTCAGTAGAGTCCACATGGCCACCAATTGTTAAGTTAAGTATGAAGGCAATGTGATTTCAGATAACGGTGATCAATTTTGGAATGTTAAGTGTTCAAACATTCAATAAAATGTCAAAAGGTGTAACAGAGTGACCCTCAATTGAGTGAGATTAAGAAGGCTTACACAACTGCAACTGATAATTCATAATATTCATAATATGAAGTATGGTAATAGTAACCGAACCGTGAACCACAATGACAACGCAACTTTTCAGAATGCAGCTAGAGTTACATCCCTTATTGCAGTGATTCTATGATATGCAGATTGATTTGCAGTTATCACATATGTCACTGGTAAAAGGTATGTTATGGAGGAATATGTCCAGGCAGTTTCCGATTGTATATCATCGACACTGTGACATTAGCCTTGGTTTATTGTGAATTAAATTACTCCGCAAAATCTGGAAAACAACTAAATATAAACTAATAATTAGAGTATCAGGTTTCAAAAGTTCACCAAGCCATTTTGAGGGCCCACAAGGTTTACAAATCTATAAATTATGGCCCCTTTTACCTGAGTATAGGATTGAAAGGTTCACCAGCCCTTATCAGGGGCTGACGAGTCACAACATCTCAAGGAGTCTGTACACAAGACTTAAACTTTCTACGCCTTTTGGTTCGTGAGAAGATGTCGAAAATGCACAAAGTTTAGAACGAATGGACAGAAGAACGAACGCTTGAAACCATGCCATGCTCTCAGGCCTGGTTAGGTAAAATTCAAATCCGACATTTTACGGTGTGTATTCACAATTGTATGGAACCTACTAAAAACACTTTATCATAGCGTATGTGTTTTAAACGTGCAGTCAGGAATATTTCAGCTATCAAAACGTGGTTGTCGCCGTCAAAATAAGGAGATACATCAGGAAGAAAGAATGAGAGAATGGGGAGAAAAGAAGTGTGTAGTGAGAAAAAGACTAAGATTAAGAATGACTCAAATTTGGTCTGGTTTATATCCTGTGACCTATCTACTGTCAGTGACCCCAGGGTCGCTTACATTTTGAGTCAAGTGTTTCCTTATCTTTTTTCTCATATCTCCTGGTTTCATTTAGCTTTGAACTTTAACCTAATTATTTTGATTGTCTTAACATATTCACCATACAGTCGTGTATAGTCTTAATTGAAGAGACATCATAATCAACATAACAAAGCGTCAAACCTTATCTTGTGGTATGAGATTTAAAAAACAATAATTAAACAAGACTCAATCAACTAATTGTAAAATCATTCAGATTAAAATATCGTATCATATTTTACATACAGCTTTAATGTGACCGTGTTTATATGCTTACCATTTGGGCTTGGATGCATTTGAAAGTTCTCCAACTTGGACATAGTTTCTTCCAAATTTTCCACAACATTGTTGTGCTTTGCGCGAAGCTCATGCAACTCCATAACTGTTGCATTGTGAGTTTCCCATAGTTCAGATAACTCTGCATCTTGTTCTGTTAGTTTGAGAACAGTTGATTCCAGCTTTGAAGCCGTTGCATTGTGACTGGCCCATAGTTCAGATACTTCGACGTCTCTGTCTTCAAGTTTTGATAGCGTTCCATTATGACTTGTCCATAGCTGAGACAACTCTGCATCACGTATTCCAAGCATCACAGTTGTTTCGTTCTGACTTGCCTTCAGATCTCCGAGTTCGTCTGTAGTTTGAGTGAGCTGAGAAAGTAGGCTAGACAAAACTGCCGAGTTCTTCTGTTCTTGAGCTTGAGAGTGAGACCTCATATCCGCTAACATCTCGTCTAGTTTCTTCACATGTTCTTTTAGACTGACATCAGGTGTCTGAACATCACTACTGGTTCCATACAGTGTAACCAATATAACCAAAGCGTTGATTAAAGCGATGTGATCCATATTGTCAAGCAATTGAGTCTATCTATAATGGATCAGAGAAGGTCAACAGCTGTTAACAGAGGTTTTGATAAGACCAGAGGATTGATATATGTTTGTTACCGATGATGTGATAATTGATTTAACCTAATGTATAATTTGCGACAGACAAAGTGACTTATTCGTTAACATTATTGAATGTTCTGTTGCTGTTCGAAAATAATTGACTATTTTTTAACAGTCCTGATTGTTTTACCAAAAATAACTCTCGTCCTTCAATCGATAATACAGAATTAGTTTGTGGTTAGAGAAAAAAAATATCCAAAAACATATTTTATCATGTCTATTAAGCAACTAACCTCCCCATTTTCAACATTTTTTAACTAAAATGTTACAACCATACAATTTAGTAATATGAATTGCGTGCTTTAGGATTCATTCACCTAATTTTGCGCTTCTTATTGGTTCAGGACGGTCATTACAGAGTCTACTCTAAAGAGCACAGTGGTGTACAGACCCTTGCAGAATTAATTACCTGAAAACAGCGGCCTGACTGCATTCTGATCGAGGTCAACTGCATTCAGATTGCAGTGAGATCGCAATTAACCGGGGTCAGATTGCAGTCAAACCGCGGTCGATCCGATCAGAGGTTGAGAGTGATTGTAGACGGAAGTTTTATCAAAATAGATTGTTAAACTCAAATCTGCCGTATTCGGTCCAAATTGATTTTACTACCTGATTTGTTATTTGTTATTCAAACTTTAACAACGCATACTATTTCAATGTATCCCTTTTGTTAAGATAATTTACGTATACCATCTACATTGTCGTCCACATAGTCAAGAGTCAGAACGGAATGTGGCATAACGTTATTGTCATCTCAAGTTTGTAAAGCCACAATCATACCGTTGATGACGTTTACATGCGTATAATGATTGTTTGCACTGGTTAAAAATTGAAATAATATCCTCTTTGATAAAGTGTAATTTGAATGTACCGTTCTTCGACTTTTTGTAGCGTTAGTGTGAAGTTATGAACATCGTTAAATGGGATCAACAACCTGGCTCGTGAAACCTCATTGACCATCGTGAACGAGAGCGTCCAGACGGGTAAGGGGGCTCACATGACACAAACTTGGTACTGGCTGTCAGCTGTAAGCGATTTGCAATCAAACGATTTCATTCCTACCGATCATTTGCGACTCTTGCGGGGCCCTGCTAATAAAACACTGGAAGTTAGAAATTCAGTACTTGTATTCCTTGTTTATACAGGAGGGATATTTCGCTTTATGGTGTTATGAAAGCCTTATTACTCGTTACGACTTCTCTGTAGTAATCCCCATGCCAATACATGTCATAATGTCATGCAATTCTTTTAATGACAGATGTATTTCTTAAAGAATTCGTGATATAATATTTGATTTGGTAGAATTTAGGAAAAATACGAAGAATGAATAATTACTGACCATGATTCTCTCGGTTCTTGGACAACACTGGGTAATTTAGACAGGACACAATTGGAGAAAGTGTTATTATTGGTATATGACGCTGTCATTTTCAAACATATTTCACAAAACTGTACATTGTATATTCTTTGTGTGCACAACCTTTTTCTATACTTTTGGGGGAAATAAAGATGACTTATCAATCATCGTGAAAATCTCACATGCCAACATAACAACTGAAACGGCACAACTAACAGCAGTAATAACATAAATAGTTTTAATAAGATCATATCAAATGAGCTATGTTCAAGGTATAACTGAAATAGAACAAAAACACATTATACTTGCAGTATTGACTATCTGCGATCAGTTTTGCCGATATAGTTGCATTAATTTATATGCGATTTCAGTATTTAATCACCTGCCGGGCATACCTTTAATAAGAAGAGACAACCTTTATGTTGATTTTGTAATTGTATCATGTATGTAATTATTACAGTGTTTATCGTTCACGGGTAAATGTGCTGTGATAAAAACACCTGAAAGAAACAGTCAGGGAAAAGTTTATGAATATATTTTTATGTACAACAGCGAATTCTGACCAATGGTGTCATATACCCAATTGATTTTTCAAAAGCTTCTATCTTTTACAAGGTTTGACGAGTGGTTTATTGGTCGAGTCATTCAGCATAACTGCCAAAATACCAGATATCAGTATGTCAAGAGTCAAGGTAACAATGATCGAGTTGGTAACACATATGTGCGAAAACATATCGTTAAACATTCCGATGACGCTTTCGTTGCTTGTTAGTGTTAAGTTTTTAAAATGAAATACTATTCTTACGGTGACCTTTTTTGGCACCCTTTCGTTCGTCTGATACCGAATTCTATTCACTCGTTGCACAAAAATATTATCACGTAACCATTCGTTGTGTATTCTATGTTTCATTCATTAAGGCTGGGGCCTCTCCGCTGCTCAATACTTGATTTCAATTCAAGGCTAAGTGACCACTGTGCTTTCGCGGCAATAACTAATTAGTAATTAGTAGTAATTACCCCTAAATAGCGATTGAATTGTCATCTAGACTTGTGTATGTATTGTTAAGCGTTTCCTTTATCGTTGTGTTACATTTACCTATTATTAAATTATGTCACGAAGACACTGGGAAGGAACCAGGTAAATTGCGCCATTTTCTGTGATTGTACATGCATATGGTTATAACTCTTGTGTTTTAAACTTTTAGTGTTATACGAATAATTTGTTTACGTAAGGAATAAACTCCGAAAACTCGCCAATATTTGCGGGTCAGGTATCGTCGGAGGCCGTTAGGCAGACGATGATACCTGACCCGCAAATATTGGTGAGTTTGAGGAGTTTATTCCATTTAAACCTTAATTCGTAAATATTGGCGTGCTAGTTTTGTGATTACCGCATCTACCAATACTGGCGTCCTACATCTGATGGCTGCATGATGAAGCGCGTGCATCGTAACAAGTGCACGAGGTCCATGAGCTCAAGGAGTATTGGACAGGTATAAATACTCGCATTTTGCTTGCATTTCCTGTCACACATTGGACATCGTGTATGACGTATGAAACAACAAATGAAATCACTCAGGTAAGCTTTATGATATTTCTCGCTTGAATATCGTGTTAACATTCTATATAGTATTTACCGCATTGCGCATTATAGACGTTGAAGCACGTTTTCAACGAATTATCTATTCCCCTTTTATATAATTAAGTTTATTCAGTATTTATATTCTTTAAAAGGTCAACCAGACTTGACATGTTGCGCGAAAACTGTATGCGGCAATTTCAGTGCATTTATGAACATTGGTAGGGAAAAGATTAAAATAACTTAGCTAAAGGTTTAGTTCGTTTCAAAACTGCTGTTTGTGAAAACAAATACATTGCAAGTATACATGTATGTTGTGTAACATTCATTTTCATTCTTTTCTTTTTCCACTAAATTTCTTCATTTTCCTACGAACATCCTTCTGTCCGAGTTCATTACCCATATTATATCTAAAACCTGGTTTGAAAAACACTGAATTAAAAGTAATTCCAGCTTGTAAAAAATAGAGCCACTGGCTCTGTAGCTCATCAGGCTTCATCACCAATAATGCTGTAGAGTGTTGCCAATGTGTTTCCCCCTTTGTAGAGGCCACAGGGTCACCAATCATAAAATTAAGTATATAGGCGACAAGTCTAAGTTTTCAAGGCCTTATGGTTCTGGAGAAGAAGATGAAAATAGGTTTTTAGGGTGTGGTCCCTGTAGCCCTTTTTAGGGGCCACAGGGCCACCAAAGCTACAATTTATAATCCTCACTAGCCAAGGAGTCTGTACACAAAGTTTCAGCTTTCAAGGCCTCGTGGTTCTGGAGAAGAAGATGAAAATAGGTTTTTAGGGTGTGGCCCCTGTAGCCCTTTTAAGGGGCCACAGGGCCACCAACGCTACAATTCATAATCCTCACTAGTCAAGGAGTCTGTACACAAAGTTTCAGCTTTCTAGGCCTCATGGTTATGGAGAAGAAGATGAAAATAGGTTTTTAGGGCGTGGCCCCTGTAGCCCTTATTAAGGGTCACAGGGCCACCAAAGCTACAATTCATAATCCTCACTAGCCAAGGAGTCTGCACACAAAGTTTCAGCTTTCTAGGCCTCATGGTTCTGTAGAAGAAGATGAAAATAGGTTTTTAGGGCTTGGCATCTGTGACCCTTATTAGGGGCCACAGGGCCACCAAAGCTACAATTCATAATCCTCACTAGCCAAGGAGTCTGTACACAAAGTTTCAGCTTTCTAGGCCTCATGGTTATGGAGAAGAAGATGAAAATAGGTTTTTAGGGCGTGACCCCTGTAGCCCTTATTAGGGGTCACAGGGTCACCAAAGCTACAATTTATAATCCTCACTAGCAAAGGAGTCTGTACACAAAGTTTCAGCATTCTAGGCCTCATGGTTCTTGAGAAGAAGATGAAAATAGGTTTTTATGGCGTGGCCCCTGTAGCCCTTATTAGGGGTCACAGGGCCACCAAAGCTACAATTTATAATCCTCACTAGCCAAGGAGTCTGTACACAAAGTGTCAGCATTCTAGGCCTCATGGTTCTGGAGAAGAAGATGAAAATAGGTTTTTAGGGTGTGGCCCCTGTAGCCCGTATTAGGGGTCACAGGGCCACCAAAGCTACAATTTATAATCCTCACTAGCCAAGGAGTCTGTACACGAAGTTTCAGCATTCTAGGCCTTATGGTTCTGGAGAAGAAGTCGAAATTCCACAAAGTTTACGGACGGACGGACGGACGGACGGACGGACGCCGGACAACATGCCATGCCATAAGCCCATCGGGCCTTACAGGCCAGATGAGCTAAAAATGTAATTTACCCATGAACCAATGCGATTCCTACATTACATTGAATATACCCGTTCATAAATGTTTTTAATGAAGTCATTTTGAACCATCCTCTACGGTTTTCTATACTATACCGATTAGCATTAGAATAGTTTGCAGCAACAGTCAGCAATTAGTGAAATAAGATAAGAAAAAATAACGTTTACATAAATGTTTTAAACAACATACATGTACCAATGTCACTTTAACTTTAAAAAACGACACGGCAACAACAGAACAAACTCCAGTTCCAAAGCAATCTTACGATAAATGTTTCTACGCAAAAATATCGTGAAAGTTTATTCAAGAGTTTTGCTGAAATAAATACCATAAGTTACAACTTTATCGTACAACTGTGTATATATTACTGTTTGGTAGGTGAAACAACATTTTAAAACATTTTTATTCAATTTCAGATTTGAGTGATTCCCCAATGCTCAGTTTTTACATGGATTGTCAAAGAGGACAGACTTCACCAGCATCTCACCGTCTCAGAGCTTTTCAACTAATTCTCAACATGTTCCAAAGTTTACACCAAAATGTTTCCAATTTGGGACCAACACATTATCATTTTACTTCGAAAATATAATAAAATCCAATTACATTGTTTTTGTTGTAATATTTTGCATCACAGCATCGCACGTGCAAGTGTTGGGCACGTTTACACATGCCGACAAAATGCAAAACTAGAACGCCAATATGGAAAACCAGAACGCCAATATGCAGAATAAAGACACCAATATGCATGAAAGGTCACCAATAGGGCAGATATATTGGACTGTAACTCTGCGATTACATAAGCAAAATATACATAATGGCGCTTAATTTAGGTTTAAATATATTTGATTTTGGTTTGACAAATCAAACCTTCATGTGACGGAAATATATTTAATATACTCATGGTAATAATGTTTGACACCCCCTAGAAGTGTTAATTATGAAATGGTATATATAAAATGTAATGAGTCAGTATTATTTTTTGATAAATCATGTTATTACTGGATGAATTTTGGTGAATAGCGTCCATGAGCATTTGCTATTTCTCCACTTGTACTTTAAAATAGTTCGATAATCTCGGAGCGGCCTTAGCATAAGTTCTTGAGTTTGTTTGCCAAACCGATTCATGTATCTTAAATGAAATGTATATGTTTAAACCAATGAAAACCGATGAAATCGAAAATGAATTTAAAGAAAAATACCATCTGTTTAAAACATCAAATCAGTGAATACATTATGAAAAGTGTCATGTTGTGGAGTATGCTAAATGATGAAGAGGGTTGCAGCTCAAAATAATATTTTTGTTAAATGTCGTGCATACGTTTTTGTAGTTGTTCAAACTAAGTATCGATATTTATATTGTAATGATTAGTACCACTACCGGCACCTACATGTACATGTAATCGACCGAACTATGTGTTATAACTTGAGGGAATTGGATACCAACTGAAGGTGTATACACCTGAACTGAATATGATTGTAGAATTAGGTCATTATTTGAAAAAAAATAATATGAATAAATATTGGACAATGGTGTACGCTTCTCGTGTGTAAATATGATATTTTACGTATTTGTTATGAGTGTATAAGAAGTTGAAAATTAAACCTGTTCAGAATCCGACCTTTCAGGTTAAACGTATACTGTCTTTGTCGTTTGTTTCATTTAAATATAGTTAAAGCAGGAATTGCTAATTGATTATAACCTATTAGTTATGCGTGATGACCTGAACGATGTCCACTCGGGTATATCCCTACTGACATCGACAAGTGTCATCATGTGGGCAAGAGACAAAAGGTCAAAACAGGAGCATAAAGGTAAATTTCCTTAGCTACTGGGACAGAAGAGCATATTTAAGCTCAATGACAAACGAAACAATGTGTTCATAAATCCAGATCTGACGAAACGCCGAAGTCCCTTGTTCAAACCACGAGATATTTTAAGACAAACTGAAGAATTTACTCCAGTTGGACATATGATGGCTGAGCACACATTTGTGAACAATGGGAAGACTTATATAGGTCTTTCAGAGAAAATCAGATCTGTACAATTACAGAATATCTAGTGGAAATTATGTGCTACATACTCACATCCAACACTTGACTCAATGCCTTAACATGGTTTGTGTGCCTCGGCGACCCCAAGAGCTTTACCAGCTAGCGCATACCTGACATTGCTGGTAGGATCAGACAGGTCGACTGGTAGAAGCCAAATTTGAGTCGTATTTCTCTCACTTTGCCTATCCTTCCATCTGGCCTCAGGTCACAGTTATTTTGACCCGGTAGTGGTTGTGGAGAAGGAAATGATGAAATAGTAGGGTGTTGTGGGATATTATTTTCTAGGCTTGTTTACATTGGAGACATATGTTTCCGGATTTCATGGAGAGGTAAGATTTGGTCCTTTCAGCGGTAATTTTAAAATAAATTTGGAGTGAATATTTTTGGATTGGTGGGGGTCATAGATTTTGCATATTGTGGGCAGTTTCATGTGCTTTCTCTGGCATATCAGTGTATATTGACATTTTTCATTCATATTTCAAAATCGGCATGGTCAACACCAAGTTTACTCTGCAATTTTGTAGTGTCGAGAGGTTGTTTTTTCATTTCAAAACAAGTCCCCCAGTCCCGCAATGTCAGGTAGCTTTGTAGCGGCCAATATCACTAATGATAAATGCACTGGAAATTAATTGTGGACTGAGGCCATCTGTTCCCTCATCCTCATCATTTTCTTTCTCTTGGATATGTCTACTCTCATTACCTTATCGTGGTGTGGTGGTTTGTGTGCTTCTTTTTGTTTGTGTGTTTCTATCTCTCACTATGGCTTTCTTCCTGTCTTTTCTCTCATCCTTTCGATCCCTTTCTCCCTGATCTGTATACTCTCTTTTGTAGGCAACATCCACGTGTTAAATTGCTATATGTTTGCTGATAATACGTTAAACCCCAACTCACTCACTATTCACATCCTGCATTGCCAATATACTGTATAATTGCATGCTTTGTCATATCAAACATACACAGGAGCAACGATCGTCCTTTCCAAAGCATTAAAGGCGTTCCTTCCAAAAGGAAAGAGTGCACCTTTCCAATCTTTCAGCCAAGGAAAGAGTGCACCTTTCCAATCTTTCCAAACGTTTAAAAGAACGACCTTTCCAAAGCCCTATGGAAATGACGAGTGGAAAGGTACGGCCTTTCCACAGACTTCAATTTCAGAGCTCGTTAGATTTCTCCCCATGAGTTATGTCCCTTTATCCCGTCTATAAATAGCAACTGGCGACTGATTAGTCAAGGAATATAACTGGTGATAGATATACCAAGGAATGTGGTTATATAATGCAGGTTCATTTGAAATTATATAGATAGAAAATTTGATATACTAAAATTCTTTAATTTGAAGACGTTTGATTATTGAAGAAGTATTTGAAAAGAGTGTTTTGGTTACAATATATGCATTCTCAATTTGTTCTTAATATTGATTTTATTATTCATAACAATATATTTTAAAGACAAACGTTTATCTTTTTAAAAAAACAAATAACCCAATGATTGAGAGTTTGATTTTGATATTTACTAAATTGAAGAATTGACGTTCACAAAAAAAAACCAATATGATTTTCATTTAATTATTTCTGGTTGATATAGAAAACTATACATAGTGTTATTTAGGGTTCTGTATATATATAAAAAATATATATAGTATGTTGTCTAGTAAATTGATAAGATTGCTTTTTCGTTTCTAATGTTTATCACTATGAAAAAATAAAAGAAAAAAATATTACTAATCCTTCATCAAGGGTAAATGAGGATAATTCAGAAATTGGCGCATCCTGAAATTGTAGTATGTAGGCCTGTTAAATATAATAATATTTTGTTTGGGTGTTTTCGTAGACACGAGTGGGGGGGGGGGGGGGGGGGGGGAATGAGGATAATTCAGAAATTGGCGCATCCTGAAATTGTAGTATGTAGGCCTGTTAAATATAATAATATTTTGTTTGGGTGTTTTCGTAGACACGAGTGGGGGGGGGGGGGGGGGGGGGGCAGTTTAATGGTTGGTTCGTAGACACTTGCAACATTGCCAATAAACTAATTCTTATTTACAATTATAAATGTTACACATGACTTATGATTAAATGTCATATATATTAGTATGTTATGGTAAAAAAGGATCACTTATGGATTGGTGTATTGTGATGGATTTTGATGATCGTTTTGTTACAATACTTCTTGTTATATTTTGTAATGTTTATATTTCTCATTGTATTTGTATCCATGGGCTGTTTAGGATTTCAAAAATCATACTAAGAACATAATTTAATAATTATAAAAAATAATATTAATGTGTTGAAAATATTTAATTATCAGTCTACGAACCCACCGTTTTATATGTCTATGAACCAAAAGTGTCCAAGCAAAACTCCCCGACTACGAACCCGTTTTGTCTACGAAAAAAATGGTTCCCTTGCATTTGAATTCTTTTCAAAACTGAACTGAACTAATGCAAAGCAAGTTTCTAAAATGATCAAAATGAAAACATTTTCATTTCAATGAATTACTTCTTGTAAAATCTTGTAAACAAAACGTACCTTGTTGAAAATATTCCATTTGTATATAAGTCCCAAGGGTAATGTACTCCAATAGATATGTCATGTGTTCATCTCAAAACACATACATCCTATATGATGATCATGAATAGTTAAATTTTTCATTGGATCTAGTTTGACATCCTGTCGACTAATGAGTGACTTATGCCTTGACAACTTGGCATGACCTAGATGCTTTGGCAGACATGTTTATTCTCTATAACAACATCCTTTGGCTAATCCTTGTAATCACATCGTCACAGAGTTGACAATTCCCTAAGCAGGACACCACCAATTAAGTTATGTCAAAGCTTTTTATTACTACTCATGGGTAATTACCAGACAGTTGTAGCTTAAACATGTTTAATCTGTTTAATTACCACCAACCTGTGTCATACTTATATTATTTGACTAATATTAATATCCTTAAACACTTCGGTCATGTACACTAAAGCTATTATCTATTACTGTTTGAAAAAATATCCCTTCCACTTCAACATTCAAGATCTGTCTTATATAACTAAGTTTTTAGCCTTTTGGCACAAAGCATTATATTCCTCTTATTGTGCTGTTTTATCATCTTAGTTATTCTACAATTACATTTTTATTCTATTGTAATATTTTTAAAGGAATTTTAATGTCTCTCGTAAATCGCTGTGCGATTGGTTGTGTATGTGTGTTTTATGTATATATTTTATGAATCTGTACATGTACACAAGTGAGACAGAAATAAAATATTGATTGATTGATTCAAAATCCAAAGCTATCTTATTTATCATCTTTGACCTATTCTAAATTTATTCGCCCATTCATTGGAAATAACTGAGGCAAAGGCCCCACTTCGACAAGGTGACATCAAGCAGAGGTAAAAGCAATCAATCACAAAACATAACATCAACGCAATTAACATAATACCGTACATTCAATTACATCCGCACCTTTTCAAGGGCAATATTCTTATTATTAGAAAAACGTGTGGTTTGATGTATAATAAATTGATCAACAATATACTTTCATTTAGAAAATTTATTACTTTTTCCTACAAATAGTTGTTTATTTTATCTAATTGCTTTGTACAATGAACAAATATCAGTTTGAGGACTTTAATACATACATGAAGATATATATGTCAGATCGAAAACATAGTGTGTAAAAGTACAGATGACAAAGGTGTATTTTTAATGGCGCATTAGGTACTTAAGGGGGTTCAATCATGCTACGCCAACATTTGGTAAATAATGCATTCAGTCAACGTGTTGGTGGTTAAATGTGTTCACCAATAATTATTATCTATGCATTACAGACAGACAGATTGTTATTAAAGACTCACCTCAACATGAAAATACATACAATACATTTGATAAAACAGTAAAAGTTGAGCCACCCCTATAAGGTATTATGAGAGACTTATGTCATTAAAATATTTACAAGAAGCAAAATAGGTGCCTAAAGTTATAGTTATAACATTTATAAAGATAAATCTATTAAGATAAAATCATGAATTGTATTCGTAAGATTGACGTTTAGAAAGAATTAAATTGCAGGTTTTGGCAGCAGTAAAATAAACATTTGGGCTGGATAAGAAAAAATGAAACTTTTGGTCACTCAAGGGTGAAGCTTAAGCTCTGCTAGATTGGATTAGCAAATTCTTTTGTTTAATTTTTCTTAGCGTTCCAAGTTTTTTTCTCCAAATGTTGGCTTAGCAAGAGGTCACCCTTAGTAAAAGTCGGGTTTATTTTGATTGAAACAATAAACAACATCGTGATATTTAAAAAAATATAAAACATAAAACTGTCTATATACACTACTGAATTACCTATACTGAAGATCATTTTGAGTCAAAAATGACAGACCAAAATACAGATGGTTTATTTACGTCACACGCTCATGCATATTCATCAATATAATATATTTTCATTTGTATTTTGAAACCCGTTTCTAACAAGTGTACAAATCCATTTAGACAACAATCTTCAATCATACTCCAAACATTTTACATTTCTTTTCTAGCATTTTCAACAATACATTCTTAATATATACCAGATCAATCCTTCAACACATATAAATGATATACATGTTTTAGATAAACACATAGGCGACATAGTTAATAATTGTGTGATTGTGATTCTTCAAGTGTTATCGAAAGTTGGGACTTAGTGAACAATAAGTCAATCTTAGGCCCTGTTATATTCTTCCGCTTGTACAAAAATGTTAAAGCATTGTTTTCTTGAGATGTTTGCTGATATGGGAACACGATGGGAACCCTAGATAATAGAACAACAATATCTTTACATCAATTTATCTACAGGAGTGTGCGATTTGATAAAACATTGTAAAATGATCGTTGTAAAACATCATATAAAAAGCAACCGCTGGCAATAAGTCACCCAGTTGTGTAATACAGATATGTCAGGTTCTTAATTTCTATGTTTGATATTTGACTACTTTGTGTCTTGTGTGTTTTGTTTATTATGTTATGCTTAAACCAAAATAATGATATTATAATAATACTTTAATCTACTTTCTACTAATCTGTTGACAAATCATAGAGACATACTTCCCTGATATACTGAAGCAAAGTTTTAGGATGTCTGAAAAAAACGATACGAATTACAATTACAAAATCGAACCCACATAAGTGTAAGGAACATTACAAAATATTCCATTGAATTGAAAGGAATAATGAAATTCGCCACAAAAGGTCGACGCGTGATGGTCCACATAAAACATGCGATTTTGATAGCGGTGTAATAAATTAGTAAACAATTGATGTTCATTTCTAAAGAGGATTTGTCTTAAAATCTTCTATCTGGGCAGTCTGATTAGATGCAGACACGTTAAGTGACGGCGGCGGGCATCAAAGACTGCTGAGACTGCACTGGCGCCAGGAAGGGTATGTAGTGCTCTCAGGTATTGTCATATCAAGGCATGCACACGTCCGCACTGCTGACAATATACATCGATATGGGGGAGGGGTGCGAAAGGGCGGCTTGCCTTTTGATGTTAGTTTACGCGCACGTTGAGATTATTTGATTCACTTTATTCCACTAGTTCATTACGTAAACATATATTATCAAGCTTTTAATAGTCCTTTTAAGAAATGGCATTAAAGTGTGTAATATACGACAAAATATAAGTCAATTACTTTAATAATAAGTAATAAAGACATCAAGCAGTTGTAAATGATAATTCCTAATGATATTCTGTATACCATTCATAAATGATACTAACTGATTTTCATAGGTCTCATATTAAATCTGTACCAGAAGCAAAGGTAGAGACAGCTTAATATTAATTCGAGGTCAGTAGGAATAATTGCAAATATATATATATCAACCAATGTACCGGTATTTGATATCTGAATCGTTTTGCCTTTTTGTATATATAAATTTATTCTGAATTTTGTGTAATGTTTTATGGAAAGAGTTTAAATCAGTTGTTAATAGTTTTATGGACACGATTTAAAAATAGTTTTTTAAGCATTTCAGATATAATCCTAAGAAAAACGTCTCAAATTGATTCAGAATTAATGTAGAGAGTATCTATGCTAACCGTATGTAATATAATTGCTTCCATATGTTTTCTTTAATTTATTGAATATATGTTACAGTATTTCGTTGTAAAATACGAATACTTTTTATGTAATAATCTAAATTCTATAATAAAAAGATGTATATCACACGCCTTCATGAATACAGAAACTCTCATCATGCGGTTACAAATTACTTTGTATTTTCAAATAAAAGAATAAGTTTCCAAACATAACCACTGTGTAAAAGTTCATATGAATCGTTACCTTGTGTATAACAATATCGACATAATATTTATAATTTTGTTTTAATGAGTGATTGGCATAAAAAAAACGTGTAGATATCTCTTGAAAAGTTGTCAAAGTTGATAAAAAAAAAATTTAACTGTTCAGATCCCCTGACACTGAAAACACTAGCTGTGGAATATCCTCTGCCATGGCGATGACAATTGTGAAGAAGCTGTAGGTAAATGTTGCTCTCAAAAAGTAAATGACGGTGATAAAACCTTTACTTGTATAAACATTTTTTTCGTGAATATTCTGTTACCATTTGTTTTCTTTATAATCAATACGTTTTGACAGGTGTATCTTCGGGGTAGTGTTTTATTAGTCTCCTTTACAATACCCAGAGAAACATCTTTAAAAACATAGTTTTCTAAAATGCTAACTGTTGCTTATGAAAGCATAAACACTTGATACACAGTCGGTCTTATTGATCATCACACTAGGAAATGTTATTTACATAAGAGAGATGAAATCTTTTGGTTTGTAAATTGTCATAACAAACGATTTGGTTTTGCAAACAAGAGGTGTACTTTTATAAATGTATCGTTTATGCTGTAACCTGTATTGTACAATCCTGGTGACACAATAATAAAATAATATTCTTCTTCTTTTCTTTTTCTTTCTTCAAGATCTTGTTGGTATTTCATATTTTATTAACTATATTCGCACAGTCAAACTAGATGCTGTACTCTACATGTATGGACCTTTAAAATTCCTGTTGTCATGTGCAGTTGTTATTATGATGAAATATATCTATATTATACATTCATACGGCTTAGTATTAAGTTGCTTTTTTTGCTTTGATATTTGAATATCAAAGGAGAAGACAAGAACCAAATCTATCAACATGCATTTATTTTCAGCTAAAAAAATCACATATATTTTTAGTCTACTACTGCAAAATCCAATGCATATTATGTAATGGGTTTAAACAACGGGTAACAAGAATACTGTTTATCGATTGGTTACTCGTTATCACGTGCCGTACCGGTCAGTGAACACTCACGTGATTTATGGTATTGAAATATAATCAACCGTCATTGATGAACTCAATACTTCTCTATCCGGTGATTGGCAACCCAGCTGAAGAACTCTCTGAAAAGCTTATTGACTCTGTTCAGGTAAGCAATATTTCTTTACATTTAATGCTTCCCATTTCATTCCTTTTATTTTGAGAATCATTAGGTTTTAACAAAAATCGTTTATAATTTATAAAGGGAGGACTGTTATCGTTGTATCAACTGAGTATTACACTTATCAGGTATACTTTGCATGTGAGTTTAACAAATCTTTTTTAAAGCTTAACCTAACAAGTAGAAAACTGGTATAATCGATAGGCATGAATAAACTGTAGGATTCAAGTAATGATGTAGGATTGTAGGGAGACAAGGCTTAAGCAACAGTGATCATAGGATGTAATGGCAACTTTGAGGGTTAACAACAGGGTTAACAACAGTTCAGTGATTGTTGTTGATAGTCATGATCAAAGTGCTGTTTCAAAGTTCAAATAACCACTAACATATTTCTCTCTTTTCTTTAAATTATATTAAAGTCTGATTACAATGTTGTATAGATCGTCAAAGGTCGCTACTCAAATATATTTAGTTTGGTAATGAAAGCCGTTTTTAATGCCACTTTTGTTGGACCTATATGGCCACAAACCAGTGAATGCATGACTGCCCGTCACTGTCACACCCCCTTTTTCTGACGCCATAAACTGAATCGGCTTCGTTATCTATAATCTATATAGCAACAATACCACAAAAAAAATTCAGAAAATGTTTTACACTCAGTTATATAAATCATTCGACGATGTAATATTACTAGGTAAGCATTTGGTGTAAAAAAAGATATCCACATCAATGGTAATCATTTAGGAAGTATTTCAGTTGAAATGATGACACGTTAATCTGTACAGCCACAGCCGTGCGAGTTTTATGACCCCAAACTCAGGTTGTTTTTTTACAGCAGATAATTACGCTGTCTTAATGAAAGGCTAAATAAAGTGCACAAATTAACACAAATCAAGCCCAGTTTTTATTTTGTTGAAAAAACTAAAATCTAGAAGTGATAAAGTCGAGGTTAGTGGATGTTTAAATAATTACACAAGTTATCTCAATAGGCTAAAATATGGCAAGTTGATTTTAATCCTGGTAAGGCTAATGCAATTCTATTCTCATGTAAAAGTAGTCAAACGCCAAACTAGTCTTATAATATAAGGAGTAGATATTAATGAAGTTGATCAACATAAGCATTGAGGAATAATTTATGAACTAGTTGAAAGGGTAAGTCCCTTAGTAAATACCTTCATAGACATAAGTGTAGATTATCGAGGAAGTCATTACTGCATTAGTACAAATCTTACATATTGCCAATTTTTGATTGATTTTGATTTGATTGATGTTCGTCAATTGGGATAACTGTACAAAGAACAAGAGAATTATCGTAAGTTTGCATTTAGTTGTTTTGCGACCAAACTGAGGGACAAGTCATGCATTGATATAACAAAATATATAAAGAAACGAACTGTAAACCGACGATATGTTAACAAAATGAGCTTGTTTTATAAAGTGGTCAAAACTAAAACAAACCTAGAGTTTCGTGAAATCTCAGATGTTATTGACTTCAGACCATTTCAGAACTGTAAATTATGCAAAGATTCTTCCTTTGGATTTCATTACCGATAGAACATTGGAATTCGCCATCTTTGATCTTTCAAAAAAGCTATCGCCAGTGAAACTGATGTATAGTAATTTCAATTTTAGTAATGGCAGTAGATGCAGCGATTTAAATGCACACAAGTTTGAACTATTCTTATCACAAATTCCCGCCTGTAGTGAGGTCATAACTACGATGGTGAAGATACGACACATTTCTTCTTTTCATATCCTCTGTTCACCCAAGACAAAGTATGTTTTCTATACTAAAGGTTTTGATTTGAGATTTATTTGGAAACCCAAATTGTTGTTATTGTGTTAATAATGAACGCGTCGTATCTGCTTGCAATGAGGTCGTTCTAGACATAATTTGGCAACTATGAACCAAAATGTATATCCTATGCAAGATATGTCCTTTAGTCTTCAGACAGTAATAAATGTGCTTTGATAAGAATGAATGGTCAGGTTTGTAGAATAATACACCGTTTGGTGAATAAACACATATCACAGATAAGCTGTTATTAGAACTTAACACAGAAATAAGCTTATGTATAACATACATCTCGTTCATATTTAACAAGGTACTAATGTCAATTAACAGTAATATGCAGTGTGATGTAATTATCACATCGTCATCAAATGAATTCAGTCTTTTGTAACCAATCCTCAATAAAAGCCGAATCTAGATTTAACTACGGGTTGGATCCTCACGTGAATAAACATCCAATCAGACTCTAGAAATAAAAAAAATCATTATCATAACAGATTGACCTTGAAAAAACAAGATGCACAACTACATACGCTAGCAATTTTAGAACAAACACGTGCAATTGATTTCTTTGGACATACAAATTTTTATAACCTATTGAATAACTGGCTATTCATGCCCCTCGCTTGCGTTTTTCATTCATATTTGAATTTAATGCACAATAATCTCTTTGCATGTGTTATTCTGTCGTGTAAAGTTTGTATGCTGTAAAACGTTTTGCATTCTAAAATTATGTTTCAAAGAGAGTTAAATACGTAAAAAGTATTATAAAGGTTAATTTGCGTACATGTATGTAATAATGTGACATTCTACATGTACGACATATTAATTCTGTTTTGTTTACAAATAGGCTTGTTTGTGTGTTCAACAAGTCAAATAGAGTTACAATTTGTTTTTACGTTTTGTTGAATGCCCCACACCATTCGGGAACCGACAGTATTAATACAAGATACATTTTATAGACAGACAGATATGATTAATAAAATATCTGTCCGTCTGTCTACATTTTTATATCATAATTAGAATATTCATTTCGGGCAATATGTTCAAGCTATGAAGTTACAGGACTTGCTCACCAGAAATATAGACCACGCCCATCACGTGTGAAGAGATTTACGATCAAAAGACAAGTGACTGTTTATTCATATTTCAATAAACTATAGATGAACAAATCACCTTAAATTATCAACAACGATGGTGAAATTTACAAGATAACGTCTCTGAATTCTCTGTTTGATATCCCTATTCACACCTGTCTCCTCCCCGACTGATCTACATGAAACAATAAAACAATCAGAACTTTATGGTAGACTAGACAGTTTCCTTTCATCCCGTCTCGGGAGATGAGGGGTACTGTGAGCTGATTGGCGACGCTAGAGCGGGCAGTTACACTGACAAGGGGCCTTGGCGTTGAGCCGTGAAGCATGTCCAGGGGTTAATGAGTTAAAAAGCTACAGGCATTTTTCATGTTGTTTTGTTAAGCTTGTCGGTGTTTACTTAGATGAACGATATATTATGTTAAACAATCATTCTTTATTGTGTTGGCGTTTGTATAGATAACTATATAACTATATAATATTCGCCATGACATGTTCTACATCTTGTACTTTTGAGCGGTATTAACATAAGCTTTTAGATTTACCAATCCAATCCTTCATTGAAATAAATATGTTTAACCCATTTACAATGAAACTAATTCCATGCACCAAGTAAAGATACAGGTTAATAGAATGACATGAATCATGACAATAGTTAAAATGCATTTCATCCTTTGTTGTAATCCAAATAAGTAACAAATGTAAGGCATCATGGGTTTTCACAACACAGACACAAGATTACACATAGGTCAGAATTCACACGTTACAGACACATTAACAAAAGTAGAGTTCATCAATATCTCGCATGGGCAATTCTGGCATAAATGCACGCAATATATAATGAGCCATGTTATGGATAATAAAATGTTATTTGTATTTGCTTGTTTAGCATTTTTGAGTGCTGTGCTTTCTGTTGTAGTTATCAACAAGGACCTGTGTAGAACATTGATAATAACATCTTTTAAATTTGGATGAAAGTCTCTCACAGGTATCTACAAGGTTACTAAATGCTTCTTCTTCTTCTTCTTCTAGAAGATGTACTTAACAAGAAACAAAGGTTCGAGGTATAACACATTTTAAACACATTAATCATATGTAATGATACTATACCTTAGGACATTAAAAAAATTAGATAAAAAGAATAGAGACATTAAAGGGGCAGTAGCACGTTTTTAGGAGGGAAATAAGGTGATGTCAGGAAATTGAAAATATATTGTTCCAAATAAAAGACAATGACATCCAAGTAAAGGAAGCAGTTATAAATTAAATATAAAGCATAAAGTTCAGCCATGCGATTCCTTTTTCTTATACAAAATGAATAAAAGGTGTTCACACAAAAATGGCGGCCAATGGATTTAATGTTTATCTCCAAAAATTGTCCTCTGACTATGGTTGATTGGCTTGTGTAATGTGATTTTTGACACTGTCGAATTAATACATTAAGCATTAACGTACAAAAAATTAGAAATCAGTGAAATATTTTTTCAAATATTTAAATCATCAAAAAACGTGCTACTGGCCCTTTAAAGAACAAACCTTAAATAAATTCAAACACCTTCTTTCTACAAACGCCAACATTACTATATCAAACACATTGTTTTAGGATTTTTAGAATGTATTAGAAGAGCCGGCAATTCTATAATGCCATTCAATTTTGAGAAATATTTTCTAGTTAATATGCACTTTGTTAGTTTGTTATATTCATATTTCTTACATCTGCTTTACGCCAAAAAAGTGTTGCTTTACACAAAACTTAAACAATATACAATCTAATGAAATATAAATATAATATTAAAAAAACTGCAACAAGCATAAGAGAAGCTCACTAACACTTAGTCAACTCTTTGAGTATTCGGCTTCCACCCCAACCTAATTCCAATCCCCTGGAGCGACTGCAATTAACACTACTGGTAATCTCCTAATTGCAATTAGTGATGTGGTTAATGAGGCCTGTTAATGAGATCGAGCCATCAGGTGTTAAATGTGTATTCAAGCGTGACGGGCAGCATATTTGCGGCCGCTGCATATTAGTTCATTTAAAGCTATTGCCTCCCAAAAGATGGTCTTGTTAACTTTGGAATGCTGTTAAGCATTACATAAAAGTGATGTTTTGTTTTGTGGGCTTTTTTAAATTAGCGATTGGAACTTGGTATGTAGAAAGAGAGTTGTCGGTAGCTCTCTCTCGGATGGCAAACTGAAACTAGATTAAATCTTTTGAAGATCAACGTAATAGTAGATCACGTTGTGTCTTGGGTCTTGGGAATTGTAAAACTATTAGTAAATATTACATCAATTTCACTTCATAACTAACATTCTGGCCACTTGGCTCGTACGGCTGTTAAAACAGCAATTTGCAAATATAATGTTTGTCACAATCTATAACATTATCAACAAGACTCCTGATGATAGTTCATGTAATCCAATTGGCAATTTATTAGAAAGCATCTCACGTTTTGTGGTGTAAATAAATGTTTCTCATTGTTATGATTCTACAAATTGGTATCGATTATTGGTAGTTCAGATTTCCTCAGATTGACTTACCACAAGTAAGAAATGTGTATGTTTCATGAAGGTTATATCAGGCACCGTTGTGAGAAGACAGGGTGATATAATTTCAACAATAGAATTTCATTTCAATTATTATCACTATATGTTATATAAACGCAATGGTGTCACAGTGCTGTGACATCACCATATTAGAGTTTTCAGACAGAAGTGTTGAGAGATATTAAATGTCATGGAAACTTTGGATTTTAGATGATAGATAAAATCTCATCCATGTGTCTTCTGATATCAAATATATCACACTCTTTGATAAAAGTCAAACTATTTGTAACTTTCATCTACTCGTGTTGACATATTTGATATCGATAGCGATGTATGTATATACATGTATGTTTCTGTGTATGTATGTGTCTATGTGTGTATATGTTTGTACTGATATATGCTTGTATGTGTATGTATGGTTGGTTTGTATGTATCTATTATGTATATGTGTAAATATTAACTGCTATTGAATTCATGGTTGAAAAAGCGGCAGGGTAAAGGTATTATATGTAAATTTGTATGGATAATAATGGGTTAATATTTACTTATGAATATTTATGAATACTTAATAATTTTCTAACTTTTTTTCCATGCGAATATCCTGAAGAAAGAAACCTGTACAAGAAATTGTATGATCCTGACAATGAATTGCATCAGTCAGCAAAGAGGATAAGAGCAAAGCAGAAGGTCTTCAACGATTGTGGCCTACTGGACTGAAAACGAGGGTGAGATCAACTTGGAGTCAAG
This sequence comes from Steromphala cineraria, assembly GCA_916613615.1. NCBI lineage: Eukaryota > Metazoa > Mollusca > Gastropoda > Trochida > Trochidae > Steromphala > Steromphala cineraria. The sequence goes on from OU744723.1 coordinate 59,856,188, forward strand.
GGGATGTCTTTATTTACACAATGCTTACCATAACAGTTGGCAAGGAGGAGAAGACCTCATCCTTTATGCGAGGTCAGTGTATCAAGACAAAGTTTGAAGAGGAATTAGCCATATGGGACAGATTTATGTCCTGCTGATAGTTAGTGATAATGTGACCGATTCAAGAACTGAACTTACAATTATTACAACATATATACATGTTAGAATGTAAGATTTATTTTCAAAATCAGGTCACTTTTTTTTTTTTATTGTAAATGACTAAACGATTGAATGAATAGTAAATATAGCATGAATTTATGATTGTATATAAATAAACATGTTAATGTTATTGTCTTTTCTTATTATTTTGATATAATATATATTGAACTAAAAACTACGACAACAACTCTATATATTCAAAATAAAAGACAGATATTAGATACCCGACCTGAAACACTTTATCTTCAACTTATCTTTAACTTCAACAATATTCATCTTTAAGAAACAGAATTAAAACTCAACAAAATTCTCCAATCTTCGATTAAAAATATTGAATTGCATATTTAAAAACGATTCAGTAATACGTCAGCTTTGAAAACAAGTGACAGAACACATTCAAAATTTGTTGTTCATAACATGACGGACTCCTAGTATAAAAATGTATGTTATTGATCCTTATTTCCACTCGAATAACACAACAAAAATGATCAATTAAATATCTCTATTCATTAATCAACAACAAACACAACAACTAAGAAGATTCTAGAATCCTGAATACTATCATTAAAAAAATATGAAATATGATTTTATTAGTGCTTCAACTTACTCATTAAAATATATGCAAGCTTTTAAAAAACCATATTATGACTGCTAACTTCATTGAAATGACACAACAGATATATCAATCGCTGAACATTAATTTATGTGGTTTTTTTTCAATTGGATCCTTGAATTCTCAAGTAAAAAGGGGTAATAGGATTTTACTAGCGCTTCAATGATTTGTCAATTTTTTGGATATATGGCTTTGGAAAGGCGTCCTTTCCAAACGGTGGAAAGGACGCCTTTCCGTCTTTGGAAAGGACGCCTTTAATTCTTTGGAAAGTTTTGGAAAGAACGATCGTTACTCCAGTGATACCCCGATCAAGCATCCGCAAATGTAACATATACATTTACCAACTTGTCATAAGCAATCCATATGAGTTGTATCAAGTTCTCATAAAGACATAAATGTTTTTAAATCAGTTTTTTTAAAGTCTATTAGCGATATAAAATGGGAAAATTACATTTCTTCAAACATCGCTTCAGTGTATAGTTTATTTTTCAGCAATTTGTGGTCAATTCATTCATTTCGTCCTCCCCTTCCTTAACACGTTGCTCCTCTCACAAAAAGTGTTCTGAAGAAACAAGTGCGTCGGAGACGCGAACACTCAAGTACCGCGTTTATGTAGTTGATTCATCATTCTAAGACTTGATAAAATATAGTTTATATCTTATTCCTTTTTGCTGTTTACTTGTTTATTCATTGCTGGTTAAATAGACTTAGCTAATCCCGGCCCGAAAAAATTCTTATTTGATATACATTACACTCGATCTTCTATTTCTTTAACTTCCAGACTTTAATTCTGTTGTCTAGCTCCCTATTGTAATATGTTATTAGAAATATTTGCTTGTGAGATGAAAATACTTTCTCTTCAGATAAATCATTGATGACCAGCGTCCATTAAGACAACTATGGCATCTTCAACCTTACAGGGTAAGTGAAGTGAAGTAAGTAAGTAAGTCAAGTGAAATTTGGTTACAATTAGACGACGTGGGACACCTAGTATTAAGGCCATGTTGTTGGGACGTTTTTTCGACTCCTCACAAGGGACGTTCTTGTGACGTTTCAAAAATAACGTTTGAACTTTGTCGGGACGTTATTTTTAGGTCGTGTGAAGGTCCTAAATTACGTTGTGGGGACGTGTTTTCGACTCCGTCCGTCCGTCCGTCCTGTCGTTAACAATGTGTTATTTGTATAGATGCTAAGCCAACCAAAGGTGTAAGAAATATTGTTCTGTCATTTAAGTATCTTTCTACAGTTTTAAGTAGCCCAGTCAGGTATGTGTAGATGTTCATTGCATAATTGGTGCTGTTTGAGTAAACCTAGCCTCAACAAGAAGACATGGTCATCAACATCCCCTGCCATATAAGTTTTCATGAAAGCTCCCAATATTTTCCTAAATGGGCTGTAACTCTGTAATAAGTAATTGCATTTACCTCAATTTTGAACTCCATCAAGGTATTGATACCCTTAAGACACAGTGCAAATGTTGATATTCTATCTTAAATCATGTTTGAGAAAAGTTGTCCCCTTTGAGGTCATCCTCAAACAGAGTCCAAAACAGGAAACAAAGGCAGTAACTGTGTAAAAAGTAATTTTGCGGTTCTGATTTTCGAACTCCATCAAGGTATTTATACCCTGAAGACACACAGCAAGTTTGGTTAGTCTGTCTTAAATAGTTTCTGAGAAAAGCTGTCCCCTTTAACTATGCCGGACGGACGCACGGATGGACGGACGCACGGACGGAGCCCAAACCTCTATCCCCCTTCCACTTCGTGGCGGGGGATAATAATATCTGTTTTACTCATATACTGAGTCTTAAAAGGCATAGTAGAGGGTCGCGTCAGCCCACGGATCGAATTGACCAATCAGAACTCAGCTTACCAAGCCACAATAGCCTTCGCACGAATAACGTTGGAAGGTCATAGGTCGCAGAAAGGTTGGCTGACGCGACCCTTTACTAGATCTTTTTAGACTCAGTATAGAGGGAAACAGATAATATGGAGGCTAGGTTTACTTAGACTGATCATTGATATAAACTTGAAATCCTGCTACGTCTGTATATTTGTTTCCATCTAGCTCAGACATTGCTCTGATATCTATCAAGCCAATTCCATTTTAATGCTTTTTTATGACTCTTGATGGCCTGTGCTTAGGTCAAGCTTATAAAATTAGCGATAAGATAACCAGGATAACTCTTCTCGCAGGTCTAAAAAGTTGGTCAGAAATCCGGGTCAAAACAGGGGGGAGGTTTTACGTTTTTTCGTACCGTTGCCTGTTACTGCACAGAAAATCTAAATACTACAAAAGGAAAAAGGATAATAAATCTCGAGACACTTATTTTTAGACTTTTATTGGTGTGACGTCAAATGTTGACTTTGTGAAGAGGAAAACTTCAGAAGTGTAAAAATCGTATTTACTAAAAGCGCACATGTCTATAAATAATTCATGTGATACAATAATTATTGAGCTACAATTTGCACTATCAATCGAATTTTTTTAACAACGTACTCACGTCAAATAAAATATAAGAACGACTATACCGTCTCAATCGGAGTAAATCCCGCATGCACTCGCTAGCACAATTAAAGCATGAGCTAAGATTGTGTTTGTAATAATCGTTTTTACGACTAAATATTTGGTTAGGAACAAGTTTCTAATAGGCTGTTTGAGTGTTTCTTAAATAGATAGACGGATCCAAACTTAAAATAAATCTTAAATATTATTAATTGGAATATACTTAGATATAATATAGCATGAGTAAAGTAACCAACATATAACACAATGACAAACTGTTTTTGAACTTTGCTTTCTAACAGTATTTTTTGTACACGTACAAATCCGAAATTTAACTTGCTCTGCTTCATAATTCATATAGAATAAATTAGATCTATTAAATTATTTAATTGTCTAGACGTTTTATATATCTGAAACTCTCTTATTTAAACCTTCAAATATTGACATACTATCTATTTGTCGAATGTTTTTCGTTAAGAATCTAAATATGTTTTGATAACTTATACTTGGATTTTGCTATAAATGATACTCATAGTTTTTTAAGCATTTAGAAAATTAGATATCTCTCAATATATATGTCTTTCTTTATACTCTGGAACTGCGAAATTAGATCCCATCCTAAATGAGGTGTCAATTATTCTCTGATAACTTGAATTTCACAGTTTAGGGGTAGAAAGACTTGGATGACAATGATAATGACCATGACAACATAGTTTGTGGAGTTTTTAAACAATTATTGACACTATTCAAGAAAATATTAGGACATATTTAAAAAAAAACATGATGGGATACTACTTTAAGAGAGTCAAAAGTTCATATGTGGCTCTTAATTATTTTTTTGAATAGTGATTTTTGAAAGACAAAAAAACAACGAAGACAATGAACACTAAACGGTATTTTTATGATCAGAAATATTTTTATAAGACCCTAACCAAAAACAATTCGCTCATCGCGAGGCTGTCTTTGAAATCAAATTTCTTTGTAACTAAAATTTTATTTTGAAAATTGAAAATGCATGTTGTTATTTAAACTTTGTTCTACCTATATATCAAATTTGATTTATTTGGGTTGATTATTAAAAAATGACTCATTATGGTTAATAAAATGCTGATATTTCAGGAGCCGGAAGCAAATAGCTTGAGCCACTATGGTTTTTTTCTTATTTGCAGGAACAACTCATTTATGATCAATCTGGTTATTTGTAACGAGCTAGAGGTATTAATTGAGCTGGGCAGAAAAATACGCTGCTAAAGTAGCAGGATCATGAAACCATTGTCCAGACATTCTTAGTCCTAAGCAATAATTATAAAGTAGCTCCACCCAGCGTTGTTTCCTGCAGATGTCTTTGTGAAGCTGTAGAGCTTGCAGGTGCCCGTTCCATTGTTGAAACCAAACGCCAGGCAGCTCAGGGACCTCTGGCAGTCCGCAGCACATGGGATGGATCCAGTGATGGACATCTCAGACTCGAAATCTCCCTCCAGGATCTTGTTCATTTGTTTTCGGAAATAAAGGCCTGAAAGAATATTTATTATCCATATGTGATGAACCTTAATGTACAGTTGAGCAGATATTGTCATTATTGTCCCTACGATGAACTTTTCTTAATATGACTTGGATATGCACCAAAATGGGCTCAAATGTACACAAAGAGAAATGCTATCTGCTGGTGCCAACCAATCTTCTCACAGATTTTTAGTTTTTGTATAATTGGCTTTAGATGCGACTATATTGTACAGTTGAGCAGATATTGTCATTAATGTTCCTAGGATGAAATTTTCTTAATATGACTTGGATATGCACCAAAATGGGCTCAAATGTACACAAAGAGAAATGCTATCTGCTGGTGCCAACCAATCTTCTCACAGATTTTTAGTTTTTGTATAATTGGCTTTAGATGCGACTATATTGTACAGTTGAGCAGATATTGTCATTAATGTTCCTAGGATGAAATTTTCTTAATATGGCTTGGATATGCACCAAAATGGGCTCAAATGTACACAAAAATAAATGCTATCTGCTGGTGCCAACCAATCTTCTCACAGATTTTTAGTTTTTGTGTATTTGGCTTTTGATGCGACCTTAATGTACAATTGAGCAGATATTGTCATTATTGTCCTTAAGATGAAACTTTCTTAATATGGCTTGGATATGCATCAAAATGGGCTCAAATGTACACAAAAATAAATGCTATCTGATGGTGCCAACCAATCTTCTCACAGATTTTTAGGTTTTGTATAATTGGCTTTAGATGCGACCTTAATGTACAGTTGAGCAGATATTGTCATTATTGTCCCTACGATGAAATTTTCTTAATATGGCTTGGATATGCACCAAAATGGGCTCAAATGTACACAAAAAGAAATGCTATCTGCTGGTGCCAACCAATCTTCTCACATATTTTTAGTTTTTGTATAATTGGCTTTACATGCGACCTTAATGTCGGTTGAGCGGATATTGTCATTATTGTCCCTACGATGAAATTTTCTTAATATGGCTTGGATATGCACCAAAATGGGCTCAAATGTATATAAAAAGAAATGCTATCTGCTGGTGCCAACCAATCTTCTCAAAGATTTTAAGTTTTTGTATAATTGGCTTTAGATGCGATCTTAATGTACAGTTGAGCAGATATTGTCATTATTGTCCCTACAATGAAATTTCTTAATATGACTTGGATATGCACCAACATGGGCTCAAATGTACACACAAATAAATGCTATCTGCTGGTGCCAACCAATTTTCTCACAGATTTTTAGTTTTTGTAGAAATGGCTTTAGATGCAACCTTAATGTACAGTTAAACCAGAAAGAAAGTACTATCTTTCTAGAAATTTCTAGAAATTTTCTAGAACTTATCTAGAAATTTTCTAGAACTTATCTAGCAATTTTCTAGTGTGCATCTAGAAATTTCTAGAAAGTACTAGAAATTACTAGAAATTTCTAGAAATTACTAGAAATTTCGAGTTTTTATTTTTTGTAAGATAATTAAAATCTGTTAACATATTTTAAAACTGCTTATTCAATATCATATAATGTGAAATTATTCAGTTGGTGGGTTTACTAGATACGAAGATATTCCAAGTTAAAGTTTTCTTCCTCAACTACCTGCCCTCATTATAACGCCCCTGCTATGCAACTCTCACGCATGGTTAACACGCTACTTAACGGGGAGCTGACAGGCTTTGTCGCTGATTAAATCACCATTCATTGTTTACAATGGTATCTGTTGCACAAGAAATAGTTGTAATCTGTCACTGATGTTACCTGCAAAATAATCAGTTCATAAACTAAACCTTAAACGATCGGAGTGTTGCATGTAATCTGCAGGAAGAAACCAGTTTGTTTCATGCTTACAGAAATGTACAGCGTCGTATTAAAAGATTATAATAATGGAAATCGTACAGTGAAATCAACAAATTGGCCTGTCAATGAAGTTGTTCATGAACGTGCGTACACCGGCTTTTTAAGGATTTTGACCACTTGTAAGCGATCTTCCGCGCTCTTCCGCCATTGTCCGGATTTTTAACCACCAAAATCGAACGCAATGCTCCGCCTTTATCCGCAGCCTGCCGCCATTGTCCACCAAAGCAAGCTTCGTATTCACCAATTTGCAACATATTCCGCCGATGGTCCGCCAAGTTCCAACTCGATCCGATTTGGACAAAACAGAATCCTCCATCCGCCACCGAGTACCACTCCCTACCTCTCTCTACTGCTCATTGCCACAGTATGCTACACGTATACACATGCGGAACCAGGCGAAATCAAGCGTGCACACTTTTTTGGGTCACGCGTGAGCACGCTGCAGCCCCTATATAAGTACCAGGTATTTTCTTTGCCATTCAGCAACAAGATGTCAAGCTGTCACCATCGAAATGTTGCGAGGAAATCATAGAGAAGTAGAGGAGCAGGAGCAGTTTGTTTGGTACTTATAGACGTTTTTGAAAGACAAGAGAGAGAACGACAGGTTGAACAGGATGACCGTAAGAAGAAGACTAGAAAGACCAGGCGATTGTGGTTCAGAAAATGGCTGTCCAGAAGGCCTGACTATGGCCAATATCACCAGTTGCTGACAGAATTACATAGAGATGATATCAGAGACTACAAGAATTTCCTGCGCATCACACCAGATATGTTTCACGAATTAGTTCCTACCTGGAAAAGAAAGCAACCTTCATGAGGCAACCACTGGAAGTAGGTCTAAAACTGGCAACCACCCTCCGCTTCCTGGCCAGTGGTGACTCCTATCCAAGTCTGCAGTACAGTTTCCGGGTGCATGTTAGCACAATATGCAAGTTCATATCTGAAGTTTGCCAAGCCATCGTAGAAGTGTACAAGCCTGAAGTTCTGGTGTGTCCAAAGACCCCAGAAGAATGGAAGCATGTGGCCGAGGGTTTCAGCACTCGCTGGAACTACAACAATTGTCTGGGCGCCCTAGACGGCAAGCATGTAGCCATGAAGAAACCACCATCTGCAGGATCATTCTACTACAACTACAAACACTTTCACAGCATAGTACTTATGGCATTGGTTGATTCTGGACATTTCTGGTTACAAGTTCCTGTATCTGGATGTTGGTGCTGAAGGATAATGGCTTGGAATTTTCTGTTTTCGCGTTTAGTAAAAATGGTTTGCGCATACTTCACACGATGTTCCGTAAGCAAATTGCGGAGGCGATTTTCAAACTGGTTTGAAAAAATCCTCTGCTGTTTTCCGCACAGTACGCCATGGTTAACCCAATGAAAACCTTATAGAACAGTTTACGGGATGATTTTACCTTTATCCACTTGGTGTACTCTAGAACAATATTGTTGGCGGGCCCTTGCGGAGGCATTTTGCGGGCAAGTGTAAACGAGGCATAACAGTGCGGAAGGAATTTGCAAACTATGAAGAAATGTTGATCCGCAACGCCACGAACTATTTGATTGACAGGTGAAATTTACATGTAAATCATCCGCAATGGTACAGTGGGTACAGTTGGTACAGTTGCGGAGTCAAAATGCGCGAATGGGGCATTAGAGTGTCGTCACGTGGAAAATCAGGGTTCGATTCCCGGTCGCGTCATTCCAAATGTTAAAAAACGGGAGTTGTTGCTGCCTTGCTTGACCCTCAGCATCAGAAGTCAAAATAATTCATTAACTGGTTCTGCACCGTGGTTTGCGGGAGCCATTGGTACAAATCGAATTTCATGTACTTAGGACAATAAAGTATTATTATTTTTATTACAGTGAAGAATGTAGCAAACCAATTCGTGAAATTGAGTAACCCTCAAAGTGTGACAGAATTTGCATTGACTCTTTTACGTATCGGGTATGCACAGTTTGCGAACTGTTTGCGAACTGTTTGCGTCAAGTTCACTAAAATGGTATGCACTGAAGTGCATGGCATGACCTTGGTCAATTCCAAGGTTTTAGGGCGGCACTGTCACGCGTGACACGCAATGGTACGCCATGGCTTGCATAGTTACGATTGTGTGAAAGAGTCAATTGGACATTATTTTAACAAACTAAAATTTTCACAAACAAATTAGTTAAAGGAGCATTTATGTTTGTGTATAACTTTCTTTCAGGTTACATTGGATATCAAGGAAGACTATCAGAGGAGACGAATGCCACTGTCCAAACACCTATGCATTTTGATGATATTTTGTATAGCGCCGGATCATATTATGATCACATCACTGGGAAATTTACCATTCCATTGAGTTGAACTTACCTGATTTGGATTGACTTAACTTATAAAGAGACAAAAACTCCTTTTGTATTCAAAATATACAAAGACAGGGGTTACCCCATTGGCCAAGCTTTTGGAATTCGATCTGATGTACGTGCATCCACATCGACCACAACCATGACCTATCTACATGAAGGAGAGTTCATTTGGATTGCAACTACTGTTAATGTTTCAATTGATCTTAACTTCTGTAGTTTTGGCATTGTGCTATTAAACGCTCATTAATTCATCATATTGTATTCCTTTTTTTCACTGAATGTTATAAAGCTAGTTATATCATAAATATTCATCAAAGAATTCTTTTAATAAACAAAGGAGGTTACGTCCTTACGTTATTATATGCCAAGCGGCGAGAGACTGAGTTTTCTCAGTTCTCGCCAACTCTGTGAAAATACACAAAGGGGATGACGTCATGTGTACAATGGTTTGACTCCACTTCTACAATCAACGCGACGTCATCGCTGTCGCTAAGTTACGATCAACAATGGTATGACGTCGCCAGAAAACAGAAGCACACGCCAATAGTCACTACTAAAATTTGTTCAGTTTGCTACTTATAGCCATTTTTGAATGCTACTATTGATAAGCAATTTGCAATCACAAACGAGTGAATGCGTGACTGGTGACACCATGTAATTAACGATTTTCAGGAAATGTTGACCACTCAGTTAGAAAAGACATTTGACGATCAAACAATGTTAAGCATTTTGTGTATTTCACTTCGAACAGTGAAGTGTCACTTTGTAAGATTCTGGTTAACACGTCAAATTCAGGAGAGTTTTTTTGCAGATGTATTCACGCTTATGTCCCAAAACTTCTACAAGCCAAAACTTCTACAGGCCGAAATTCTTACAAGCCAAAACTTCTACAAGCCAAAACTTCTTCAGGCCAAACCTTCTACATGCCAAAAGTCGAGCCAGGTTTATGCACTTACCCTGTTAGCCCTAATACAACTTAGTGATAATGTTGTCTTTCAAAGCTTCTAGCTTGCTCAAACAATTTGTATTTGGGGTTGTTTGTTTGGAGTTGTTGTTTATTTAAGTTATTAACTCCAAAGTTTTCCTCCTTAAAACAGAAATTCCCATATCAATTTTATCAGGAAGCCTCTTCTCAACAGTAGGAATCCATCAAGGATGTGGTACTTAGTCAAGAATTTGGGTTCATCAGTTCTTTCTCTAGATAATCACAAAATCTTGTTTGTGGTTAGAATCAGAATCAGTCCGGATTGAGGTGGGATCGAGAGCTCTATACACGAAATTCTTACTCTCACGCATTCTAACAACCAAAACCCCCCAGTGTAAAATCCTGGTAAAAATAGGATTTAGTGTCATAAACAGAAATTCTGTGAACTTTCATATTTATGATGATTTGTAAAACGGTTCTCTTTGATATATATTAATGCTACAAATACCTCTTAAATTATAGATAAAGAAACAAAATATAATTATTAATAACGTAATAGCGCAATGCCAAAATTACAGAAGTAAAGATCCATGGAAACATTGACACTTGGTGCAACACAGATATAATCTCCTTTATGTAGATAAGTCATGGCTGTTGTTGCGGTAGTTTCATGTGGATCAGATCGGCTTCCGTAAGCATGGTCAAGAACATAACCATGGTCAAGAACATAACCATGCTTGAATATTCTTATACAAAAGGTTCTTCAGGTCATTTGTAAGAAAAGTCAATCCAAACCTGGTAGGTGCCATTCATAGTTCCACTGTCGTTATCATAACCTCCTCCCACGGTAAAAAATATCATCGAATAGTACAGGTGCATTGGAAGTGACATTGTGATCCTGTGATAATCGTCCTTGAAATCCAATGTAACCTGAAAGGAAGCAAGATCATACATCTAATAAAAAGCTCCTTTAAAAAAGTATTCTTTAATTCTCTTTACAACTATCCAATGTTACACACGAAAACTGAGTGGCGCCATACATGTGGGGTATTAACACCTCATCTGCAATATATTGATTAAAGTCATTATCTGACACCTCAAACCTCAATAAAAAAAATCATATTAGTTTCAAAGTAGAGTGAAGAATCGAATGCCAGTTTGTGTGTCTGTACTGGGCATGACCAATGTCAAAGCTACATTCAAACTCGCGTGAACCCAGCGCAACATTCGAAGCTTGAAAAACATTCACACAAGTATAAACACTTTTGTGTGAGTTCTTGGGAAATGAATTAATGGATCTTAGATCACCTGACCATGCACTAGCCCAATCAACGTTAAGAAATATGTGTAAACTTCAAAGTGTGAAATCATACAAGAATGAATTCAATCTCTAAGATTTAACGCTGTAGGTATTTATATATATACATATATATAAAGAGGGGATAATCATGCCTTTTTGCATACCATTGGGACTTTGACGTTTTCCGAAGTCTTCAAGATTGGACATAGTTTTCTGTAAATCCAACATCATTGTGCTTTGCATGCATCTCATGTAAATCGAAAACTGTTTCATTTTGCCTTGCCATTAGATTGTATATCTCTTTATCTTTGTCTCCCAGTTTTGAGATTGTTGCATTATGATGTTCCAAAAGATTTGATAAATCTGCATTTTTGTCTTCCAGCTTAAAGTAACACAGAGTATCTTTCTTAAAATCTTATTTGGCTTTGATAAGCTACAAAATATCTCATATGCTGATTGAAGTTCATATCTCATCACTGGACATCCAGAAAACATCTCAAAGACGTTTGATATTCGAAAGTATGCATCCAATTAATCTACCTTTTAGTTACAATATCTAATAAACACTATCGAATCGAATATATCTTCCTGTCAGCTTATGACAATGTTTCAAAATTACGTTTGGCGAATTTGCGCGCGCCACTCGAGCCACATTGTCCGGTTTTCGATCAAAATCCTGACTTTGAATGGCCGTATTTTTGCTCTTATGTACTGACAAGTCTTAACAACCCTAATGCCTTTTGGAAAAAAGTTCGTTATTTACAAAACAGAAACCCGGCGAAGAACAACATAACGAAATCTGAGTGGTTAAAGCATTTTAAAGATGTGCACTCAAACGACGACATATTAGATCTGACTTCCGATGATACATATAAGGATGTAGATCCAACCAATAATGATTTGACAGAAATAGATCAAATTATCCTGGACAGTCCAATTTCTGAACAGAAAATATTAGATTCTATCAGTCACTTAAGAAACGGAAAAGCTGCCGGACCTAATGATATCATAATCGAAATGATAAAGTGTTCAAAACCATGTCTCCAAATATATTCTTTAAGATATTTAACTCTCAGATACAACCCATTTTATTATATGGCTCTGAAATATGGGGTTTTCAGCGTTTCGTTTGTATAGAGAGAGTGCATCTGTTAGCCTGCAAAAAGTTCCTTGGTGTTAGCTCACAGACACCTAATTGCATGGTGTATGGCGAATGTGGCAGGTTTCCATTGTACATTTATTCTCAAATACGATGTTTAAGGTTTTGGTTCAAGATTTTAACTATGCACTAAAAACGTCTACCTAGATTAGCTTATAACATGCTTTTATGTCTTGATAATTTGGGAAAACATACTTGGGCAAGCGATATTAGGAATTTATTATTTTCTCATGGTTTTGGTTTCATATGGTTGTGCGAGACAATCGGGGACGTTAACAGATTTATTAATGAGTTTCGACTCCGAGCAATAAATATGTTCAGTCAAGATTGGCATTCCACTTTAGATTCAAGTTCACGATATGAATATTACAGGACCTTCAAAACCTTACTTCAGCCAGAAAAATACTTATTAATAATAACTTCATATCATTTAAGAAAAATATTTGCAAAATATCGCTTGGGTTTGCTAAGTTTAATGATCAATGAGGGGAGGAAAACAGCTATCGATAAAGAAAAAGGTTTTGTCCTTTATGCAACCAAGGAGTAGAAAATGAAATGCATTGTACATTTTCATGCCCTTGTTATTTTGAATTAAGACAGAAATATATACCACTCCACTTTTTAGATAAACAACCAAAGGATGCTTATACTTCTTTATTGCAAACTAATAACGAAGCTATTATTGTTCAATTAGCATTATATATACAACATGCATTAGAAAAGAGAGATCTTCTCATAAAGCAATTAGTAAAACCTTAGGTATTGTAGTAGAATGTTGTTTTACGTAACTATGTATTAGTTAACTTTCATGTACCATACTGTAACTCTTTTGTGTATGGGCCAGAGGCCTTTCATACAATAAACATCTTTGACTTTGACTGACTTTGGCTGGCATCGGGTGTCTTGATATCACTACTGTTTGAACAGTTGATAATCACTATCAATACAGAGATGATCAGTGCATGGTGCTCCGTATTGTCTAGCAAATGAGTTTATCTTATTTTTATCTAGATAATCACAATTTTCGTCAGAGAAATTCAACAGGTATAGCTGTTTAAGTTGTGATAAGACCACATATTCTCATATTTAATGTATGTTATGTAAATGTTATTATATAAACACAGTTTCATGAATATTCACTTTAGTCTTATTTCACGTTTGCTCTTCAATATCGGATCACATATATCACAAAACATACATTATATATAATTAGTAACACAACAGGTCAAAGTAAATAAAATGATATTTATGAATCAGTTATAGCAATAGGAAAACACCTCTTTGTTAAGTTACCAAATTCAAATTGAAATGTCAATATTCACTAACATATGTGTCCCCATGCTTGTCACACACAGCCTGGCATCGTGGTTGAGAGTAGGGATTATATGGATTGGGAATCCTCCTCAAGGGCTTGACTAGTCCAGGGCTTTTGGTACTTGGGGACCATTTCACTCGAAACGACCCAAAAATGTTCAATTAGTAATCCTTTTGGATGGCCATGGTAGTAGTTCGTTGTATGTTTCAGGAAACATATTGAAAATCTGGCAACATGGGTCCCAGTATGTCTGGAACGTCTTGTTGAAAACCTTAGACAAACAACATTGCTAAACTCATAACATAACGCTATGAAGTCTTCCATCAATATAATTGAGATATCCCTCCCCTAAGCATCACCGATCCACCTGAATCCAGTCTGTTGCAGTGTCACTACAACGCTCCCCAAGCCTACTCCAGACCACCATTAGCAATTGCCGGATCACGATTCATTTCTGAATAGGGTGTTGATGCCATTTGCGTCTGTTTGGACCACAATGTTGCCCTGCCCAACGTTCATGAAGTTGACGGTGATAATTCACGTAACACAAATTCGCTTAAGTGATCGTCGACTCTTTAACGCATCTTCTTTCAAGCAATTTTTACAAGTCGTTCTTCAGATCTCACTGTTTATCGTAACAGCTGTCTTGAAACGATTTCCTAAAAAGGCCAAACACTGCTTTTAATCTGTGCAGCAGTGCCACTTGAGACTTTGACACGCTGGGTTCCGTACTTGCAAGGCGCGAGATAACTTACTGACTTTCAAAGTGCCTTGCAACAGGTCTTTTTGATAAACCACTGTTGATACTCCCTATCGCTTGCTATCGTTGCGCTTCGTTGAAATAAATGCATTTCTTCTTTTAGAACCAGTTGAGATTGAGAGAGCCTGCACATTTTCAATCCCATTTAAACACAACCTTTTGTAACTTTTCACGTACAAGTTGCGTATGGTGAACATTTGTTTTAATTTATTTGGCTAAAATTTATTTATTACCTTTCCCCTTATGTATTTCACTTAGTAAACATTGGTATATATATTGTAGTCAGTTTGATTTTTAGTATTGTTTTAGAAGTTTTAAGTTAATTATTTGTCATTTTACATATTTAAATCTTTTGCAATATGTTCTGAGTTGTGATTATTTCATATCTGTCTTTTCTAAAACATTACCGGAGCCATTAGAAGCAAAATGGTTACTACTTAGACAAAGGTACTTTTTGATTTAAATCTTATGAACGTATGTTTCTTATCAATTTGAATCATTTCCAGATCATGTCCTATTTTGAGAAAAAAATCAATTTCTGTGATACACTGTAAACTGCCAAACGGTTATCGGCTAATTATATTTGATTTAGCCAATGAAAATAGCAAGTTTGAAAAAAAGCAATGTACAGGTAGATTTGTCTTTCATGTATCAATTAAATTGCTGTAACATAAATAATATAGCAATATGACCTTGTGCATGTGGTAAAGAACTGCAATGGTCTGAATTCAGAATAAGCACCATAAAAGATAGTGATACACAATGTGTGATATTATTTGAATGGCTATAAATAATACTGCTGATAAAACCTAAAATAACTCTGAAAGTGATGGAAGCGTAAGTTAAAGCTGAATAGTAAGGCGTTTGCCAATGTATAGATACTGATACGTTTACACATGAAATTGATTTAATCTTAACATCCATTTGATGCAGAGATTTCTAGGACCTGTTCTCTGATTAATGTCCTCATATCTGAGATTAGGTGTCTGCTTTGTTTATATGATGGTTTCATGGCGTCTTCACTGTACTGTAAAACATTCGACAATATATCATCAGACTGCCGGTTCTACTTTTTTCAAGCTTCGGCAATTCTCGTACTTTCCGTACTTGACAATCATATTCCCAATTAAAACATCGGAATTAATGTATCTCAATGCATTTGTAATAAATCTATTTATTAATGTAGTATTTAAGAATTGACTTCAAAATGTATTAAGTTCATGGAAGTATAAACTTAAAAACCGCTGTGCAAACTGTGTAAATCCGCCTAGGATTTACACAGTTTGCACAGCGGTTTTTAAGTTTATACCTCCATGAATTTAATAAATTTTGAAGTCAATTCTTTTAAATAAATATACCCAAATTCGATGTTTTAATACGTTTATTTGCTCCAATTATACACAATGCAACAAATACTACTGCAATATTTACGCGAACGAATTCAACTCTCAACAAAACGAGAGAGAAAAAATGTCAATCAAAACGTCATTATTATTTTATCTCCGCCTACGACTAGTTCACAGCCAATGAAAATTCACAACGGAATCACGCAACGTCCTGTCACGTGGCCTTGACATTCCTAGTGTCAACCGTTGTCCATTTATAAACACAAACTCGCGACTGTTGGATTCGGGATGAAAATAGCCGATTAGACTATCGTAGGTGCAATATATGTGGCTTAAAAGCGTAAAAGCAATCAGATCAAATCGAATTAAGTTTATGTAAAACGGCACAGTTCTCTAATCTTGTTGAGAAACAAAGCTAAAAAGGGGGGCATTTCAATGGCCGATCCCCTTGCAACAGCCGCGACTGCGGGAGAGGGAAAACGACCGGGTGTATTGTTATGAAGCCGTGCCATTTATCAAACAAACTATAAAATATGTATTTGATATAAGCTATTTGTAATTTGTGTCTTTTTACCGAACTGGTACTGCATAAAAAACGTTACTTGTTTACGAATAGTTCCGTCATTTGGGGCGTGGCTAAGTGTGAATGGGCGTGGCTAAATGTGATGTGACGTCACGAAATTAAGTTTATGCAGGTATGAACTGAATTTCTGTTACAGTGTTCAGCGAATCAGATACACGGATAGCAAATGACATTTATTTATATCAAAGTAAGTTGGGTGTTGGAGAAAGTATGTAAGCAATTGTTCATATTTTATGAAAATGATGTTCCTTTGGTACGGAAAATGTTGAACTTTTCTAGCTTTGGTTAATAAAGTCATTATTGTACTTCACGTGACCATTCGTTTGCATGAATGAAAGCACGTGAAAGTGATCTTATATGAGTCGCTCTTATAACATCATCATATGGGGTCTTGCAACTAGTGTATAAACATGATTCATCTTGACACCTCGTGGTGTGATCATCAGGTCAATAATATAATAATATATTGCCAACTTCTACAAATTCAGGATGCGTTCCCTCAGCATTCTCTAGCTTCACTAGTGCAAACAAACTCGGTTTCGCCTCACTTATGATTCCAAGGTACATTAAAGTACCTGAAATCTTCTAATGTTGATTTGTATCAAATATCACATATACATATTAACGATTTAAAGTGAATACCCACATTTTAAATATCAATTCAATTCATTTGTTTCGGTTTGTAGGCCATTGGCACGTATACAATACAATACAGTACGAAACCATACAATACAATACAATCATTTCAATTTGTTGAGTAGACAAAAGAGTATTACAAAGAAAATTGATAATATGTAATATAATTTGAACAGTTAACGAGGGTATATCTACAAATACAGGTAAATATTTATGATATTGAGAAACTAAATTAAATTGACCATTCACCGGGATAAATTTACCTCTTATTTCATTGTAAGACTTGCATACAAACACGAAATGTACAATATTTTCATTCAGATCAAGTTCACACATTTTACAACCCATATCCACATTAACACCACTAAAACTGCAACGCTGAGAAAGCGAATTTAATCTTAAAAGACAAATATTTCTTCTAACTAATTTGTCAGTGATTTGTCATTCAAAAGTGACTTGATATCTTTAAAACACATCAAATAAGAAGATACCCGTTTGTTACCAAGACACCGCTGTTTATTGTTGCGGCCGTGAAATACCCTCAATCACAAAGAGAAGTAAGGCTGCGGGTTGTGACTATACTCGTTTATTCTGATAGATGGTATATGTAGATACGAGAAACACTCTGTAACACAATAGTAAAATAATAAGTACAATATCATCAGGGGTAACATATAAACATATCACATCACATAGTATTACAATTCAGTACATAAATAAGCATTTGCATACACATACAAATATGGCATTAATCAGTTATGATATGCATCACAGTCATTATCAATAAATATACATATCATATATATTACATAAACAGGTGATTACCATTTAGTGAAATGATATCATGTTATTATTAACATGATACAACGCAATGGGTTAAATACATCACAATAAGCAAATACATCACTTATGCATGAAATATGATACCGACTATTAAACAATGCATAAAGGCACAATTTCATCAAAATATTTTCAAAATTATTCTTCATGACACACCTTCTGATGATTATGTATCTCCATATCAAATTTAATCAATATGTGATAATTAGTTTAGAAGTTGTGAGCCGGACAGGACTTGTAACAGTTTTCCAACAGAGTCCTCGTTTTTGGCCAAAAAAGGAAAATTTTTGTAAAAATATATTCAAAATTGTTCTTCATGACACACCTTCAGATGATTATGTATCTCCATATCAAATTTAATCAATATGTGATGATTAGTTTAGAAGTTGTGAGCCGGACAGGACTTGTAACAGTTTTCCAACAGAGTCCTCATTTTTGGCCAAAAAAGGCAAAATGTTATCAAAATATTTTCAAAATTGTTCTTCATGACACACCTCCTGATGATAATGTATCTGCACATCAAATTTGACCCAAATGTGATGATTAGTTAAGAAGTTGTGAGCCGGACGGGACTTGTAACAGATTTCTTACAAATTTACCACTTTTTCTCCAAAATCCTAATATTTTACGTAGATTTTTTGAAAATTGTTACTCATGACACATTATTACATGTTTCTTTATTACCGTGACGAATTTGAATTGAAATGGTTGATTAGTTACATAGTTATGAGCCGGACACAAAGTGTAACGGACGGACGGTACCCATTTTAATAAAGAGCTTTACTAGCTTTACCGACAAGCGTAAGAGTACACTTAGTCCAAGACAATCTCGTGGAAAACAGAACACAAAGATAAATATGATATATTGAAGCTTGCACCGTAATACCATTATCATACAAATTTTCATATGAACGAAGAATACCACCATTACGAAAAATTAGAAGCTAAATTCTATACATATTTACCGATCTATCCCCCAAGAACTGCAATATTTATGCATTACATCTATCTTTCTAAGCACACCTATTACAGGTTCATCAAACTAATTACGATTGTCCTCTTATACATAATTTTTGTAACAAATCTTGAAACTCTGAAATAAACATCGCAAAAACAAACGGAGTTTAAACACAACTGATTCAAAATAGGCTCAAGTTTCGAATTAGAAAATCTTAGAATACATATTCCTTATAACAGAAAACAATCCCCCCCTTACACATTGTTTAAAAAGCGAATACCACGATTGTGTCGGATTAACTGAATAAAATGCCTTCTGAAAGTCGACGAGTAAACAATTAAAACGACAACCTGTTCTTGAAAGATATTTCTGAATATGACACTGTAATGTAAAAACAATATCGATCGTACTATAACTGCTACAGAATCTTTTAATAACAATCAGCTAACACTTGTAGACGATTATTGACAACAATGAAATATAATTTATCCAAAACAGCCATTAACGATATACCATGATAATTATCAACACTATTTACGCCATCCGTCTTGTGCAAGGGTACTATAACTCCTTTCGCCCATTCCTGGGGATAAACACCAGTGCTCAGAACATGATTATAAATCAACCCAAGGTATGGAGATAGCTAGCAGATACAACATATAATCATGTTAGTCCTTACATCACCAGGTCCTGCAGCTTTACCACACTTCAAGCCTTATACGACTGCTTCGACCTCTTCTCAAGATATCACTGTTCAATTTACAGTCCACATCATAGTATCACATCGCAGTCTATGTTGGTGGCACAGCCACGTTCATCAATATTATTGAATAACTCTTTAGCGTCATCAATCATCCCACTATTTACAGAAACATCCGCAATATTGCATACCCGTTAAAGTACTCTGTGTGGGCGTGATAGTGGACTAGGCGATGGAGGCGGATTTGAATGTCAGCATACTTTTCATCTGTAATCTTGCTTATCTTTTGTTAAACATTTAATATTGAATAAGTTGATTTCCAGTCAAAGTTTTTGTCAAATTTAGAAACATCAAAGATTCAAGCTACATGATAACTTATTACCCATTTTAGTGTTTCACTGTTTGAAAAAGTAATTATAATCCTGTTAATATCAATAAACTTGAGGCTTTGTGGGAAAAAGGTGGGTTGAAGTGACTTGGGTTTTAACAGCACTATTCAAGACTAATATATGACCTACTTTAGGTCAGAAGAAGATTCAAACAGAAGCCACATTCGAAGCTGAGTCGTCAGGGTATTGTAAGCTTGACCCTGTCGCAATTACTGGGGCACTAAGTTGATAGTGGTGTCTTGGGCTTCAATGGGTACCTGAGAACTTTAGCCCGAGTCGGGTCCAGCTCATTTGATTCCTTAATGAGGATTCTCAGGTGTACATTTGGTGACCCAATTAAGGGAGTAACAAGACTGGCCACACTCGAAAGCAAAATTGACTATGAAGTCTAATGAGCTACAGAGTCAATCTATATATTTCTGGACCCGGTGAAGCTCTATAGGTACATTGGAAGTGATTTAAGTTGGTACTGTAGTCCCTACTACGACAACCAACACAACAATTAGAACTGACGATGATAAGACTCCTTTCAAATGCAAACAACAACTAGTATCTGCATCAGGCAATGTTTGTTAAAGTAAAAAACACTTTCCAACTCTTGGCAGTAAAATCAGCTATTGAACTCATAGACAACCAAAATAAAGTAAACCCCTTCTTGAAGGACAGAAGCTACAACATGCTACACCAGCGTATTTGGAGCTGTTGATCTTCTAATACCCTGTTGTTCTAAAACCAAGTGATAATTTGTCACTATTTGATTTGATTTAATGGCAATTATACACAGATACTTAGCCTTCATAGATATAAAGATTGGTAGTTGTATCGCGAGAGCAAACAATTACTGATGTAGCAGGATGGAAAAGAAAAAGTTGGAAACTTAAAATATTAAAACATTAAGCCTGGGACAAATTATAGTTGATATTAACAGAGGCAGGTGAATCGAACCAGACAGATTGAATCATAGCAAGCTGCTCTAAATAGTCTAAAAGATAAGCATAGAATAATGAGGGTCTTTTAATGACCTTGGGTCTGTAAATATAAGTTTAAATCATCCTTGTCAGTATGAACGTTTCCGTCTAGCTTTAATACCAAGATGTTGTTTTTCATGAGTGTTTGTGGCCTGTACCTGTTACCAGCTAATGAAATCTTCTTTATTTTAGGAGCCCGAAGTAAAATCTTGACCCCTGTATTGTTTATTTGCTAGAGCGGGTCATTTCATTTCTCACTATACAATGAGCTTTACATGGGACTTGGGGTATCATTGAAGCTAGTTGGAAACAAATATGATGATGAAGCACGATTCTGAAATTATTGTCCAAACATTCCATATCTTAAGCTATAATAAAGTAGCTCCACCAAGCGTTGTTTCCTGCAGTTGTGTTTGTGGAGCTGTAGAGCTTGCAGGTGCCCGTTCCTTTGTTGAAACCAAACGCCAGGCAGCTCGGGGACCTCTGGCAGTCCGCAGCACATGAGAAGGGTCCAGTGATGGACATCTCAGACTCGAAATCTCCCTCCACGATCTTCTTCATTAGTTGTCGGAAAAAAGTACCTGAAGGAATATGTTATTGTTTCAAATGAAAAAAATATATCAAACAAAGAAATGAGTGCATGTAAATTCAAACTTCTCATTAACATGTTGTTTGGTAATGGTTGACGGAGATGAGATAACTGAAAAATCAGACTTGCTTGTCTATTTATAAAAAAATGAACTAATTTCAGAAATTTAAATTGATCACAGATAATCTGCCTAGATGCAAGGTTATGATTCAATGTAAAAACGACCAAAGAAAATCTAAACTTAACACTTCTTTATTAACAGTGTATATGCTTCAATATAAAACAATCTTGTGTTTGTACCATTTAAATTCTAATAATATCTGGAAGTAATCTTTATCGACATTTAAGTATCCAAACATCAACATCAAATGTGTTTGTCAGGTAGGTATGGACGGTGTTTGAGATACAGGCTAAAGGATGACAAATTATTGAAACCATCTGAAACCACCAGACAGGAGAGGTTTTCATACAGGTAATACATAATTAATGAAAGAATACAGCAACCATATGATATAGTTATTCTTTTTCAATTTTCTCAATTCTCAAATGACACACATAATGTAGGAAGTGTTGAGAATAATAGCTGTGAATTGAATTGGTCAGGTTTAAAAAGTAAAACCGATAAAACAGTTCTTGAATTAAAGTTAAATTGAGTGCTTCATAACCCTGTTTGCTCAGTATATAAAGACAGTTTTCTACAGATTGTGAAAGACAAGACGTTCTGTAGAAATGTAACTCCATTTAATATTTTGGATTTTCGTCATTCACAAGAGCTGCTTTGAGAAAACTTTTATCAAATCTACGATAAGTAGAAATGGATTACATCAGTACACAGTTTAGGTGATTATGTATTCAGCAGATCTGGTTGTTCCCCTTCAGTAAAATATGAATTTCCAAGATTAGTTTACAAAGATGCACGAAAGTGTCAGTACGAATGATCTCATGGACATCAGATCTCTGACTTCAGTCATCGTTTGTATAGTCTTCGTCTTGGTACTCATGTCAGTTTCATTGTTCAGCAATCCTATTCAATTCATCGAATCTTTAATTACTTGCTTCTTGTATGCAATTCTATTCGTTTGAGTAACGCCCTGAAAATCTTTTTTCATAGGTAATACCTTTTTGTTCGAATAATGTTAATACCATTATTTCTTTCACGGAGAAGAGAAGAGTAACCTCCCTTTTTTGAATGTATTGCACGATTTTTAAATGCTGCAGTGGCCGACTGTCAACACGGCTGAAGTCATGTAACCCCAAGAACTCACTGAAATAAACCGGTGAAACTGAGCTGAGTCTTTATTCAGAGTTACGAATTGCTTCAACCTTCAAGTTCTCTCACGAACACTTCTTAACTAGGAATGTAAATAAAAGAAATATTTTGATGTCAAGCGTAAAGGAATATATCCTTTTTACAGAACAACTTTTTACAATGGCAAGCATGAAATATACCCTTAAAAAAAGGAAACGCATTGGTAAATGTGAAATTTTAAAACATGTGTAAAAACTAATATAACATACAACTGTCACATTTCTTTTCTGAAGGTAATTGTTTTATCTTTATTTGCAGCTTCGGTGCAATCGAGGGGACTATCAGCCATTTTGTGTGTTTAAGAAGCATTTGAAAACTGATTTGCAATAATGTATTGAAGAAAATCTGTAAAGCAAAATCACACCTAGAGAGCGTAAATATATGAAGAACTGAAAACCAAGCAAAGGCAAATATTGTTTCAAATTTTGTTATTCATTTAAGCATGTAAATGAGGATATAATTGTGCAATGTCAAAATTTGGGAAATTAAAACATTGTCGAACGTCATATCCAAACTTCAGTTTCAAAATCTACCGTTGCCTGAGAACTGAATATTAGTTATGGCGCCATTAAGTCATTTCGGTAGTTTCCTACAGGGCCATTTTCAACAAGAACATGCCAATGTTGAAAAAGAGCGGATCTCAGTTTTGATTTTAATCAGCAAATTGAAAATGTTGCCTGTAATATTATTCAAATGTTGTACAGATCTGGTTGTGTAAGTGTTTTAAGGTAAGTAACAATTTCCAGCATTTAAGATCTGCCTAATGTGTTGGCATGACGTCTGTATATAAACAACACCCATTAACGTCAAATGCATCAGGATTTTGGTCTGACAGGGTCAGTTTTTAAAAATGATGGAGTTCATCCACATACAGCTTGCAACATGCTCCACTACGATGTCAATATAAAGGTCAAAGTCCCGAAACAAACTTCCTCAAACACAAGATCAAATCCACTAATGTAATGACATGTATTGACGTGCACCTAAACGTCACTTTACGTTTTAGACACTTCAACGCTCGGCCATCGCAATGCGGGATGGGTGGGGTGCGAGAAAGATGCCAATCAAGAATCGTTTGAAATGATAGCAAAAGGATAAAATGACTTCCGCGCCAAATTGTGGTCTAATAACACACAAGAACTGAATAAAAACTTCTGTAGATGTGTTTGTCAAAACGTTGTCTACATCTTTGTGAAATTTCATTTTCTCTCGAAATTATGTGATATATAATCCCTTAACTGAAGGCAATATATAATAAGAAGCTTGGCTCATGCGTTTCTTTTTTTGAAGATAATATTTCAAGTATTATTTGCTCATGGACAACTGATAGGCACTTACAACCATTAATTGGAACTGGTATTTCACCAAGGTTATTATGCTACCTAAGCATATAGATTCAGTTGGTTTTAACATTGTGCCAAATCACAAAACATTTTGTCAGGGTCAACGGTATGGTAAATCAGAGAAAACGGGGTTTGATTTTGTGATAGTTTCCCTTCCTGTGGTTTTTACAATGTATCCTACATATCATACTTGGCAACACAAGAATAAGTGGCATGGCTGTGTTTTTCTGTCATAAAACCATTTTTTTATACACATGAACTGTACAATTTATTATAGGACTTCAACAAGGTATCAAAGACAACTTTCTCTTAATGACAAAAAACTTGTTAACGGTGCTTAAAGTGTAAAACCTGAAAATATTTAAATATTATCATGCAAATTATAAATTCCCATACCATGTCTAACAGAATATGAACAATGGAAAGTTAAATGAATGCTCCAATCTTGCAATCCACAAGACAAGGTTGCTCACAAGCTTCATGGCTGACTAACTCAAACTGGAACTGAAAACAGAGTAATCCAGTTGGTAACCAATATCCGGTTATGGTCAAAGGTCAAGACAACTGGATCTACAAGATGATTCCATTAACCATCAGTCACAGCACTGATGAGGAAATCTTCACACACCTTTCTTTGACTTTAAGAACGGTTACGAATTTAAGCCCCTGGCCAATGAAGGCGACCGTTTATGACGTGCCAGCATCACCAGCATGCGAGATTGATTCAACTTCAGTGGCCGTGTCATCTTTAGGGATGTATCTAGATTTCCCCTTTACTGCATCAACACTTAATCACCAGCCGTGTCACAAATTGAAAATGTTTGGGATGAAATTGGAATTCGAATCCAATCCTTTTGAAGCATGCGGGCAGCAACTGTCACAACGTCTTCATGAGATCCCAAAATGATGTCATACAAAACTTCCAGTCAGGGAAGTTATGTGTGTATCAACTAAGTTTATCGCCAAATCAGTATGAGAATAGGACATTCAGTTTTATCCCTTATACATTCAGTGAGTTAAGCTGCTTGAAAAAATTAGCCATTAGCGGCGTTTTATTTAATCTAAAATATAGGTCACTATTGGCAAGCTTGATCTCTGAGCTACGAAACACAACTTTGTGTGGTTATATAGCTACATTATTTATAACAGCGTCACAATAACTTTTTGTTCAGTTTATTTTGAATGGTAAATCGCCAGCTATGATGAGCAACAGAAATAAGGTAGCAATGATATTGGAGTTAACAGATGACTGTAGCAAGCAGAAGTACACTTGGAGAATGCTACAAGTGATAGTTGTTCAAGTGGTAGTTCATTCCATGCAGTAACCAGTTCAAAAGAGATTGGAAGGATTTGACTTTTCCTTTTTTCGACAGGTGAGTAGAAAACAATTTACAATGATATAAACCTATTGATGCCAGGTACATTTCAATGTCAATCATTGCCTATGAGAGATAATATACTATAAAACGTCATGTTTGGGGGATCGTAGAGTCTGCTATCTAACTTTTGATTTGCAATTATAATGGAGAAAACAATACACACATAGGTACATTTGACATGTGCTTCCATTGAGGTCAAATAAATATAGATATACGTTTTTGTGCAAACACTGTGACATTTACTGTCGAACTCTTTAATATTCAAATAACTTACCTGATCCGTCCATCACAAGGACCTGAACTTCACAAAGTGTCAGTGGAGGTTCTTCCTTGGTAATCCTCACAAATCTTCCCAAAACGATGATGTCACACGGCACCACTTCGACTGATTCCTGTGCAACAGCTCCACTGTGGAAGGTACACATTTCTCCCTGCTTGGTTTCATCAGTTGAGACCCAAATTGTAAAGTTGCTTAACCGCTCTCCTGCAATGTGACGATGCTAATTAATTAGATAAATATCAGAAACTTTATCAACAAAGTGTGATTACAAGTTAATTGTAGATTTCTATACACTGTATACAGCTACTGAATGAGGCACCGAGAAGTTGGACCCTCGGGCCGTATTTAAAAAAAATTTAAGAGTGAAAATTACTCTCAACTGCATGAAATTCTAAAAACTTTCAAAGAATTGTCGCAAGTCTCAGATTTTTCTTAAGAAGTATTTATTGCTCTTAACTACATGTAGGGTAAAGGTAGGCAATAATCAATAGTCAGCTGGAATTTTTTTACAAGTTAACGGCAATATTTAACTTTATTTTCATAACAATTGGCCTTGAAAATGTTCTTCCATGGAACTCTGATTGGCTGATCGGAAAGATTTCCCTACGTTGAATGGCAAATTTTCCAAAATGAATCCCCGTGAAATGATACATCATGTGCTCTAGATTAAGATCTGTTTACTCGGCGTTGTTCTTGTTCATCAATGAATTAAATAAATGTTTTCTCCCTAAAATTCACAATGAACATTGCAATAGTTACGAGTACACTATAGTAGTACACTATTTAAATGTTTATAACAATGGGAATTCTCATTTGTTTTAACTGCCCACATCTAGAATAAGAATGGAGTAGTCACCAAATCCTTTAAAGTCAAAATTACTTACTCAAATAGAGATGCGGATACGGATAGAGATGCAAATTTCAAAGGTCAAGGTTGGAATGTCTTTTGAAAATTCCGATGATGTCACAAGCGTAAATATTTTGAACGCCTTTGGTAATGGGGAGAGACATGAACATATAAATGATACTATGCATAGACATTAATTTGAAAAAAAACCCATCCAAACTGTATGGTTCTTTAGCCATATGTAAGACGTAGCAGTGCAAAAGCACTGCCATCGTGAGTTGAATGAACAGACCAAACAATTTTACTCACAGGTACCAAAGGCAGTTCAAGATTCATGTCTAAACGCTTCATTTGCCTTTCTTCAGTGTTCTAGACTTGTTCAGTTTGGATAAGAGACTGCACAACATATCTTCTAGTTTAGCTCTCCGTTTGTTTCAACACGAGCTGCCATTGCAACATAGCCAAAGGGCAGCAACTCTTGCCCCTAAATAAGATAGACTCGCCCTCTTTTTAACTTGGCGCTGATAGAACGTGTGTTTGAATCCGTCAAGACAAGTTTAAATGTTTTTGAATAGAAAAACATCGTTTTTCATAGTTATTTTAAAACTTTTAGGTTTTGACTAAAAAACTTAAACGGTCTTTAAAGGCATTTATAAGGAGGAATTATATTTTGTCAATTCACTGTCGCTGTCATTACAGTGTTAATTTGCATGTATCAATGTCCTCATCTTTTCAAACAATGTCAGCTATCAAAATGCTATTATCAAGCATTTTTTTCGAATATAATTTAAAATGACATTGTATGATGAAGAAGTTATCATCAATTCTATTATTAAGTATGTATGGGATGTATAGAGGTTATGATCAGAGTGTGTTTTGGGATCGTAAATATCCTGCATTAGGAATAAATAGTGAATACCAAACCAGTTGTAATAAATACGGTATCCATAGGGAATGAGTTTGGTATTTTATTTATTACACACGAATTAACGACCGTAATTTATTGACATAACAACGAAATATTCTTTACATTGTGTTGAGGCGCGTATGAATACAGCTTGATTTTGCGTCAGTGACGTCACAATGTGTAACTGTAAACGATGTAATACCGCAGGAAAATAGTCTGTGACTTTAGCGCTTAGATTTTAGGTCAAGTGGCTGATAACTGATAACTGATTAACATTTTGTTAACATTCAAGTTCAAGAAATACATAACACAGATTGAATTTTAACAACTTTAATAATACTCAAACCTGAAATTTTATGAGTGACAATGTCCGTCAGAGTAGAGCACAACAGTGTGCACGCTTGCCGTCAAATTCAGTCCAGCTTATACTTAACAGTCATCATAATCCGTGAGACGAGGTCTTTTTGCATTAAGTTCACATAAATGATTCTCCTGTATATTGGAGTCGAGATAATGGAGTGCACTGAACCGAAGCGAGTGACTGCGGCTCCGAGATTGACTCGACATAACGAGATTGACTCGACATAACGTTGACGGTGGAAGGGAGGTCACTCGCACTCGCTGTTGCTGTGTGTGACGGAAGTACAAGCGTACCAGGCTGGTCTTTGTTGGTGCTGACGATCCATGGAAATCTTGTTGTAACTGTTGATGCTTTGCACGTTACGATGTCCTGATATCTGTATGATTTCAGTTGGAAGAATGTTCTGGCCAGTGAGCTTCTGCACAAGGTATTTGCGTACTGAATGGTTCGTGAAACGTTTGACCATTCGTTTCGATGAGCAGACGAAATATGTTGCGTTTTTTTAGCGAAAATAAAATTGAATTACCACCACAAATGTTTATATTATATGTTTAAATGACTTTCAGTGGTGTCTGTAGTAAAAAAGGTCGTACGTTTGTCTATTTTAATGGCTACATTCTACCTGCTCGTGAAAGTAATGAATGACGTTTAGTTGTAACTTATGAATGACAAAAGTAGTTCGGTCATCGTGACCTCGGGTCATCACCATAGATTGACCAATCAGAGGCGGCGCTCGCAGTATCTAACATATGTTAGATACCAAAAATATCTCGAAGTGTTCTCTGTCACATGTGTGTAATAAATAGAGACTATTTCATTGTTTTTGCCGAATATCATTTCTATCTCATCGAGTGGAGTGAGAAAGTGATATTTTTACGAGTGGCACAGCCACGAGTGAAAATGACTCTTTCTAACTTCACGAGATGAGATAGAAATGAATAAGGCTATTTATTATATAATTTTAAGATCATAAAACAGAGTTGTCGGACATCGGAAGGCAAAGTTTTCCTGTTGTGATGAACGACAGTCTAGCAACTCCATTTATCCTTTCTCGGTAAAAAAAGTTCGATAGAAATAATGCAGAAATTTAATCGGAAATAGTTTTTCGAAAAATATATAATGTGTTAATGTTAAATGATCCACAACATGTTTTTGGTTATAATTAGGCTCCTTATCTATTTTGGAAAGTCAGTGATACAGTGAGGGAAGCGCTATGTTGGTGTGACAGATCTCTTGCTTCGTATATTTATTTTGCGATAAAATGAACAATTATTTACTACAACAACAAGATATGAACTTCTTGTTGTTAATCGATATCGAAGGATACATTGTCACTGCAAAATGTTAACACTTACATACCGAAAACATTGTAAAGAGTTGTTTTTCTTCAATCCTAAACAACGCCGTGACGCGAGTCGTGTGTTCGATTTCCTCAAAGGGAGATAATCGTGTTTCAACAGGATTATACCGCAGTGAAAATATGACTTTCTACTGCTTTTCTCAAAATATGGATAATATTTTCACTGTATAACCCTATATTTCATAGCTAATTATATAAAAAACACTATGTATTTAGTTCGCCAAGGCTCGCAAAATAGCGTAGCGTAGCGATTTTATACAAAATTTGTTGCTGTTATACATCGATAGAAGCTCAAAACATGTAAAACAATCCTTATAATTACAAAATCAACATTTGAAAAAAGTTTTTTCTAATTATTTTCAAAAAATATGTCATCAATGTCATGAAATGGTGGTGTGTTACACGAAACAATACAAAGTTGAATCAAAATTGAGAACTCCATGAACTAAAACGGCCGAAGATTTCATTACGTTTTCGCAACCATTGACACCCATGCAATCACAATTCGTCTTAACCGGAATCCGCATTTTCGGAATAACCCTTATTAAAATATCACACGACGTTCAAAATGTCCGCTGTTTGCGAGACGCTCGGAGCGAACAAGCTTGAGGACTCATAGTTAAGCCTTTCCGGTGAATGTATGGATTGTGTTAAGGAGAAGAATGTATTTGCTTGTTGCAAACGCAGGTGGGAAGTGATAAGATATGTTATATCTGTCTTTACAAAAGAATGTAACTCGCAACTGTCAGAACCAGACTATTGCGTCAGGTGATTGTGAAGTCACAAGGAATGAATGCACATGGTATGGTTGTAAATTTTTCTGCATTCATCGAGAAATGGCAGCAGGTTTTTGAGCGCTCTCGTCCAATCAGAATCGCAGAAATTAGTGTAACAAAACCATTTTGTAGTTATTAAACAATATAGAATCATTTAAAAGCTTTGAGTCAATAAGCATGAAAAGCAGTTCTGGAAATACTTGCACTCATTTTGTGTGCTTGTATCGTCCACCAGCGTCGAAGAAGAATCAATCTTCAACCTTTTTATTTCATGAGGAGAGGAGAAATACAATCAATTGAACACTGTTTTTCTTGGTGACTTCAACATTCATTATGATAACAGTCAGTGTCGTAACATGAAGAGGATGAAAAGCCTACCTCAGTAAACACATCCACCTACGGAAAAAGATCCTTCGCCTTTCCAGCATCAACAGCCTGGAATGAACTCCCTCAACATCTGCGTGTTCTCGACATCTGTATTATCCTTTTTATTCAGTTGTAGCGCTTTGAGCATGCTTTGGATGGACTATAGCGCACAATAAGTACCCATTTATTATATTATTATTTTATTTTAAGTATAAATCCGTCTTTAAACCCAAAATGACCACAATGCTTGCAAACCCAATCACAAGTTTCTTTTTTGGGGGATCACAACATTATTGACTTGTTAGAAAACTAAAAGGATGTTGACAACACGTTAAATTCAAAGTCACTCACCAAAATATGCTCTGTTTCTCACCACGACTGAATGCACAGGGTAAGTCCCAGCAAGGTCCACCTGCCACCATGGGTTCGTCTCGTTAAGCATTGTGTGAGAACAGCTTTCCTCATAGTCAATGATCCCATCAACTGCCCCTCCAGGAAGCCAGGTCCTGCCATCGTACGTTAATGGGCATGTTGAACTCTGATTGCAGTCTTTGTACAGTGCAGCATCGAATAGAGAACCCGCAACAACTAGAATGACATCACATAGATTTTGAAATACTGTAGACAAAGTTCTATATACATATAAAGGAAGTTATCATCGATGAAATTAACTTAGCAAATAAACGTGATATCGAAATGTCATAAACAAAAGAATTAATTTAAAAGACAACCTTTTTTCTAAAAAAGTCATACATTTTAAGGAATTGAATCTGGTTACCAATCACTTTACTGTCATCACAAGTTTACAGTGTACACTGTGAGCGAGTGAAAATGTAAGCTTATTAATTCCAGTAGGGAAATTTACCAGGTAATAATACTCAGTTATTTTGCAATTTTCACCACCTCTGCACTCGTATTATTGACTTAAGCGTTTTTCACTAAGCTGTCCAGAACCTTTATTCACAACTTACTCCTAATACCTAGCGGGAAACAGTACTCTATGCTCACATTCAAGCTGAGAGGTCAAGGTCACGAGTTATAAAATCACTACAAATGTGTTTGTACTATGAAGATCTAATTTCTTATACATCTTCCATGAACAATTTGAAACGTTATATGTATAGTCTGTCAAAGGTCAAAACTTAGGCATGTTATCATGTAAATCATTTCTATTTCCACCATTGTTCCGTTTATGAGTAACAACCCATCATTGAAAGCTCTTTTATAGCTAGATGCTGTCTTATAACGGGACTATGTAAATTAAAAAAATATAACACATAAAATCATAGCATGCGAATAAATTTGAATATAAATTTAAAACATGATAATAGTTCTTACACACAAAATCCTGATATGGGAATAAAAAAATCAAACCATGACAATAAACACACACATAGTATGATTAGCAAGTTAGTTTTAACAAAATAACTAGGGCACAATATTCAAGAATGAATACTTACAGTACATACTTGTGAATATAACACACAAGAAAATCAATCCACACTCCATGGCAAAACGTTTCAGAATGTATTTAAGTTACAAGCCCTTACACCTACATGTTCTGTGTCATTGACTTACATATTTATAGCAACATTTATAGAAACGTTGTTAATATTTCACAACGAACTGCTCTGGGTAGTGAATTTTCTGTTGCTATGATAGAATGGTCCCCATTCAGCCTATGGGAGAGAAATTGTTACTTGCAATAGAGCCAATGGCTGTGAAGCTCGTCAGGCAGTCTAACCAATCTTAGACATTGTCAGAGTTTTACCATATGAAGAGTCACAAGATAACTAACTATAGCAATTGATTCTTAGCTCATCAGGTAATCTAATTAATCATACTGATGGTCAGAGGTTTTCCATATGAAGAGTCACAAGATTACTAACTATAGCAATTGATTCTTAGCTCATCAGGTAATCTAATTAATCATACTGATGGTCAGAGGTTTTCCATATGAAGAGTCACAAGATAACAAACTATAGCAATTGATTCTTAGCTCATCGAGTTATCTAATTTATCATACTGATGGTCAGAGGTTTTCCATATGAAGAGTCACAAGATAACAAACTATAGCAATTGATTCTTAGCTCATCAGGTAATCTAATTAATCATACTGATGGTCAGAGGTTTTCCATATGAAGAGTCACAAGATTACTAACTATAGCAATTGATTCTTAGCTCATCAGGTAATCTAATTAATCATACTGATGGTCAGAGGTTTTCCATATGAAGAGTCACAAGATTACTAACTATAGCAATTGATTCTTAGCTCATCAGGTAATCTAATTAATCATGCTGATGGTCAGAGGTTTTCCATATGAAGAGTCACAAGATTACTAACTATAGCAATTGATTCTTAGCTCATCAGGTAATCTAATTAATCATGCTGATGGTCAGAGGTTTTCCATATGAAGAGTCACAAGATTACTAATTATAGCAATTGATTCTTATCTCATCAGGTAATCTAATTAATCATATTGATGGTCAGAGGTTTTCCATATGAAGAGTCACAAGATTACTAATTATAGCAATTGATTCTTATCTCATCAGGTTGTCTAATTAATCATACTGATGGTCAGAGGTTTTTCATATGAAGAGTCACAAGATAACAAACTATAGCAATTGATTCTTAGCTCATCGAGTTATCTAATTTATCATACTGATGGTCAGAGGTTTTCCATATGAAGAGTCACAAGATAACAAACTATAGCAATTGATTCTTATCTCATCAGGTTGTCTAATTAATCATACTGATGGTCAGAGGTTTTCCATATGAAGAGTCACAAGATAACTAACTATAGCAATTGATTCTTAGCTCATCGAGTTATCTAATTAATCATATTGATGGTCAGAGGTTTTCCATATGAAGAGTCACAAGATAACTAATTATAGCAATTGATTCTTATCTCATCAGGTAATCTAATTAATCATACTGATGGTCAGAGGTTTTCCATATGAAGAGTCACAAGATTACTAATTATAGCAATTGATTCTTAGCTCATCGAGTTATCTAATTTATCATACTGATGGTCAGAGGTTTTCCATATGAAGAGTCACAAGATAACTAATTATAGCAATTGATTCTTAGCTCATCAGGTAATCTAATTAATCATACTGATGGTCAGAGGTTTTCCATATGAAGAGTCACAAGATAACTAATTATAGCAATTGATTCTTAGCTCATCAGATAATCTAATCAATCATACTTATGGTCAGAGGTTTTCCATATGAAGAGTCACAAGATAACTAATTATAGCAATTGATTCCAACTCATCAGGTAATCTAATTAATCATACTGATGGTCAGAGGTTTTCCATATGAAGAGTCACAAGATAACTAATTATAGCAATTGATTCTTAGCTTATCGGGTTATCTAATTAATCATACTGATGGTCAGGTTGGGAGGTATATTGGTTTCGGAGCATAAATATGAAACTACTTGACCAATCTTCACCACATTTGATATACCTCCTCTTCATATTATTTAGATTTGTCTTTCTGGGTCTTCTTTTCAATCAAATTGTTTTGTTTCCATTGCAGCCGTTTTGATTTGTCATTTAAGGAAAGGGTTAGTTTCCTGAGCATGATGATGAGAAATCTATATTTACATATTCTAGATCCTGTTGTGAAGAAGGATATGGTCAAGTTAGGGGTCACAGGTTTCATATGACCTGAAAGTGCGATGGGGTTATGGCATGGTATTGCGTCCTTCCTTTCGTCTGCAAACTCTTCCATAGTTTTACTTCTTTTCCTAGAAAGGTAAGACATTATGTACTTACGCCTTATCTGATGATAAATCTATCTAATTAATTGGTGACCTTTAAATCTTTCAAAATGACCAAAGGGGCCATGTCCTTACAATGTGTATCTATCTTCTACTACAGATAATAATAATATTTGTCTCGTATTATTGTTTTGTAAATATATGGTAACATTATGAAGCTGACGAAATCCAATTAATCAATATAAACTGTAAATGACAAAATACTCTTAAAAATACAATAATGAGTTAAAAAATGTTATACTTTTTATCAAAGCCAATATTGGAAACTCAGCACTTTGCTCTAACCATATGTTGTTGAAACCTGTTGTTATTATCAGCTTCTTTGAATAAAAATTGCTTTAATAGATTTATCTGCATCATTGCAATAATAACATGCTTTGTTCTAAGGCTCATCAGCAAGGTTATTCTCTAGCTACATGTAGGTCAAGAATAGACTTCTGAATCATGGCACAGGCCGTGTGACAGAAACCATCCGTTTCACGCAGCACGCCTTTCATTGGCTGGTATCTATCAAAAGGTTTGTGGTTCAAATATTTGCCGTTAAGAACAAATGCTTACTTCAGCGGCATACATTATCTTCTTCACTTGAATACATATTGGACGATTTACAAAACCTTTAATCACCATAAACATGTCCAAATTGGAAACATTTAGTAAATATAGCCATTTAACTGTCACCTGGGCAATTAACTATAGTCAATATCCGTTAAAGAACACACATACATGAAAACATAGGGTTGCAATTAATCGTTTATGCGTACGACAGAGGCATAGATTATCTTCTACAGTTGAACACATATGGGACCACTTACAAAACCTTTAATCACCATAAACTTGTCCAAATTGGAAACATTAAAAAAATAAAGCCATTTAACTGTCTAAACACTTGTATTTTGAATATTTATTCAATGATTATTATTTATAGATTTTAAAGTTATTTGATGTGTTATTCATATTCGTACTTGTTAATGTTCCAGAGCTCACATGAATGTAAATCAAATTTCCCTTGTGGATAATAAAGTCTTATCTCGTCTTATCTTATCTTCATTATATTGAAGCTTTATACATATTGTCGAAAGCAAGACTTGAAAACATGTTTGAAGAATGGAACTCGTATTGAGTGAAGATGAGACGCTTTTTTGAGAATCCAATAAATTTATAAAATATAAACTTTGGAAGGAAATTAACTTATCTGCAGTAGCCGAAGTTAAAAACATACCATAATTGAAAATAATATTTGATTTGATTAAAATACATCGTTGAATTTGATTAGTTCACAACAACCAATCAAAAGACAGGAAAAGGCGTAACTACCTAGGGACTCACAGGACATATACTACCCTGTGCCCGACCTCCCGTATTGGTAATATTAACGTGTAATAAACGTTTGTTCAGCAGCTCTTTATTCTGGTATCAAATCTACATGAGAATAACAGATAATAAAAAACACAATTGGTTTTAAGAGATGACAATGAGATCATTTATACGTATGATGAGGGATAGTTCAAAGAAGGGTGAAATGAGGTCTTCTGTGTTAAGAGCGGCTTTCAAGACGATCTAGTTGAAACTTGCTGAAATGTGTGTGTCCCATTAGTCCTAAAATAAATTATTGACGTTTATATAAACTTTTGTGCAAAATGCAATGAAAATTCTAGCGATGCCCTATTCAGAGAGATCAGCCAGTTTCTTTTCATTGGTTGATTCCCACGCATGCTCCCTACTGGGTAAGTGGCTAGATGTAACGCAGGACCTATGGGACGTATAGATTACAGCTACTTTTAACTGTCAAGAGTATTTCCCTATCATGTATTTTTTCAGGGAGAAAGCCCGCAACTTGATTGTGGTTATGCATTGCGATGACACCTGCGAACATCGGCTGGAACTAGCGAACCATGGGCGTAAAGGTAAGAGGTTGCCATACTTGGTGCCCAAAATGATTATTGTAAAAGAACTTCCCGTTTCATCTATCAGATTATTCCCTAGCAAACCTTAAAATCTGAACGAGACGACAACTTATTTGGTTAAAATTTTGATTTTCAAAGCACTTTAAAACTGTTTACGTAAGCATGTCAGTGTTGAAAATTAGACAGGTTTCATCAAATATAATTGGAACATCAAAGCAATATGCGGTCATAATGCTGATAATATAGCGTCTTTTGGCAGAGGCAATAAATAGATGTTGAACTTAGAGCATGGATTGAGAAATGAACTCCCCTACGATACATATGTTTTTCCACATTCATTCAATATTCGAACTCCGATATTTCTAAGAAATGTCATTCACTAAACCTTGTATGACTATTCTATTCAATAAAAAGCTCATAGATATGCCTTGTGTAAACCATGCAGTTATGAAGAAAGTTATTTTTATGTTGTATTATTATTTCCACTGTTTCATGAGTATGCGAACAAAGTTAAAATCCAACAGGAAGAAAGAAAGAACCATTTCCTCTACTGATCATCAGCTTTTTATTACATCTATGTTTATTTAAGAAAAAAAACTAAATTTTCAGGACCAATCATAAGGAATTTAACATATATATAAATGTTGTAGAGGTCAAGAACATATCAAAGAGCAACCCTGTGAGTTGTTGGGGGTCATATATGCACATATGTTGGGAGTTTTTGATTTACAAACAAATATCATGTCATCTACGTTTGTATATAAGAAAATAAATATGTGGTTAAAATCATGTAGCGGGTTAGCAACTAATGAACAAACACTATAACCCGAGCTATTATCAAGGCAAAAAAGATTGAAAAGAGTATTTCTGTCTCACTAACATACAAGTAGTATACTGATGATCATCTCACAGGGTGTTTGCATCCCTATTTTGCATTCAGTTGCATCCGTGAATGATGCATATAGCTGCATGACGTCACAGATCAAAGTTTACAAGAAATGCATGACGTCACAGG
This sequence comes from Steromphala cineraria, assembly GCA_916613615.1. Taxonomy (NCBI): domain Eukaryota; kingdom Metazoa; phylum Mollusca; class Gastropoda; order Trochida; family Trochidae; genus Steromphala; species Steromphala cineraria. The sequence goes on from OU744723.1 coordinate 59,893,316, forward strand.
TTAATTTTAGTATAGGTCGTGGTAATCTATTATGGATAATATTCATATGGATATTACCCTTTCTACTGAGAATCCAATAAATTTGGGAGGAAATTAACTGATCTGCAGTAGCCGAAGTTAAAAACATACCGTAATTGAAAATAATTTGGTTAATAGTACATCGTTGAATTTAATTGGTTCACAAGCGAGTCGGTATGTATCGACAATGAACACATCCTATGCATGATAATATGGCAAGTTATTCTTTGATCATCTCCATGTAAATATTCACTTTTATTGATTCAAACAGGAATGATGTTTAGTCACCTGATACCAGTCTGAAAGAACATGTGAAGAAAATAGAGAAGACCATTGCTGAAGTTCATGCTCACTCACAAGCTCAATAACAAAAGTACACGGCAGTTTTGTCTAGCCTAATCACCCGAACTAGAGGTGAAGTTCATGCTCACTCACAAGCTCAAGAACAAAAGTACACGGCAGTTTTGTCTAGCCTAATCACCCGAACTAGAGGTGAACCCGGAAATCTGAAGAGAAGTCATAAAGATAAAAATTCAAATTCAATGTTCCATCGCTGGAAGAAAAAGGTTTTCTGAACTAGGTGCACGTGTCAATGCAACTCCATCAATTAGACATGTAGACGAGCTTAGAGTCCCCGACAATCTAGGAATCGTCTTCACAGTTGATAAGAAAGTCATATCAACAGCCCTCCACAATCTAGGAATCGTCTTCACAGTTGATAAGAAAGTCATATCAACAGCCCTCCACAATCTAGGAATCTTCTTCACAGTTGATAAGAAAGTCATATCAAAAGCCCTCCACAATCTAGGAATCGTCTTCACAGTTGATAAGAAAGTCATATCAACAGCCCTCCACAATCTAGGAATCGTCTTCACAGTTTATAAGAAAGTCATACCAACAGCCCTCCACAATCTAGGAATCTTCTTCACAGTTGATTAGAAAGTCATACCAACAGCCCCCCCCCCCCCCCCCACAATCTAGGAATCGTCTTCACAGTTAGTAAGAAAGTCATACCAACAGCCCTTTACAATCTAGGAATCGTCTTCACAGTTGATAAGAAAGTCATACCAACAGCCCTCCACATTCTAGGAATCGTCTTCACAGTTGATTAGAAAGTCATATCAACAGCCCCTCACATTCTAGGAATCGTCCCTTTTATTATATAATTGAGGGTGAGATACTCTGTTCTATCAGTGAAATAAACCCTCTATCTGGCTAAAGTGACGATAACCTTTATTGTCACTCTACTGAGTGGTGATAAACTTTATCACCACTCGACTGATGTCAAGTTCAAGGGTTTGACGTCATGTAACAATGGTCTGACGTCATGAATTCTCATATGACGTCATACTGTTACTGCGGTGACGGGCTCTTCCAAGAGGCCGCTCAACATTATACTGACTTTTTTTGACGTAATTAGAAGGATTTCATCATATAATAATAGAATATCTTTCAATTCTTGACTAATACCATGTTTACCTCATCTCGTAAGGTAGACAATTTAACTATTTTCACTTGTGGCTGTATAAAATATAAACTTTCCACCTCACTCGATGCATCTTCCTACGCAGAGCCTAAAAGGCCAGTTTCCAAACTGTCGTTTTATGCCTTGCTGCAGAGACTTTACTTTTCTGTGCTGCTATAGTGCCCCTACAGAGTAGAGAGCCAGCACAGAAAACTCAAGGCTATGCAGCAAGGCATAACATGACAGTTTGGAAACTTGCCTTTTAGGCTCTGCGTAGGAAGATGCACTCGATGAGATAAACATGGTATTAGTCAAGAAAGGACATTGAGGATTTTGAATGATTAATGTTGTTGCCCTAATTAGCAGTTGGAATTTATTATTTGTTATATCTTGTCTTTCACATACCTAAAATTTTTGCAGAAGACGAAAATAGGTTTTAAGGGCATTTATTTATATTATATATTTGGGGTCACAGGGTCACCAAAGCTATAAATTATTCTCCTCACTAGTCAAGGAGAATACACACAAGGTTTCTGCTTTCTTGAGAAGCTGAAAACGGTTTGGAAGACGTGGCCACAGGGTCATTCAAGCTGTAAATGATAATCCTCCCTAGCCACGGAGTATGTACATGTATGTAATGAATAACACCCACATGAGAGGGTGTTCTAGCTAAGAGAGGCCTTTGCTCTAGGGAAGGCCCGAGTGCGAGTTAGCACACAAGGGGCTTCCCGTAGGCTAAGTCCTCTCTTTGCTAGAACGTCCGAGGATGAGGGTGTTATCTATCTTATATACCGAAAACCTCACAAATAATAATTTTTATGACTTTTCTAACCGATGTCCGAAGCTAAGCGTTTGATTTTAACCAACTAGAATTTAGTGTGGTTTAATTGAACAGCCCCGAAAACAATTATCACATGATCATCCATAACAATGTCCAAGGGTCATGTTTTGTTTAATTCACAAACCGTCAACTGAATATTATTGCGTTGATTTAACTGATAATTCAAAAGGAGAAACAGCCTTAAATATCACATGTACCAAAATATGAACCTAGTTATAAAAGGGCATAAGAATGCTATCCAACCATCTCATCAGACGTGGTATAGTGGCTATGACCGTCGGCTTTGGCGTAGCGGGCATGATAGACACGGGTTAGAGACGGCATATTGCCAAAACATTTGCAGTGTGGAAATAGATTTCAGAGTTTAACTTAGAAGAACGTTGAATTTAATAGAAAATCAGATCACTTGTGTTAAATAAATAGTGTAAACGTGCATCTAACGATACGTTTACCTACTAATTATTTCATGATTTACAATGTTTTTCTCTTCAATAAGCCATTTCCCCAAAGTTATTACCCAATAATCTATCATTTTCAAATTGTACATTAATTACATAATCGCCTGTGGCTATCCCGAGCCTTGCATGGTCACGGTAGATACGCCTCAGTGCATTACCTTTCAAACCTTATGTAATCTGAATTAACTGCCATTGACGATTACGCTATTATGATGCAAACTGTAACCATTGAAACATGTAACTAAGCTTGAGTGTCACAGGCTGTGATCCCACAATGCCTTTAAAAGGAGGGAGAGCCCTGGACACGATAGGCTGGACCATAGGCTGGACCATGGGCTGGATACGACAGGCTGGACCATAGGCTGGACCATGGGCTGGATACGACAGGCTGGACCAAAGACATGCAGACTGGATATTACACTGGCCACAGACTGCAGCAGCCTGGACGCTGCAGAACCATGCCCTGGACTCGGTACCTCGCCAACACCGACCCAGCGGTTATGTAGTGTCCATGTACTACGTTCCAGGCCGGACACAGCTTAGAGCCAGCCTCCATGTCGGGTAGAGACTTTACCTGACATGATCTCTAAGTTGTTACATTACTACCGGCTCTGCCATCATCATAATAAACCATGGTCGACCATAAAACAACTGCATCTTTTCATCTTGTTCATCTCGACTCGTCCCCGAGGTTTCCCACGTCTTTAATTGGTGGTATGAATCTGGGTAGCTTGAGTTTGCTACAATTCAGGCGGTCACAGTACCTGAAAACTTGCAGCAAAGTGAGAGGAAACCTGAGGATGAAGAAAGATGAAGAGAAACTACTACCAACATAAACGATGACCTTCTCCACAATCATGAGACCAACAACCAACTTATCAACCAACCATCTCCTACATCGACTCAACAACAACCTATAATCTCCTCGTCAGAAAATCAACTGATTGCTCAACATGAACTGCTGCCATGTGACGTTCAACGAACACCTCAACACATCTTCTACGACGGGAACGGACACACACCTCCTAACACCCACCACGAAGTCTACTAAGAGGACGTTGACGACGGCCACAAAGCCTAATCGACATGGACACAGCATCATTATTTTGAACTTTTTGTTGAATATTTTGTTTTTATCACCTTGATTTTATCATCAACTTTAAACGGATTCAAAACAGCAGGTATGTGTGTATTATTCAGCCAGTATGTAACGTTTTCATAAGTTATTTATTTTAGGGTTCCTGGGTTTCAGTTATCGCTCTTAAGTTTTTGGAATCAGTTAGGATTCTCTTCTTCTCTTATTAACGCCGATAGGACCGGCCTTGGTTAACGAGTCACCCTCTCTAACTAAATTGACTCCTGAGCTCATTGACTTTTAGGACAACTGAAACCACTTGTTTAGCACCCTTAGTATTCCAAATTTACAGTTATGATTGTATATCCATGCCAATGTTAATGAATGCCTTTATGACATGATTTTGACAAAAATACCATTTTAAGACAATTAGATTGCAGAAAGCATATTCAGAGATACGAACTCTTGTGGTAATATTAGTCTCACAAAATGCTTGCATTCAGGCTCTGTCTTATTTGGTATAGTTGTAGAAAATGTCTAGTTTAGAGTTTTGGCAATAACTATCTAGCCAAACATATTGATTTTAAGTTATCAGGTTTGCGATTGCATCCGTGTATAATATGATTATACGTGACCAAATACAGACAGAAGTATTTGTAAGTCATACATATGCGCGCATTATCTGCTATGTCTTGATTAATATTGTTTCCTTTATAAGGAGGCTGTTAGTTTCACCATTAACGAATCACTCGTGCATCTTTATACCATTCGCTATAGATGACAAAATCTACCTTTATATACGCTAACTTATCCTTGCGTTACGTAATAGATTCTTGAAGTTGGTTAGGGAAGTTAGGGAATACAACGACTCATACGACGAGCACACACACTTTAGTTAGCTCTTGCCTTGTCGAATCTGGGCGCGACAATTAGATTCCCAATTTCAAGTTTCTTTACATCATCGCCGGGATTATGTTCAACGTACTACTCACTTACTTTGCTAATATTGACTGGCTTGATAATCTCACTACCATTAATACTATGCAATGTTCTTACATTTATTTTGTTTCACTGTTACCGTTCTGATATATCAATGTTGTTATTGTAAAAATTATAAATACTTATTTATAATTTTAAGGGTTTTGAGGTCAAAACCTTCTCAAAGCCGAAGAGAATTGTAAACGTGCATCTAACGATACGTTTACCTACTAATTATTTCATGATTTACAATGTTTTTCTCTTCAATAAGCCATTTCCCCAAAGTTATTACCCAATAATCTATCATTTTCAAATTGTACATTAATTACATAATCGCCTGTGGCTATCCCGAGCCTTGCATGGTCACGGTAGATACGCCTCAGTGCATTACCTTTCAAACCTTATGTAATCTGAATTAACTGCCATTGACGATTACGCTATTATGATGCAAACTGTAACCATTGAAACATGTAACTAAGCTTGAGTGTCACAGGCTGTGATCCCACAATGCCTTTAAAAGGAGGGAGAGCCCTGGACACGATAGGCTGGACCATAGGCTGGACCATGGGCTGGATACGACAGGCTGGACCATAGGCTGGACCATGGGCTGGATACGACAGGCTGGACCAAAGACATGCAGACTGGATATTACACTGGCCACAGACTGCAGCAGCCTGGACGCTGCAGAACCATGCCCTGGACTCGGTACCTCGCCAACACCGACCCAGCGGTTATGTAGTGTCCATGTACTACGTTCCAGGCCGGACACAGCTTAGAGCCAGCCTCCATGTCGGGTAGAGACTTTACCTGACATGATCTCTAAGTTGTTACATTACTACCGGCTCTGCCATCATCATAATAAACCATGGTCGACCATAAAACAACTGCATCTTTTCATCTTGTTCATCTCGACTCGTCCCCGAGGTTTCCCACGTCTTTAATAGTTTTTTCAAATAGTGTTAAATGGACCTTAAGGTATATAAACGAGATTTCAGCATGCTGGGCTTGATGCTTCTGGAGGAGAAGACGAAAATTAGTTTAAAGGATGTAGCCCATGTTGCACTTACCAGGGGCCACAGGGTCACCAAAGCTATAAATTATATTCCTTGCTAGGTGTCGAGCTATTGGTCATGATGCTCCTGGAGGAGAAGTGGAAATTTTTAGAAGCATCAGACGGATGGAAGCTGCCCTACAACATGCCATGGTATATGCGCATCTGGCATTTCAGGCCAAATGCGCTATAAATGGAAGAAACAGGGAATGGTTTAGTAAGCGTTTAATAGCACAATGCCAAATTTACAGAAGTGCTTATCAAGATAAACATTCGTAGTTGGAGCAATCCAAATGGACTGACCTCTCTGTAGTTTTACCATGGCCATGGTCGAGGTGGTTTCATGTTGATGGTCTGAGAGTCGTCCGAAGGCTTGGTCAATGTATTGGTGGTCTTTGTGTATAGCAAATACAAAAGCAGCTCTAGGACTTTGGTAAGCAAAATCGATCCAAATCTGGTAGGTGCCGTTCATTGGAATGGTTACTTTGCCAGTGCTTTTATTATAAACTCCTGTGCTATACATAATAATATCAAAAACTATGGGTTCATCAGCTGTAGCATTCTTCCCGTTTGATAATGATCCCTGGAACCCAATAAAACCTGAAAACAAGCATCAACAACAATGAGAAACGTACGCTATTCATAACTATGAACGGAAGATATGGATAATACTAAACAACCATCAATGTAATACTACTTTTCATTTAGGTAGGAACGATTTTATTATATAAAGCGTAGGCTGTGACATCAAAAATGCATTTTGCTAATTCAATTGTTTAATATTGTTGTATAAATAGTTCACTTTGGTATCACGGGCGAGTAATAAATCATTAAATATACCCAGTTCTTGATAAAGAAGTGTCTGTATTTCACTAATGATCAGTGAGATGTGATAGTTTTTTTAATATATTATCTTGACTCGGGATATTACATTATTATATGCAACGGCTCTACTTTAATACCCCGGTGTACATCTACACGTTTTGTTTGTAACTAATGGTGAAATTGTAAAATAGCTCTATGCAATATATTCATAATAAAATATCAACCAGTTTTCAAACAGTAGTGAATTTACGCACTTTCTCTCTACGGGTAAAATAGATGAGCACGCTTAAGTTAAACTTATTCTATCTTCTATTCTATCTTCTAGTTTAAAAACCCCGCCTAACGTACGTTTTCTTATTGTGAAAATCTGGGGTTTCCAGAATATGTGCTATCAATATCGGGGCAACTCGGCTGCCAATAGATAGCCCAAAGGTGATGGTTCAGAGCGCCAATCGCCGAGTTGGCTTAATTTCATGCTTCTATTAAGTGGACTAGTACTGTCAGATAATACGTTTTACTCTGGAACAGGATTATTGTATAGATTATTAACCTTGTGTATTTATATGCATTTTAAAAACATGTCACTACTTTTTGAACCCGCTCTATTGGCTGTAATATTATTCAAACGAGCAAAACCTCTTGATTTAAAACTGTTCAATGAATAATATGAAATATTATGTATTTGATGTCATAGTTTGCCTTTGACTTACCATTGGGATTAGGACGATTTTCAAAGTTCTCAAACTTGGATTTAGTTCCCTCCAACTCTACAACAACATCGTTGTGTTTGGCTCGAAGTTCATTCAAATCCAGAACTGTTGCATTATAACTGGCCCATAACTTGGATAATTCTTCATCTTCGGTCTTTAGCTTTAGACTAGTTAATTCTGTCTCCGGTGCGGTTTCATTGTGACTTGTCCATAGCTTTGACAATTCTGCATTAGTTTCTTTCAGCCTTAGACTAGTTGATTCCAGGTTTAGAATAGTTCCGTTATGACTAGCCCATAGTTTGGATAAATCTGCATTAGTTTCGTTCAGCTTTAGACTAGTTGATTCCAGGTTTAGAACAGTTGCGTTATGACTAGCCCATAGTTTGGATAAATCTGCATTAGTTTCGTTCAGCTTTAGACTAGTTGATTCCAGGTTTAGAACAGTTCCGTTATGACTAGCCCAAAGTTTGGATAAATATGCATCCTTTTCTGCAAGTTTTATGAAGTTGATTCTAGCTTCAAAACGGTTTCATTATAACGCGCCGAGAGTTCAGAAAACTTGGCATCTTTTTCTTCCAGCTTTTGGATGTTTTCATTGTGGCTTGCCCACAGTTCGGATAACTCTGCCTCTCTCTTTTCAGAGGATTTAATCGTTTCATTATGACTTGCTTTCAGATCTTCAAGTTGATCTGTGGTTTGAGTCAGCTGAGAAAGTAAGCTAGATAAAACTGCCGAGTACTTCTGTTCTTGAGCTTGAGAGTGAGACTGCATTTCAGCTAACATCTCGTCTAGTTTCTGAACATGTCCTTTCAGGCTTTCATCAGGTGTCTCAACATTACTGCTGGATGAGAAGTGAATAAATATTACAAATACAAAGACGATCAGTGCATAGTCGTCCATCTTGCATAAGAATATATCTTGTTGTCAAGAAGATAATAATATGTGTCATCGAAATTCAACAGCTGCAAAAGCATGTAAGTGGTCAAAGTCGTGATAAGATTTCCATGTAGATAAGGTATTATATTTACGAATATATTACAGACTCAGACTCTTTATTTCGTAAATGATGGCCTGTGAGGCCTATAGTACATTTGCATAAATACAGATTGATCATTGGTTTGTTACGAGAGCGCGAGATGTTCACATCGCATATTAAACATTTTTGATATATAAAGTGCTAAATTATTTATGATTGTAGGATTTTGACTGGACAGCAATTGAATAAACTTTTGGTTTGATGGATACTTGTGAAAATACATTGGTATATATTTATTTCGTATGGTAATGTATAATGGGCAAACTAATAGAGTATGGTATTCATCTTCAAGGTCATCCCCACAACACGGGCACATAGCGTCAGTAATAGTTGTCGAAATGGAGCGTCTATAAGATACAATCTTTAGTTCAGAAGCTGAGCAGCGAAATTTGGAAAGAGTGCGACGCAATTTAATTGATTTAATTTCCGTTAAGTATGGCTCGTATCGAAGGATGGTCTTAAAGGTGCAATAAACTTGTAAAGTGGAAGATTCACTCACACGGGCAAACCAATCTTGCATACATACATCTTTCGTTCTTAATTTAAATATTCTAATAAATTGTTTTACATCGCCGACGTCCTGGGCTTGCCAAACATATGCAAAGCCATACAAGAATAATATGGATCTAACACAAGATGCCCAATTATAATAGCCTTGACAATCAAAAGTTTTAAGCATATAGTAACAATGTTTTGTTAAACGATTTTCTGACATTCTTACAATTCTTAGCCAGAATTTTATTACACGAAAATAAATGCTAACAAGAAGAGGCGTGCGCCCACATTCACCTAATACTGCGGCATTGGAAGATCTATAACCTAATCTCAAAACATATTTACAAAATTTTGTATGAACCCTCTCAATTTGTTTATTTACAAAAACACCCCATAATTCTGACCCATATAGAAGGATAGGCTGTATTTTTGAATCAAATATCTTAAAGTAAGTGTTAAATGAAAGATCATGGAATCGATTAAACAATTTCCGAACGGGCCCTAAAGCTTTATCTGCTTGTTTTGCCAAAGTGCTACATGCATTTGAAAAGTTATTTCTGCATGAAAAGACTACCCCCAGGTATTTGAAATGAGAAACTACTTCTATGGGTTTGCCGTTTAATGACCATTTTTCATGTTTTGATAATTTGCCACCATTTTTAAAAACAACTATTTTACTCTTATCTATATTTACCGTTAATCCCCATTGTATACAATAACGGGAGAGAATATCAATCTTACGTTGTAAGTTAACTACAGTGTCTGCGAATAATGTAACATCATCGGCAAATAACAGAAGATATATTTCCTCGATATCACAGTCAATAAATATTCCGTGGGTATCTTCCGCCAGCATCGTATGAACTAACTCGTCAATGTACATAAGGAACAGAATTGGTGATAACAAACACCCTTGTCTCACGCCTGCATTTGAGGAAAACATGTCTGTAAAATTTTGGTGGCCACTCCGAACTGCTGCTTTAACATTTAAGTAAATATTGTCAATAACAGAGAATATTTTACCATGGATTTGCTTCTTGAGTAATATGTACATCAATTTAGACCTGTCTACTAGATCAAACGCCTTTTTAAAGGCCACGAACATACAGTAAAACTTTCCTCCTTTTCTTCTTAGATATTTATGAGCTATACTGTATAAAATGAATTGATTGTCAGTAGTTGAGTAATGTTCGCGAAAGCCAGACTGTGATTCAGATATAAGGTGTTGGAGTTCCAACCACAGTTTCAGCCTCGAATCAATAACTGCAGTAAAAAGTTTACCCATAATGTCCAAAAGACTGATTCCTCGATAGTTTCCTGGGTCCGCTGTGTCACCCTTCTTGTGGATTGGAACTATGAGGCTAGTTTTCCAAGAATCAGGATATATACCACTATCTAGTATTGAGTTGAATAGTAACACAAGATATGGTATAAGTTCGTGTGTTGCAATCTTGATGGCTTCCGGTGGTATTCCATCAAGACCAGGAGATTTATTTGATTTTAACTGTTTAATTACTTTATTTATTTCCTCTTGTGTTATAACCCCTCCAAGAATATCATCACAGTCACCACATTTCTCACAAGTAAACGTGTTATGGTCCGACAGAAAAGATTTTACATCCTTATCGAATTCCGGTGATGTACCGATTTCCGGATTGAGGAGAGCTTTAAAATAATCGAACCAATCGTCTGGTGGTATATTGTTCGTTTTGGATTTCCCACCACTGTGTTTTTTCACTAATTTCCAAAAACTTTTACAATCCCTATCCCTTGCTGCTGTAGTTATGTCATCCATAATCTTCTGTTCATATGCTTTCTTCTTTTTATAACATACTTCTTTAAATAACTTCTTGTTGATAATATATTGTCTGTGATGTATATTTCTATTTGTCTTTCTGAACAAATTTAGATATTTGTACTTTTGTTTTTTCCTAAAACTACAGTCCTTGTCAAACCATGGGGGTTGTGTTTTCACTTTGAAAGTCGACTTGTTGGTTGAAACAACTTCGAAGGATAATTGAAAAAGTTCTTGTAGATATCTAACACTTTCGTTTATGTTTGAGTTTAACAATTCTTTAAACTCATCAAATTTGTCTCTCAGTAGGTTTCTAATGGTTGAGGTAAACGAATCCCTGTTGTTAAAACGATACCTAGTTAAGGTGTGAACTCCCGTCTGCGACGCACGTGATCCACCATGTGAGTGAGACGGCATGTCAATTTCAGATTGACGCGAGAAGTAGGTCACGATAGGCAAGTGATCTGACATCGATTCGGCTGAAACCTCAAAATCAGTCACTTTATCGAAGATATCGGAGGACACTATACAATAATCCACAACACTTTTTCCGTTGGTGCCTATAAATGTGAACTCACCAAGTTGATCACTTGGTAAGCGACCATTAGTAAAATGGATATTAAAGTTACAACAAAGGCTAACCAATTGTTGACCAAAGTTATTGAGTGTCCCATCTTTGGACATCCGATTACAATTGAATGAATCACTGATATATGTAGAATCGGCGATTGGTATATAGTTATGGTTATCCTCTAGAATAAAGTCCTGAACAGTACTGGTTCTGGCGTTAAAGTCTCCTTGAAGAACTATGTTGTAGTCTGGATACAGTGCAGTTAGTTTTAGTAGATGCTCTTCCAATTGCTCTAATCCAGTGTTCATATTATTGGTGTTAGGCGATATATATATGAAGCCTAAAATAGTTTGTGACTTTTGATTTGGGAAATCATACACTAGGAAAAACACACAGTCCTCCCATTCAGGGTATATTCTATGAAAGTGATGGACTATGTTGGACCTGATGTTCACTAATATGCCACCACTGTATCTCCCTCTTACCTGAGACTTCTTTCTTACACACTGATAAGACGAGTAGTTTTCAAATAGGTTTTGGAAATCGTGTTCATTTTTCGCCCAAGTTTCTATGAAGGCACAGACGTGTGATTTTGATACAAATTTTTTGACATCATTAAAAGCATTAGATAATTTTGAATAAAGTCCATTTATATTCCAGCAAGAAATAATTGGGTCTGTGAAATTGTCATAACATATTCTCGGTTGTTGTTCATGTTCCTGTTTGTCGAGGCCTCGGCCGCAATCCTAGGTGTCGTTGTGTGTGTCGTCTGCTTCAGTGTGTCGTCTGCTATGGCTGCTGGTGTTGTTCTGTTCTCTGTGTTGAGAAGGGCTGTCGTAATTCTTACGTGTTCCAACTCTGATCAGCTTCTCCTTGTCCCAGTCGTAAGTGTAGATCTTGTCTGCCACTATCAGCTTGTCAAACGAGATGTAGCTTTGCTCCCCATTTTCTCTAAACTCAATCTGGAACTCTCGCAACTTTGCTCTTTTTTCTCTCACTGCTTTTGTGTAATCGTCTGTAAATCTGTATTTTCTGTTTGTTTTCAACTTATCTCTTGAAATGGACTTAATTGTTTCTTTATCTTTGAACGATGAAAATTGCATGATTATTGGTCTGGGGGAGGTTTTTGTATTTAGTCTATGTACTCTTTCAAAATTGATAGATTCTGGATGTTCAATATCAAGTTCGGCCTTTATGAAATCTCTTACTTTCTGTTCACTGGTTTCCCATGTTTCAGCCCCATTTTCTTCCAAACCAAAGAGAATCAAGTTCTTCCTTCTCATTTGACTCTCATTTCTATCAATTTTGACGTTCAGATATTCTATTTCTTTGCGCATTTTCTCATTTTCATTCCAAAGAATTTCTTGATCATTTCTTAATTCATTTACTGTTGATGTGAGTGATTTTATGTCATCTCTCATTTCCGCCATAACAGTTTGGTTTGCAGTCACTTTACGCTGAATATCTTTCAGTATAGAGTTTATGTCAACTTCTGGGTTACCTGCATATTCGTCTTCTTCTGTCTGAACTTGCACTAGTCCTGTATGGTTTCGGGTTGAGAGTCGAGTCTGTCGTCCACGGCCACTATCACTTGTCCCGGCTCGTCCTCTACCGGGTGGTCCCGGGTTGGGCTCCACGGACCCGCTCACTAACAGCAGAACACAGACGACGAGTGCTGTTTGCAGCTGGCGTCTTATCAAACCACCGCAGATACATATAGTCTTTAAAGTCTTTTTATGTGACTTACTGCGGATACAAAAAGTACCAATTTTAGCTCGCCACTGCTCATTTGAGACGCCCATGTTAAATTTTCTTCACAGCTTACTTCAAAACAACCGCCTGTCCGCCATTGTAGGTGGCGCTCTCCGAATATATTACAATGATGTTAGAAAAGACCTTTCGTACTAAAACAAAATTGCAATTAAAATGCATTCTAGATATCGTGTTACCAAATATTTCTCCAAAACGCTTTACTGAACAGTCAAACATTTTAACTTTTGAAGTATCAACCTAATATACAGGGAAAATGTTTAAATAACATTAACAATTAATTGTAATATAACAAGACAGGTGTGAAAAATGCTTTGTAACACAATATAAGAGAACTTTAACAAATAGAGAGATTGTAGCTCATCAGGCTTCAGATGTTATTTTCATGTAGGTTGTGGCTTATATGGATCCCCATAGGGTCACCAAAGCTATGAAATATAATTCTCACTATTCAAGGAGTTTGTACTAGTGGTCATATCATTTAGCAAACCCCGGGCTTACAAGATAAAACTCCGGCCCCTGCTCCCACTCCCACTCAGGTATCATATAAACCATTATCTCCCCGCCCCCCCCTGCTCTCACAAACATCATTCGGCAACCCCGCGCTCTTTCCAAAAAAAAATCAAACCGTTTCTACGCCACTGCAACGCAATCCAAGATGGCGACCCATAAAGAACAATAAAGTGGGACAGGTCTAGTCGACCAGAACACATATCACTCCTTTCCGTCCACACGGTTTAATTTCATCAACGAAGCTTCAATAGATGTAATGCACTCATGCTGCCGGTTCAGGAAATCCTTTGTGTCTCTGGCCAAGGAGGCAATGAAAGACATTATCAAGGACATCGTGGCCCCTCTCAACACAGAGAGGAAGGAAGAACTGCACCTTAATATCGACAAATTAGATCAGTACAGTCGGAGGAACTCCTTGAGAATAACTTGGATCAAGGAGCCGAACTGGAGAAAGGAAGATGAGGATATCGACGAATTTTGATGAACGTTTTTAATTTTTATTACTGATATCCTTTGTGGGATAGAAACAGGGTCATGAAGAAGTTCAAACTCGAAGGGAAAAAAGACCATGTGTATATTGACGAATATCTCACGAAACACAGGAACCATTTTTCCAAGCTCGCCAGGAATTTCAAGAAGAACGAGATGATCTATTCGACAAGGTAATACGATCGACGAATATATGTTTGTGAACAATGGGAAGGACAAATTAGTGTCAGTCTAAAGGAGTCGGACCTAGAGAGATATAAGCGTGCTTAGTGACTATCAAAAAAGTGTTGAACACCTTCACTTATACCTAAAATGTATTGCTTTGGCAATACTAGTATAACTTGACTAAATATAAAAGAAACGACATTTAGATAAGATGGTTTGATGAATTATTTCTCCCAACTGCCTTTATTAAAAAAATTACAACTGAAGTCGCAATTATACTGTTGTTAGCAACATTACCCATGGTTGGTGTGCCAAAACTATGCAACAAACATTAGGTAATAAAATATACAATAGAAATGTCACCAAGTTGACATTCACCAAACCAAAAATCTTTTATAAGCATGATAACGATTTAAGACGTAGGGTAAACACTGGAACATGTACTAGCAATTGGTTTGATAAGGAATGTAGAAGATTAAAATCTGAGCGATAAGAGATTGCTTCAAGAATATAACAAGATAAGAAATAAATATCACTCTGTGTGTAAACACAAGCGTAACATATACTACAGAAACAGTATTGATTGAACGCAGCATACACGATTCTAAAACATTTTGCATAGTATTTGTTTTTTTCCAACAAAACCTTACCAAGAGTGATTGACACACTCATTCTATTCATAAAATTTTAACTGTTACGTTTTACAAATAATACTCAATCGTTTCCAGTGTCAACCTAACCTGGTAAGCTTTTAAGTAAGGTTTCGTAAATCCGAGTTATACCAAAAAACACTTGTTGTTCACCTATGGCGAAAGGCAGGGCAAGACTCAGTCACTTCACAGATGTTGAAGAGGAAATGGAGCTGGATCGGTCACACTCTCAGGACGGCTCCATCCAGCATCACCCGCCAAGTACTGACGTGGAACCCACAGGGGAAAAGAAAAAGAGGAAGGCCCAGAAACAGCTGGAGGCGAGACACAGAGGAGGAGGCCAAACTGATTGGAAAGACCTGGGCCCACTTTCACAAAGCCCCCTTTACTAAGGGCGCCCTTAGTATTTACGAGGACGCTAAGGGTACCCTTAAGAAAAAGTTACACTGGTTTCACAAAACGCCCTTACGGCACCCTAAGCAGAATTTATTTGCGATCGCCCTTAGCGCTACAAGAGAACTCTTCTGTGCCAAAAATGAAAAACCACTCCTTAGTTACCGTTAGTTACGGAACGAGAACAAGCTCCCCTATCAAGGCACGCAAGGTGCTCGCGCACTGCCTAGCAGACGACGGATTGAAGCGTCCGATAATGGCCTCTCAGTCAACAAGCAAGCGGTGTAGGAAGAGCAATTTCTCCGTGCAGGAGATGGACATCCTGGCCGACGAGGTCAAAGTGCACGGAGAATTGCTCTTCTCGTCATTTTCATCAACTGTAACCCACCAAGAAAAAAAGATCGGTAATTTATGTATTTACTTTTGATTTTTTTCCCACTAAAATATGCGAATAATATTAGGGGAAGCGTTCATAAAATGAATAATATTCAGCTTAACCTAATATCTTTTCTTGTGTTTATTTGAAAAAAATTGAAACTATCTATTTATGGGATCGGCAAGTTCATTAATTATTTTTGCAATAATGACAATAATACCATAAAGTAAACAAATTAGCAGGAGGTTTTATTATAATATTTCAATTGAATTTAAGATTTTATATCTTGGATATTATTTGTTTTAAAACTCTACAAACATAACACATTGAATCATGATTACAGAATAAACGCATCCTGTGCATCAAACCGAACACCAGAAGAAATAAGGGAAAAATGGCAAGACTACAGGTAAAACAATGAAATATTGATAATAGTTTAATATAATTTAAATATACAAATTCCCTTTAACATGAACTGATTAATTCTTACTGTGTAGATAGTATTGGGCTATTTTTGTTCAATTTAATAATTGAAATAATTAATTATGATGTAAAAACTCTTTTAATAAAATAATAAATTTTCAAAAAAGGGACAGTAGCACGTTTTAAGGGGGAATATAAGCTGATGTCAGGAAAATGAAAATAAATGGTGCCATTTGAAAGACAATATATCAAAACTAAATGAAGTAATAAATCCAAAATATAATGGTAAGTTCAGCCATGCGATTCCTTTTTCCTACACAATATGAATTGAAGGTGTTCACACAAAAATGGCTGCCGATGGACTTTATGTGAATCTTTAAAATTTGTTCCTTGATTATGGGTGATTGGTTTGTGTAATGATATATTTGGCAGTATCAGAATAATATATTTATCATTAATGTAAAATTATCGGCGAAGAAGTTACAATATACAATTTTCAAAAAACGTGCTACTACCCCTTTAAGAATTACAAAATTCCCAACTTATTTACACAGTATACCTCAAAGTTTACAGAAAAAATATTTCAACTCTATAATGATACAAACAACACATAATTGAAGCAAATAAATGTATTCAAATAACGCGTGTATGAAATTAAACGAATAATGGTTTACAGTATGAAATGGAGCTCAACATATAATATTCAGTATATTAACAATGACAACAAAATATATGTCTTACTTGTTAAAATACTTGTAAATATGTACATATGTATTATTGGATGTCTACCATAGCACATGAAACATTCAAACATTCATAAAATAATGAACAATATTGTGTATTCTGTAAATCTACATACACCTTTAGGTCTCTGGTGAAAAAAAAGGCCTGTGTGGTGAGGAGAGAGGGACAGAAGACTGGGGGTGGACCTGCACCTGCTTAGTGACTTGGAGCAGAAGGTATGCACTTTGATACATCAGTATAATACAGGATTTAAACCAAGATTTATCTTATGAATTATGAGTAGGTAAAAAGTTAAACATGCAATAGATGTTAATTAATAATCACACAATAACAACATTATATACAAAAATATATTGAAAACACTGCTCCTAATGAATTGATGCCTTATCAATAAATATTTTGTTTGTAAGAGGGTAATGGAACAGTGTTTGAAAAAATGTTCAAGTGGTCACATGGAAATAATGATTTTGATAACAATATATCAAACAATTTGAATACAACTTTCTTTTGTTTCAGGTAGTATCCACCATACCGGACTGCCAAATAGTTGGCATTGAGGCCGGTATTGACACTGGACTATATGGAGGTAAATTTTGATGTATAATTAACAGAGAAATAAAAGTATGATAAGTCATGTATATAATTACAATTACAAATATGAACACTTTTATGTAGAACATTGTAATACTTATGGAATAAGAATTTAACAGTACTATACAACCGCTTTAATTGATTCAATAAAGGAAACGAGTGGTAATCAATCAATCAATTTATTCCTAAATCATTACAGAAGATGAAGTTGAGATCAAGCCAGTGATTGAGGCTGATGAAGAGGCCACTGTGCCTATTGAGCAGCCAGTGGAGCCAACAACAGGTACACATTTACATTGTATATAAAAATAAATAATTCAAGCATTCTGTTTTTTACTATAATCTGTCTTAATGTAAAGGAAATTAAGGAAATTTTGAAATATATTAATCAAATAATGATTTAATAAATTTTTTAAGATATCTTTTGTTTCCTAATAGACTTGTTTATGCTTTTAATTTATCTTATTGTAGGGTCTGGATTATATTACCTATATACAGTGTTTAAAATATAGCCCGTCCGCCAATCCTTTAACTGGCTTTTAAATTTTCTAAGGACGGGGCTGCTATCAGTTTTTGTGAAGTTTCCATCGCCTCCGCCGCCGCCGCCGCACTCGTACTACTTGCTATAACTTTTTTTCACTAAGCTTTCCAGAACTCTTATTCATACCTTACTACTCATACCTCGGGGGAACGATTTTGACACGTTCACTTTCAAGGTCAAAGGTCAAGGTCACGAGATATGTATTCATTCTAAGAATTCCTTGTAAACGCGATAACTTGAAAAGTTTTTGTGCTATGAAGCTCTAACGTGGTATATATCATCCTTGGAAAAGTAAAAAAAATTGAAACGGTTTTGGCTACAATCCGTCAAAGGTCAAGGTCACAGCAAGGTCATGACGTAAGCATGTTTTAGCGAAAATGCTTTATTTTAACTATGAACACTTTTAATCAATACATGACTGTTATACTCAATAAAAAGTGTTCAATGATTGTGTGACCTTGAAGGTCAAAGGTCAAGGTCATGAGATATGAGTTATTACAAAATGCACTAAATTTGGGTATAACTTTATCCCATTTAGCTTTTCAGAACTCATGAACATGTCTCAATGTTAATACTTCCAGGGAATCATTATGACATGTTCACTTTCGAGTTCAAAGGTCAAGGTCACGAGTTATAAAATCACCACAAAATTCTTTGTAAACACGGTAACTTGAAAAGTTTTTGAACTATGAAGCTCTAACTTGGTATATATCATCCTTGGATAGGTAAAAAAATTTGAAAAGGTTTTGGCTACAATCTGTCAACGGCCAAGGTCACAGCAAGGTCATGACTTTAGCATGGTTTAGCGAAAATGCTTAATTTCAACTATGATCACTTTTAATCAATACATGATTGTTATAGTCAATAAAAAGTGTTCAATTATTGTGTGACCTTGAAGATCAAGGTCATGAGATATGAGTTATTGCAATTGCCTGAAAAGTTTTTGTGCTATGAAGTTTAGATTTTGTATATATTATCTCTTGAGAAGTAAAATTTTTTTTAAGTTTTGGGTACGAACTGTCGAAGGTCAAGGTCACAGCAAGGTCAACATATATGGAGAAAATGGATTAATTTAATTTTTAACACTATTTCATTACAATAATGTTATACTCAATGAAATGTGTTCATTGATTGTGTGACCTTGAGTGTCAAAGGTCAAGGTCACGAGAAAATTCCCAATTTGGTGAGGCCTGTAAAAGGCGGAACAGGGTAAGGCGAAACCCCAAGTTCCGGGGCTGCTCTGCTTTTGCGGTATCCCGCAAACACTAATCTAGTTTTCTTTATTTTCCCCTAAGAAATTGACCACTTAATTTTCAGGACAGACTAGGTTTCCAATCTCTTTTATACACCGCTATATATTTGTATAAAATCAAAAACAATCTTATACCCTGTACTTTTTATCATTTAAGAAATCATGGCTTCCATTGAAAGTTCAGAAAAAGCAAGCCCACCAAGGAGCAAAAAGCTAGGTAAATAGATTAATTGATTCAATAAATAATCGGTCATTGAGCACAATTAATTTTATATATAATTCATTGAATTAAAGTGAAAATATAAATTTGATTAATTACTCTATAATTTGCCCACAGGTCCTCAGAGATGTACAAGAAAAGCCCAGAGTCAACTAAGACAGGTATTCTATTATTCCTACTGCACTTTATGGGGAATACATTATTCATTAATTTTCAATACTTTATATCTATGAAAATGGTTAAGAAGTCAAGTAATACATTGAAAAGTATATTGTTTTTAAAACAAACAATTTTGATGGTGCACACATGTAAAATTCACACTATTTGTCATCTTTGTTCACACTGCCAAACAGTTTTTGCAACTGAAGTTGCAAAAAATGGAGATGGTACAAAGGCATCATGAGGAGAAAATTGCATAACAGCACAGACAAACTTTAGCACTGGAATCAATTGCAGAATATTTAAAATCAATAAGTGATAAGAATACCGAAGACCATACTTTTAGTTTATCTCCCTTGATTAAATTTTAGATGATATTTTACAATTTCTAATTTGAATTCACTTAATGAATAATGAATATAACAGCTTGATTATGTACATGTCTAGATCTGCTCTATAAATGTTTTTATAATCATGTGATCACCTTTTCTCATTGCAAAACCATATATCTAACCTATGAAAACAATTAAGTGATAAAAAAATAAGATTACTCACTCTACATGTAACCATTTCAAAGTAATATCCATGTCATTACTCATTATATACTTAATTTATGATAAAATAATACTTTAGATGTTAAATGTAGATAAAACCTTATCAGACATGCTTTGTATGATTACATGAAAATAAGACATTACATTAAAAACAATTTCTTTTTTATAACATTTCAGTGTCAGACTTTGCAATAATTTCTGATTCATCAGAAGAGATTATCAGAGAGACTGTACCATTCATCCTGTACCATTCAACCTATTGGGGGCTCTGTGAAACCGGGCCCTGGATGGAGATAGAGCAGTTAGCCCAGAGCCGCGTTAGATGGAGGGTTGTCGTCGATGGCCTATGCTCCCAGGGGGGCAAAGGGCCTAAGTAAGTAAGTAACACCGACATAAAAACGGTCCTGACTTAGATTTTATAAATACAAATACAAACATTATATTAAGCAGAAAACAATGAATCATTTATACATTATTTTACCAACAAATAACTAATTAACATTACATTCTTCTAAACATTACACGTAGATTTTCTTGTTCTTTTCGCTCGTTGCCATCTGTGTTTACATATATGATAGAGTTTGTAAGCAGACTACGACAACTTCGTAACCAAAAGAACTCGTACCGGAAACGATTCCTCACTTAAGTTGTAAGTTTCGATAATTAAACATTAACTTAGTCTAAATATGTAACCACAACCATGTTGACATCAAGAGAATACTAAACATTAACAAAAAACTACATATAGCTTTTTTGTCAGTATCATATTACGCATATTCGAAATTCCTATGCAAATTAGGCAGTTTTTCATTCCGTCAAAGAATGAGATATTATAACAAAAGTCGTCATTGGTCGGTAATGGAATTGACACATGTAAATGACTTCAACTTGTTTTCAAAATTCGAAAGGTTATAAAACATTCTACAAGAGGAAAAGTGAAAATTATCAACAAGTATTAGAATCAAAGATAACATGTGAAAAGAAGCGCCATAAACTATGTTTTAGAAATTAAATGATTTACGGAGTCAGTCTGTTCCTACTCAAGGTTCAGAATTTATACGCAAGATGTATTTTTAGATATCCGGTTAGCTTGGAGGCCGATTTTAGTACAAAGCTTTGAATGGAGATTGACGCACATCTGTTGAAGTATGATTAGTTTTTAAGTTTGCAGTAGCAATTTCATGGTATGTTATTGTATCCGCCGCATGAAAAATGACAATTGGACTTTTTGTTTCCAATTTAGCAAATTACTATGGTGTCCCTACATGTACCAATATCCGTCTTTGTTATTTGCAGATTATCTGTATAGATAAAAATAATAAAGAATCTGAATCTGAAATTTGGTAGAAAATTACAACAAATGTAAATAAAGTCATAAATTCAATCACATATGAGGTCACAAAAGCATGAGACTCTTCCTCGAAACATTAGCTATAAGTGTTGCACTTTTGCAGCAATTGAAAAAAAACAGATCCTGTTTAAAAAGCTCTCTGGTATGAAACTGACAGACATTTACCAAGATTGGCGGGTCATTAAATATATACACACAAGCTTATGCATGTATTCGTAAACTATTGATTTTAATTGTACCTTTTACAAGTACAATGCCTGCATGATCCTTTCAGCTATAGGAAATGATGTGATTGTGTTAAAGTACAACTCAAATACAATTCTATCATGATCTGATTAGATAATAAACCTTCATGTGTTTTTAAAATTTGTTCTGTAAAGTACATATATGTGCTACGTTGTTTTTCTTGTGATAAAAATAACAGAAAGACGATAATATTTTAGTGAGCATTTAATAGCACAATACCAAAATGACAAAAGGATTTATCCAAAAATATACTTTGAGTTGTGGAAACCCAAATGGACTCTCCTCTCTCTAGATAGACCATGGATACAGTCGAAGTAGTTGCGTCAGAGTTTGCGTAGGTTTGGCCGATGCTATAGTCGTTTCTGTGTATGTTGAAGACAACAGCACGTCCGGGATGTTCATATTTAACATCAATCCAAATCTGGTAAGTGCCGTTCCTTTTAATGGTAACATGCCCAGTGCTGCTGTTAAAGTTGCCGCCATGGTTGTACCAAATCTTGTCAAAAATCATAGGCTTATTGGCAGTGACGTTCTTTCCATTTGATGTTACACCATGAAAACCAACTTTTCCTGAAAGAAAGTGATGACTTAGATTATGTTCGCTATATATTGTATTCAAGGTCAATTGCAAGTGGAGTTAACAAAAGAGAGATTGAGATTAATATCATAAAGAAAATATATCTGCTTTATTGCATTTAACTGTTTTCTTTCTATCTGTACTTATACACACAAAGAACTTAATTAAGCACCCCCTATTTTGTAACGTGAATTTGGGTGCTCTTGGAGCATTTTTATTCATTTGATGTATTGGCCGCTCTAGATATAATAAAGCAATTATTATTGACTATTTAACTAAAATTGCTAACGTGCAAAAATAACGAAAATATCAGGGAAAATATGAGACTACTGAAATTTGTCCAAATATAACTATTGTCATAGATGAAAAACTTCACATCAAACTTTGCATTATAAGGTAACTTGGTTTTTGACCTAAAAAGATTGTGTAAAACCAGTTATTCAGAAACAGTCATTCGTAAATCGAATGAAGTTTTCGTCTCCACACTACTAGATAGTCGTCCTATTGAGAAACCCTAATTGTTTGCCTGTACATTTGTTTAATTTAATATCAGCAGTGTTTTCTGTTTCAAAAGGTGGGGGTGCTTAATTAAGTTCTTTGTGTATGTATGTTGTTAACAGTGAAAACAAAACATACACATATGTCACGTGAACATCTCTAGTGTCTATACTTTATGTCTGACTTAAAATCACAATCATCTATAATTAATGAACAGCAATACAAGATATGAAGAATGAGCATATACTTAGTTATATAATCATGTAGTACTAGTACTACAAGTATTTACAAGTACTTATACAAAGGTGCAATACCGATTACGTCTTCAAATGATTAATTGCACGGAAAATTCTGTATTGCATGGCTGTTGGTTCTATTTTTTACAAGCTTCAGCAATTCACCATTCTCTCCATAACAGAGGCTGTATCAACATTTCTTGACTTCATCTGCCTCTGTAGGGGAGAGAATGGCAATTCAAAGAACTTTCCTTATGTAGCAATCCTTTTCCTAATTCAAAGATCAGAATGAATGTTTCTCAATGCAGTGGCAATAAACTTATTTTTGAAATTGATAATAAGAATGACATAGGTAGAAAATAGGCATGAAATTGTAAAACACTTTTAAAAAGGAAATCTTGAACAATATCCCTAAAACATGGTTAGCTGTACTTTGTCATTATGACGTCACAATCAACAGCGATTATTACGTCATTTCCATGCTGACGTCGTTTGCGAGAACCCCAGGGCTAGGAATCCATAACTCACGTTTTTCATGTTCAGGAATATATAAATAATTACTATTTGTATCTCCCGCCACGTTATGGGTTCTGTCCGTGCGTCTGTTCGTGTGTTCGTGTGTCCGTCCGTCCGAGTTAAAGGGGAGTTATAATCACTATTTAAGATAGGATTACCAAATTTGCTATGTGTATTCAGGGCAGCAATACCTTGATTGAGTTGGAATATCAGAACCGTGCAATTATGCTTTAGAGAGTTATTGCCCTTGTTCCGTGTTTTCGGACTCTGTTAAGATTTATGCAATTACATAGTTATGGCCCATTTAGGAATATGGTGAGCTTTAATGAAAACTAATTTAGCGGAGAATGTTGATGACTCTGTCTTCTTGTTGTCATTCAATTTTGTTTTCATTCTTGACTTTGAGAAAATCCCCTCTCACGCAGGTACTACGCAGAACAATGAGAAGATATGTAGCAATGTGCATTATGTCGTAATGGATTACCAAAGCAATTCAAAATTTCTTGTCAAAAGGTTAAAGAGTATATGATAAAAACAGAGTGTCATATGTGTGCATTTTGGACGTTTGTATTTAACTCGTTATTTCTTCTCAACCATAACATCTTCTGGTTCAATACGATCAACCCAAATGCACACATATGACATTCTGTATAAATATCCCACCAACATTGTGTATAGAAACTTTAAAGCATGACGTTAAAATATTGGCGATAGCCCTTTGATATGCGAAGAAGGGATGTCTGTTTCTTGCTTACCATTGACACTTGCATTTTTCACAGTGTCCTCCATCTTGGACACTCTCTCCTCGACATCCACCACAACATTGTCGTGTTTTGCACGAAGCTCCTGTAATTCCCAAACTGTCGCATTGTAACTCGTCCATAGTGTGGAAAACTCAGCATCTTTATCTTCCAGCTTACGGATTGTTGCATTATGACTCGCCCATAGTTTGGATAACTCTTCATCTTTGTAATCAAATTTTAAAATTGTTTCATTGTGACTTGCCAAAAGTTCCAAAAACTCTGCATCCCTTTGCTCCAGCTTGAGATTAGTTTCGTTTTGACTTGACTTCAGATCTTCAAGTTCATCCGTTGTTTTAGTGAGTTGAGAAAGCAGGCTAGATAAAACTGCCGAGTACTTCTGTTCTTGAGCTTTAGAGTGAGACTGCATTTCAGCTAACAATTCATCTATTTTCTTCACATGTCCTTTCAACTCTGAAACCGTAGCATTTTGATTTGTCAATATTTCTGCTTCTTTTAGCTCCAGCTTTGAAATGGTTGTATTATGACTTGCCCATAGTGTTAATAACTCTTTATCCTTTTCTTGCAGCTTTAACAATGTTGCATTTTGACTTTCCAATAGTTGTGATAGTGCTGCATCCTTTAATTCCAACTGAAGAATGGTTTCATTATGTCTTCTCTTCAGATCTCCAAGTTCATCTGTAGTGTGAGACAGCTGAGAAAGAATGTTTGATAGAAGTGCTCTGTTCTTCTGTTCTTGAACTTGAGACTGAGCTTGCATTTCAGCTAACATCTCGTCTATTTTCTTCACATGTTCTTTCAGATTGGCATCAGGTGTCTGAACATCACTGCCAAATGAGTACTTAGCAAGTAATATAAACACAATGAAGATCAGCGCTTGGTGTTCCATATTGTTAGCCACAAGAGTAGCTCTTATCTAACTTCAACTGATAATGGGTCACAGAATTCGAACAGCTGTCCACAAGAGGTTTCAGTATTGACAAGACAAAAGCTACTTATATTCAATGTTTTTTTGATAAATTCTTTAAAATAACTATGATCATTAAGGAAATAGTTTTCATCGACATTATTAGTTTTATTGAATTACATGTTCAGTTACAACTGATAAAATCCCCATGTATTACACCAAATGATTAAATCAAGATATGGTTTGCTTAAAGGTATCATCCCTCAACGGAAGTAAGTTCTTGCCAATCTACAAGAGAGGTTGGAATTAATCCGTTTGGTAAGGATCTATAACCAATACTGCCCTTTCAGCTGGACATTGCTATCAGACCTCATTGAATAGCGATGGTCACGGAAGGACGCACACAAAGGAAGTTGTTAATAGCCGGACGTCTGAGTCCAGAACAAGGACCAAGAATACATTATAGTAGGCAAATTGGGGGCTCTAGGTATGTATATAGCAGGTAGGGATTTAGATTATGTCCCAGTTATATCCAGCACTATATCTTTCACAAATTGTTAAAGCAACACATTTAGTAACATGTCTGACATAATGGCGTCCCTCTAACTATATATACTCATGACTTAGTGTGGAGTAAATATGTTTTTGGAGACTATACATTATTGCATTGCACGTCTCAATCCATTTCTGACATTCAATAATGATAAAACGGAGATTCCTATCTTCAGTATCTTTGTATGTACAGTGTAAAATGCCCTGACACTAAAAAGACAAATATTTTATAACTGCATTTGGACTGTATGATTTATAGAGCAGGCGACACAAAGGCATCATTTCAAAACTCAAAAACTACGGCATCGGTGGATTTCTATTGAATTGGTTTGAAAGCTATCTAGAGAATCGAATACAAAAAGTCGTAATTAATGGATATTCTTCTGATTATAAAACTGTACTTGCTGGCGTCCCACAAGGTTCCGTATTGAGTCAGTTACTTTTCATCATTTATATAAACGAGTTAGTAGAAGGTATCGAAAGTCATATACGGTTATTTGCGGACGACACTTCCATTTACGTTATTGTCGATAATCACGATAATGCTGCAGCTTGTTTAAACGATGATTTGAAGCGAATATCTAGCTGGGCAGATAAATGGCAAGTTAACTTTAATCCTGATAAAACAGAAACAATAAATTTTTCCCGTAAACAGAAATCTGATAAAATTCCTACTTTGAACATGGACCAAATCCCAATACAAGAAGTCAAAAGTCATAAACATCTTGGCATAACGCTACAAAAAGATTGCGCATGGAAAACTCACATCGAAGATATTGTTAAGAAAGTAAGTCCACAGATAAACTGCCTCCGAAGCTTAAAATATCGTCTCTCAAGAAAAACCTCAGAAACCATGTACAAGTCGGATATTTTGCCGACATTTGATTATTGTTGTCATATCTGGGATAACTGTAAAATTGATCAATCTCTCATTCTTGAGCGATTACATCTAGATGCGCTACGTACAATATGTGGCGCAGTTCGCGGTACCAGTCATCAAAAACTATACTCCGAAACAAACTTTAAACCACTAAAAGAAAGAAGACGGGACATTAAATTAATAAATTTCTTCAAGATGAACAACGGTCTCGCCCCTGACTACCTCTGTGATCTGATTCCTAAATCCGTCTCTGAAAACAGTCGTTACAACCTCCGAAACAAATCCGACTTGCGAACAATTAAATGCAGAACCAAAATATACGAAGAATCTTTCTTACCTGACACTACAAGAATTTGGAATTCATTACCTAATGAATTCGTACAAGCGAACTCAATAGCTCAATTTAAATCTCTGCTGATAACTGATGCATCAAGTAATAATTACCTTAATCTTAACTACGGCAGTCGTTTTTGTCAAATAATACACTGTAGACTCAAGCTTGGTTGCTGCGATTTGAACTCTGATAAAGTAAATCGACATATTTCAAATACTCGAGAATGCGCTTGTGGATACCAAAATGAAGATGTTGTGCACTATCTGTTTGCATGCAGGTTGTATACAACTATAAGAAGCAATTCGATTTTCTATGTAAATGGCTATAGCCTTCAGACTGTGTTATATGGAACACCGAACGAAATTGATAATGACAATATAAAAATAGTGAAGTCCCTTCATCACTTTATCCTCAAGAGTAAACGCTTTGAGAAATCTATTTAAATGGTAATGAAATGAAACTGCAAAGGGATATTTTCTACAAGCACTGTGTATATAGACCGCAATCAGATTATGTTTTCATTTGTCACTTGTTCTGTTCAGTTCTTGTGCATGCAATTGTTTCATGTATGTACTGGTGCGGCATTGATATAAGCAGAGCTATTGCTTGTTTGCCAAACCAGATTTCTTCGGAAATAAAAATATGTTTAAACCACAAGCCAAGTGTATAATATTGACTATTATGTGAGCGTAATTTTCCGGCAATCCGATTGGTCGAGAACCAGTTCACATGAGAGTCGACAGAATGTGATATTGACTTGACCCCTGTGACCCTGAAAACGACCAAAAGTGATATTGACTTGACTTACTAAAAATAGAGCCAATGACGTCAAACCGTTGTTTCGATGTAATGCTATTGTTATCATGACGTCATTGACCCGTCCTTGCCAAATATCGAGCCCAAATGGCACTCATTCCTGTAGTTTTCCATTATCTTTAGTTTTTTTGACCGAGACATAATCAAACAATTATGGACTGTTGAGTTCTGTCAATATCTGTTTTTATAGACCCAAAGAAAACAATATCGACCTCGGACTTCATCCTCGGTCAATACTGTTTTCTTTGGGTTTATAAAAACAGGTATTAACCTCATCACAAGTTTATAATTGTATAAAATAGTTAGAAACCATAATAAGCCTTATAATTGTGAAATCTGGGCTAGAACATGTTAAAATTCATATCAGGTATTACATTGCTGCTTATGGCAATGAGCTGAACTCACCCACTACGCACTTACTGGAATGTTTAGGTATCATTACCGCCTTCAACTTATTGCCGTTAAGATACACACGATTACAGGTTCAGTTACAATGTATTACACCAAATGATTACATCAAGATATGGTTTGCTTAAAGGTATCATCCTTCAACGGAAGTAAGTTCGTGTCCATCTACAAGAGAGGTTCGAATTAATCCATTTGGGTTAGGATCTAAAACCAATACTGCCCTTTTAGCTGGACATTGCTGTCAGACCTCATTCAATAGTGTTGGTCACGGAAGGACACACACAAAGGAAGTTGTTTACAGCAGGACGTCTGAGTCCAGATCAAGAACCAAGAATACATTAAAAAGGCAAATTAGGGGCACCTTGGTTTCTATATAGCTGGTAGGGGATTTAGATTATGTCCCAGTTAAATCCAGCACTACATCTTTCACAGCTTGTTAAAGCAACACATTTAGTAACATGTCTGACATAACTGCATTTGGACTGTTTGATTTATAGAGCAGTTGACACAAGTCCAGTGTATAATATTGATTATTATGTGAGCGTATTTGTCTGGTAATCCGATGGGTTGAGAACTGGTCACATGAGAGTCAATAAAATGTGATATTGACTTGACCAAAAGTGATATTGACTTGACTTACTAGAAATAGAGCAAATGACGTAACACCGTTGTTTCGATGTCATGCTATTGATATCATGACGTCATTGACCCGTCCTTGCAAAATATCGAGCCCAAATGCCACTCATTGCTGTAGTTTTTCATTATCTATTGCTTTATTTTGACCAAGACATAACAAAACAATTATGGACTGGTGAGATCGGGCAATATCTGTTTTTATAGACCCAAAGAAAACAATATTGACCTCGGACTTCGTCCGCGGTCAATACTGTTTTCTTCTGGTCTATAAAACAGGTATTAACCTCATCACCAGTTTATAATTGTATAAAATAGTAAGAAACCATAATAAGCCTTAGGATTGTGAAATCTGGGCTAGATCATGTTAAAATTCATATCAAGTATTAAATTGCTGTTTATGAAAATGAGCAGAAATCTCCGACTATGTCAATTTCATCACGTGATAAATGTTATCACTTCATACTGAGTCTTGTCACTGTATAAACCGTACTTGTCAACTAGCTAACAAAGAACTAGTCATGGCGACTAGAAACCAACAGATAGATTGATTGTGGAGGGGCACCCCAAGACATTGTGGGTCCTGCCCATTACTAGCCTACTAGAGCAAGAATAATTTTCTTGACGGAAAACATCACATATTTTGAAAGAACATTATTTTGTTCCTTTTGTTACGTGAATGGACTGAATCCCCTCGTCGCCCTGGAATGTTTTGATCTCAAACGTTTGTGCAGAGACACCAGTCCCCGAGGACACATGCAGTATCTATTCCAAGGGATGGAGGAAGGAAAGTACAGATATGTGTACTCACATATTGTCACCCTCTTCCAGTGGGAACATTTCGACGGCGGAAAGAGACATTGACACCTTCCTTCTACAATACCATGTGCAATATGTATCCAATAAAGAGTCAATAAAGTACTAATTTACATAACAGTGAGGGTTTTATTTTATTCGTTCACATAGATTTCACAAGGGTGATACGATACATCCTATGTTTTCATTGATGGAAAGGCAAGAACAAATATCTTGGAACTATACTATAACAATAAATTCCCTTGGAAAGCGAATACGCAAGCATTGTACACAAAAGGACAGCAAAGGTTATATTTTCTTCGCAAACTACGCCCTTTAATGTTGAAGTCATGTTCAGTTTTTTATTCAAAGCGTTATCACCTTCTGTTTACATGCATGGTATGGTAGTCTTCCCCTGTCACTTAAAAACAAAATTAACTCCATTGTCAATGTCTCCAGCAAAATTTGAGGCATGTCCCTCCAAACTTTGGCTAAAATTTACGATTCCCGAATCGAAAAGAAAACACTAACTATTCAGACCAATACGTCAAATTAATAACCAGTTTGAACTTATTCCCTCCGGCCGCCGCTTCAAAATTCCACTTAACAAAAGTTGTATGATTGTTTGAAAAATTGCAGTCATATGTGTGTGTATTAATTTATATATTTATATATTATTATATATATGTTTGTAGAGAAATGCTTCCTATGCCCTCGCTTTCCCCGAAAGCCAATGTCGTTTTCATCATGGAGTGCAGGTGCAAAGCATGACCCACCCGCTATTGTTCTTACCGTAGTTTCCTACTCAAATGCTGCTCAATCGATATTTTTAATAGAAGAATCAGGTAACAAGAGCATATTTTAGAGAATATTTGGTACCTTCTAAAAGCGTTATGAGGAATATTGTTTGGTTTTGAGAACATTGTTCAACGCATGTTTACAATTTACATATTGTTTTTTTAAAGATATCTTTTGTTCATATATATCGTTGTGTTGGTCGTGGTATACGTAAGTTATACTACTCGTATTGGTCGTCTAGTCCACGACATGGTTGGCTTCGCGGCTCGTCAAATATAATCAACCATGTCTTGGACTAGACGACCAATTCTGGTCATATAACTATTTCTTAAACCACAACTCTTCATCACGGGCGTAGAAATTAAATGTTGTATATATATTTCAACGAAAATGTTCTATGATCCACGAGCGAGATAAGAAAGTTCGAAAATATTTACAACTTTTGTAATGTTTTCCTTACACAAAGGAAATTGACATTAATATATATTTAAAAGTATTTATTTAATACCCCTTCCCTTTGACAATAGGGCAGAGGCCATGTTGTACAGTGACGCTAAGTAGGGACCTTGCAATAAGAGAGATAGAATTGGGAGATAACGCATTCTCTGTGCAGGCGATTGTCGTTCAGCTCTTGGAGCTCCAGCTGTATAGCCCTCAGAGTCGCCGAAACACACAAACCACCACACCATGATAAGGTATTGAGTTCAGTGAGGCACAAAGAAGCTCAACATTGATACGAAAACGTGATTTTCTGACAGCAGTTTCAAAAAGATAGACGGAACGGTGAATGGTTAAAGAAAACGTCAGTAAAGAGATTTATTCATGATAAGTCATGCACCATCCTGGTTCCCGGGCCTTCGATCTCGCTTCTCTTCTCTCGCCCCAGGCATGGATTGTTCTATGGCTGCCTCCATGGAGCGAAACAAAATGGCCGACGATGTGGGTTTTTACTATAGAAAGATCTCTGTTCACATACTTCCAGTCGGTGTCATCCAAGTTTCTGTGTGCGAAATCTAACATAAGGGTGCATAGATGCTATTCGCTATTTTTAATGTAAACGACACCCATTTGCAAGCGCAGAATGATTTTTTTGAAATATCGATCGATTTTACATTACAGTCTTCTATTCAGAATTATTTTTCAAGAACAGGTTGTTTTTTTAATTGATTATTAGTTGACCTTCGGAAAGCATTTGATTCAGTCAATCGGACATACATGTGGTATTAGGTATTCTTGGTTTTCAAACAAGGTGTAAGGGGTAGATTATTTTCTGTTAAAAGGAATATGTATTCCAACAATTTGGCGTTGATTTGGCTTTTTAATTCGAAAGTTGGAGCCTATTTTTAATCAGTGACTGGTGTCCGACGAGGTTGTGTCCATTTGTTTTTCCTTTTGCTTTTCTTTCAAGATTTGTTACAAACTTATGTATAAGAGGACAATCGTAATCAGTTTGATGAAACTGTAATAGGTGTGGTGAGAAAGATAGATGTATTACATAAATATTGCAGTTTTTCGGGGATAGATAGGTAAATATGTATAGAAGTCAGGTTCTAGTTTTTCGTAATGGTGGTATTCTTCGTTCATATGAAAATTTGTATGATAATGGCATGCTGGTGCAAACTTCAATATATCATATTTATCTTTGTGTTCTGTTTTCCACGAGATTGTCTTGGACTAAGTGTACTCATATGCTTGTCGGTAAAGCTAGTAAAGATCTTTTTTTATTTGAAATCTATGTTTATGAAATATTCTTGCATTCCTGTAAAGCTAAAGTTCAATGCTAGATGTTTGATAGTAAAGTTAAACCAATTTATTGTATGTATCTAAAGTCTACGGGTTCCAGGAGAGAAAATCGGTTGAAATATTTCATACTTATTTTTCTTAATATATGTGTTTGGTGTTTGTAATCAAGTTTCAAGCAGATTGTGGTAGATTTAATATGTATATTGATTATTATGTAAGATTTATTTCTTATTGTTGTAATGTTTGAGGATGTCCAACGATCGCTATTCAAAACAATCCTACTTAAATGTGAAAATCCTACTTAAATACCTGCATTAATTCTGTATATTGTTATTTCTGAGGCAGAAAATGTTTTCTTCGATGCTCATGTATTGAGATGAATTGGTGAAAGGGTAGAGAGGGCGGCATAGCGCAGTGGTCCGTGGTTCGAATCCCCCCAGGGGCTCGGCAACTTTGTCTGCAGTAGAGAACTGTTCTACACGCAGTCATGTTTAGATACAATGCTTCACTGAATTTTAGCGCAGTACCACCCATGGCTGCTATTTCCAGCCGATGCTCGCAGGTTTCACCGCAATGCATAACCACAATGGTGTTGCGGGCTTTCTCCCTGCAATAATACTAGCAGCTGCGATATAAGTAAAATAATCTTGAAAGCGGCGTTAAACCCCAGATCACCTCACCTCACCCGTGAAATGGTAGAAAACTGCAAATAATATTTGTCAACTCAGGTGAATTATCTATGACACACAATTTCGAGAATTAGGTGGGTAAATGTAAATAAAAATAACATATTTAAAGGGACAGTCCTATCGGTTTAGAAGTACTCTTGAGTTTAATTTAGTTTCAAGAATTTTCTTAGGTACTTTTTATGTGCTGAATTCAAGAGTACTTCTCTCTTTATACTTATGTATGATTAATACATTATTTTCAAATATGTTATTGAGGGTAATGTTTTAGTAGTTCTTAATTACATAAATTGACAAAGAATAGAATGCATCACCATTAATCTTGTTCTTACAAAAAGTACCTCAATAGAACTGTCCCTTTAAATCTTAATTGCATTAACCTTATGGTGATTAATCTATTATCAGCATAATTACTTAAGTAGTGCTTGGAGGTAATTTCGTTTGTTTGTCAATTTCAAATTGAAGACTCATTTTATTTATTTGTGCAATCTTTTTCTGCTTTTTACTTACACAATTTTACAAATTCCTAAAACATTTTGGTTTGTGTCATTAACTGTTACTTTTGTTACAATACATGTATTTATGATAATTTCATAGAGTCTTAAAAGTTTTTTCATCATCCAAGGGTGACCACCTGAATTCATTACTAGCTAGATCAGCTGTTTCCATAAGCAATCCTTTGTGGTATACATGTCAAATATCCACAATATAGTAAAACAAACCTAAGTCACTATAAAAATTAGGTTGATTCATTTAAAAAACAAATCACCATCTGTTTTGAAAATACTATTAGGGATTTTACTCTACTTCAATAGGTCACCAACGAAGCAACCAAAATACTCGACAGCACCCTGAAGCAATCGCATCAAGTTACTCGAAGGCAGTTTTATTCGATCCAACTCTCTAACTGCATCATGTTTTAGCATTGACTATCATGTTTTACATGTTTTTAAATGATAGAGAATAAGACTTTGAACAGTTACAGCACACATGATCATGGTGATACTAAACATTTCCCCGAACCCTGATGCACGACACAGTCTAGCAGTAGGCCAACTTCTGGTCAATGTGGACACCGTTATCAATTTTCAAAACGTGATAGAGGAATAATTAATTGGGTACCCCCCGATATTTTATCATAAAAATGATATATTGCAAGCTTTCATGTCCGAAGTTTTCATAAAATCAATAAAGTTCTTTAAAGGCATTTAGAAGTTGGTGTGGTAATACAAGATGATAACAACTTCTTTTTTGATAAATGATATATTTTAAGCATTAGGCTGGTGAAAAAAAGATAAATTTTAAATCAGATTATTGAAATTAAATTTCTCCTTATATTCTTTAATTGACTATTATTTAACAGTTTTATTATATGATATCAAGTTTACATAAGTTTGTTCTAAAATTGCAAAAATCCTTAAAAATCAATCGTAAATTAAAAAGTTATGACTTATAAACAAATATATTTATTTTTTAGATTTTTCAAGCAGGCCTAAATTTTGATTTGCATTTTAATCTTTTAATCGTTCGGTGAACCCAAATATTATTTCATTTTCGAATTCAGTACATCAAAAAGTACCTACACACACAAAATGCGAAAATTCTTGAAACTTTTATAAATGGGTAGACTATACCCTAAAAGCCAAATAGTCATATTTTGGTTATGGCATTTGGTTAAGTCA
This sequence comes from Steromphala cineraria, assembly GCA_916613615.1. NCBI lineage: Eukaryota > Metazoa > Mollusca > Gastropoda > Trochida > Trochidae > Steromphala > Steromphala cineraria. The sequence continues at coordinate 59,927,893 of OU744723.1, forward strand.
TGTTCGTAACAATTTGAACAAAGGAATGAAAATGTTCACTTTTATAGACACAAATACTTTTTCACCTCTATCTGAAAAGATGTATTTGATTCGTTATTCAAGATACACGATAAAAGATAAAAATGCAATGCTCAGCTCGGCATTATCTTATACATGTATGTCTCTGTCTTCAGTTTCTTCTCGATTTGAGGAATGATGCAATTTTGCTGTGTCGAGCAAAATCAGCAAGTTGAACAGGTGTGTATCCAAGCTTCGTTTCCCTCTTCTCAAACCCTGAAAGTTCCTCCAGGGAGACCAGAAACTTGACCATATCTAAGTGACCAAAGCTAGCCGCCAGATGGAGAACGTTGGAGTCATTGTCATCCAATGTTTTTACATCAGCCTTGTGGAGGAGCAGTTCTTTAACAACTGGTATATGACCCTTTAAAGCAGCAAGAGCAAGGGGAGTTCTGCCTAAGTTCCCCTTACCCTCGATATCTATAACGTCCAGTGACAGGATGTACTTCACCATGTTTACATTCCCTTTATAACTGGCAACATGGAGGATAGTACTGTTCTGTTTATCAATCACTTTTATATCAGCTCCCCTGTCAATCAACAATTTTACAATTCGAACATGTTTTGTCTGTGCAGCATGATGAAGAGGAGTTTTTCCAATCGAATTTCGACAATCTATATCATCACAGTGGTCATCTATTAATTTCCTTACAATCTCTTCACTAGAAGAACTTGCATAATGTAATACGCTGTTCAAATCAGAATTTCTAGCTGTCAGATCGCAGTTTTGTTGCACAAAATAGTCAAATGCTCTAGTAAAATTATGATATGCTACGAGCATGACGGGTGTAATGCCCATTTTAAATCTACAGTTGACATTCAAGAGACCTTGATCTACCAGTCTCTCCACCTCCTGTAGATTCTTCTGTTTACATGCTTCCAGTATCCTACTTGAACCTGATGGAGAACAGCTGTGGCCTAAATCATAAAAATAACATGTTCTAACACGATAACAACAAAAGAAAGTTATCTTGAATTTAAAAGACTGTCATTCGTCATAATCAGTATTTTGCTATGAATATCAGGAATATCAGGAATACTTACTAGAGGCAACAGGATCACCCAAAAAATAATTGATAATCACAATTGCTCGAGGAGGGTATGAGCCGTGCAATCTAGGAATGATCACAATCTGCAGTCTGTTGGAACAATCAAGGAATATGAACTGTGCAATCTAGGAATGCAGACTTAGAGTCTCCAGATTTAAAGATCACATTCTGCACACTGTTCGAACAATCTAGGAATGCAGACTTAGATTCTGCAGACGTAGAGGTCACAATCTGCAGACTGTTCGGGCCATCTAGGAAAGCAGACTTAGAGATCACAATCTGCAGACTGTTCAAACAATTTAGGAATATGAATCGTGCAATCTAGGAATTCAGACTTAGAGTCTACAGATTAAGAGATAACAATCTGCAGATTGTTCGAACAATCTAGGAAAGCAGACTTAAAGATCACAATCTAGGAATATGAACTGTGCAATCTAGGAATGATCAAAATCTGCACACTGTTGGATCAATCTAGGAATGATCAAAATCTACACACTGTTGGATGAATCTAGGAATGCAGATTTGGAGTCTGCAGACTTAGAAATCACAATCTGCAGACTTTTTGAACAATCTAAGAATATGAACCGTGCAATCTAGGAATGCAGACTTAGAGTCTGCAGATTTAGAGATCACAATTTGCAGACTGTCCGAACATTCTAGGAATATGAACCGTGCAATCAAGGAGTGAAGACTTAGGGTCTGCAGATTTAGAGATCACAATCTGCAGACTGAATTTTCTTTATTCTTAGATTCTTTAAACAACTTGCAGAATCTGGGAATGATCACAATCTAAGAATTCGGTTCGGCAGTACAGTCCGTTCCGAGATTGTTAAGGGGCTATGAGTGGTAATTGAATAACACTTTATGGAGTATAATGGTCAATTCCTAGATTATGAACTGGCCTTGTTGTCCAAATGACAGGACGGTGGAGTCCAATACCAGTTTATGACGAGCTATGAGCGACAATTCACCTTCAATTTGTAGAGTAAAAGGGTCGATTCCTAGATAGTGAAGGCCTCTTAGATGGTCTTAGAGTCCAACTGACGGGGCAGTGTAGTGCATTCCCAGATTTGGAAGGGCAATGAGCGATTCTTTACCTTCAATTTGTGAAATATAGGGGTCGATTCCTAGATTGTAAGCGACTCTGAACTGGTCTTGGTGTCAAACTGACGGAGCACTGTAGTCCATCCGCAGATTGTGAAGAGCAATGAGCTACACTCTACCTTCAATTTGTGGAGTATAGGGTATCATTCCTAGATTTACTTTAAGAGACTTTGAGTCCTATTGATTGACTTTGAAAGACGATTGCCAGATTGTGAAGGGCTGTGTGCTATTCCTTGAGCCTTTATGAAAAACTAAAAGGGACGATTCCCATATTGTTAAGGGTTTGTGCGGTCTTTGAGTGTTTATTAACATCTTCAAGGGACTATCTGCCAGAAAAAAAAGGTTCCTCTCTTCACCTTATTTGTATATCTATCAGATTTTGCCTTATTTGTATGTCTATCAGATTTGGCCTTATTTGTTTATCTATCAGATTTGCATACCAAGTTTACTGGGGAGCTCTGTTGCATTGATAGAAAACCTTCCTTATATGATAATGAATTATTTTTACAACGCACTCAGCTTAAGAGAGAAAAGTCATTGGCTTGAGGCAAAGAGCCATAATAAAAAAATCATGAAAATTAAAACACTATTAGATCTTTATAATAGTAAGAAAAAAGGTTGTAAACAATGATGAAGCAGATAGAAATTTGAAAAACATAATTACCTTTCTTCTTTGAAAATGAAGTTTTGTTTCTGTGCCTTACGTCCCCTTCCTGTGAGACTTCACATCTACGGTTCAAAGCATGTGTTTTCTCAATAAGTCTACACGATAATTGTATCTCATCAAATATTTTAGCCGAACAGTCTTTGTTGCCCTGACAAAGTGCTTCACACAGTTTGGGACCGCATGGCTGAATCGTTCTGTCACCACAAACCTTCCAAATATCTTCAAGTAGGAGAACAAAGCTGATAAGCAGCATCTTCGCCAATGGTGTTGAACAGTGTGTCTCTTTTACTTACTTACTTACAAATTTTTCATAAGATATTTTTTTTCTATGTTAAGAACTAAAAATAATTATTTAAATGTACAAAATCATTATCAAGTTACACTCTCTTGTAATCTCTCTCTCCCATCTCAATTTTGTCATGCTTATATCGTTACATTTCTTTAAGGTTTCTTTCTTGAGTCAATTGTACAACGATATATTCATACTGATTAAAACCGAATAAATTTATCTGTTTTCTGTACTCTAAATTCAGTTTGTCCGAGAGACTAGGTGGCGCTGCGCTCATGGAAACGAGTCAAATCACTTAAAAGACATCAATTGTTAATGTCTCCAACTCAAAGTAATTATTAGAATGAACATAATCAATAATCACGTTAAATACTTGTCAAGTTATCTCTCCCTCTTTCCCTCTCCCCTTATCTCCTTTTCTTTTTCTCACTCTATTGTTAACCCCTACTCTCCTTATCTCACACTCTCGTTGTATCCTTCTCTCCTTCTTTCCCTCTCTCCCTGTCGCTAACCCTTTCCCTTTCTACTTATCTCTCTCCCTCTCTCCTTATCCTTCTCCCTCTCTCGTTAACCCCTTCTTTCTCTCCTCATATCTCTCCCTCTCTCCTTATCTCTCTCCTTATCTCTGTCTCATTATCTCTCTCCCTCTCTCCTTATATCTCCTTATCTCTCACTCTCCTTTAACTTCTCCCTCTTCTCCCTCTCTCGCTAACCCCTTGTCTCTCTCTCCTCATCTCTCTCCCTCTCTCCTCATCTCTCTCCTTATCTCTTTCTCATTATCTCTCTCCCTCTCTCGCTAACCCCTTGTCTCTCTCCTTATCTTTCGCTCCTTGTCTCTCTCCTTATCTCTCAATCTCCTTTTCCCTCTCCTTATCTCTCGCTCAACTTATTCTTCTCCCTCTCTCGTTAACCCCTTCTCTCTCCCCTCATCTCTCTCCTTATATCTATCTCATTATCTCTCTCCCTCCCTCGCTAACCCCTTCTCTCTCTCCTTATCTATCAATCTCCTTATCCCTCTCCTTATGTCTCACTATCCTTATTCTTCTTCCACTCTCGTTAACCCCTTCTCTTCTCTCTTTCCTTATCTCTCACCCTCTCTCATTATCTCTCTCCCTCTCTGGTTAGCTCATTCTATCTTTCATTTTCTCCCCCTCTCGTTGTATCCTCTTTTCCTTCCTTCCCTCTCTCCCTTTCTCCTCATCTCACTCTCCCTCTCTGGTTAGCCCCTTCTCTCCCTCTGTCGCTAACCCCTTCTATCCTTTCATATATCTCAATCTCGTATCCTTTTCTCCTTCTTTCCCTATCTCCTCTCTTGCTAACATCTCCTCTCTCTCCTTATCTCTATCCCTCTCTCCTAATCTCTCTTACTCTTCTTAGCTCTATGTCCTTATCTCTCTCCCTCTCTCGCTAACCCCTTCTCTCTCCTTATGTCTGTCCCCCTCTCTCCTTATCTCTCTCGTTAACCCCTTCTCTCTCTCTCCTTATCTCTCCTTCTCTTTATCTCTCTCCCTCTCTGGTTAAATCCTTCTCTCTCTTCTAATCGCTCCCCCTCTGTCCTTATTTCTCTCTTTATTTGTCTCTCCTCATCTCTCTGTCCCTCTCTCCTTATCTCGCTTTCCCTCTCTTCTCTCCCACTCTCGTTAACCCTTCTCTCTCCCTCTTGCCCTTCCTCCCTCCTTATTCCCTCTCTCTCCTTTCCCCTTTCCCTCTCGTTAAGCCCTTTATCTCCCTATTTCGTAGTCTCCTCTCCTTCATTCCCTCTCTGTGTCTCTATGTGTCTCTAGCGTGAGAGAAAGGCACAGCGAGACACATAGAGAGAGATTAAGAAACTTAAACCAAAGAGAAAACGTTTGCATCAATTATTTAAAATAATCTTAAAAATCACAAATGCTAAGAATCTCTCCTCAAGACTTCATAATTATTTGATTTCAAGCTGGTTGTGATTTATTATTTAATTTTCCGAACTTTTATGAAGATTATTGGACGGAAACTAATTTTCAAGAAAAAAATCCTTTTTTGAGAAAAAGTCCTGGTAACAACAGACCGCAAAACATTGAAATTGATAAAAGTCTATTTCAAATATTTTGAAATACGAAGATAGAAATAGAGACAAAAATAAGTGTTGCTATAATTTATAAACAACAGAGAATGTTGCAATGTTTAAAACTCAGCAGTTTGATCATCAAATTGTTTAATAACTTGTAACGACAAACTTAAAACAAATTATTACCATTTACTTATGCCTTTCATCCTCCCCCGACAGAGGCAGCTCAGTCATACCTGAATTAGCCTCCATCAGATATATCTGACACATTAGGATATTTCTTTGACAGGTATTGCAGATAGGTTTCTATTTCAAAATAATTTGGAATATTTCCTGTCGTCTCCGGCTACGCATAAATTTGATATCCATTGAATTACTGAATAAACCGTTTTGAAAATCCGTTCATTTTGAAATAATTTCATGCACTTCACCCTTTTCAAAACACACTTATTATTTAATCATGTGTCTTTACTGTCAAGAATAACAAAACACAAAATTTACAAGAAGAAACAGGTAATAAGTTTGCATAATAGAGAAGCATTCATTCTTTTTAGTTATTTTAACTTTTTTCATTGAACTAACCATTTGTTCGTTAAGACCATTCTCTTCCACAGAGGCAGCTCAGTGCTAGCAAGCCTCTGTACTATTACGCCAGGATTCCTGGATTTCGGCAGATTGCCCTAGCGGTAAAAAGTTGCAACTAAATATCTATCTTGTTTGCAGCCAATAGAAACACCTTTTGTATATCTATGACTTGGGTAGTATTTATGGGATGTTTAGTGACATGGAAAACAGCTGCGTAACTGAAGTTTGTTCACTTACCTTCGTATTCTAGTGCAAATATCATGTAATTTGTAACATCTTCGAAACATCCTAGCATTGTGAAAACGAAACCAATAATGATGAAATTTCATTAGTCATTAGACTAAAATCATAATAATCTAACAATTACACATATGAAGTTATTTGACAATACTTATCTCAGCAAAACTGTAAAACACAATAATGCCAGTTTGAAGCAATTAATGTTCAGAAAGAACTGGCATGTCTCATCTGTGGTGCATCGTCTTTCCATTATGTAACAACGGCATATTTTTTTTAAAAAGTTTCAGGCCAAAAAAGATAGAGTCAAATTTTTAAATGATGTAGTGATCATTGTATTGAGTTATTTATCATTATTGGAAATTTCATTTGGGTGTTGCAAAACCACAACAAAAATGACTTGGTTTCCGGAATTCTGGAAACCAACAGGAAAGTGAGTAATTTGGGTATCAAGTTGGTATCCATAAACTGAAACTATGTGACTTAATATCCATTTAGTTTCCATTTTGGATTCTCAGATATTTATGTTTCTATATATAGAAACCGACAAGAAACTTAATGACTGGTTTTCCAGTTGGTTTCCATTACAGAATTTTACATATTGTTTATTTCCCGTAAATGGAAACAAATAGGAATCTGTGACATGGTATCCGTGTGTATGGAAACCAACACGAAACTTTAAGACTGGATTTCAAGTTGGTTTCCATTACGGAATTTTACATATTGTTTTTTCTCGTAAATGGAAACCAATAGGAATCTGTGACTTGGTATCCGTGTGTATGGAAACCAACAAGAAACTTTAAGACTGGATTTCAAGTTGGTTTCCATTATGAAGTCTTAGATATTTTGTATTTATTGAATGGAAACCAATTAATTGAAAACAAATATCAGTTTCCTTATTCAAGTTTCTATTCTTTGAATGAAAAAAAAAGAATAACAGCCTTTAAGATCCAGTTAGTTTTGGAAAGATACATATAATATAATATAGAATACAGTATATCATCACATAGAAAACATGTGAATACTTGCATGGATTAGTCAAATGGAGACAAATTGAAACAAGACAAGTAGCAATTTCTTTTGATCTTTGTTTATTCTTTCTCAGCATAAAACCATGACACATAATTAACACAATTCAAGTAAACTAGATATACAAGTTGTGGGACAAGGGAACAAATACAATGACTGGGCTTTGTCCAACCCTCTCAGTGGACCAAGCACACTTGGTTTGAATCCTTTGGATAGGAATGAAGGAGGCAGGTCCAGGATTCAGCTCTTTCTTTTGCCACACAGATGTCGGTGGCAAAATAGCCATGGTTGTTCTCAGCAGACTTGTACCAGTCAACAGATGCAAAGACATGGTCTGTGAGAGCTCCTTCAGTCATCTCCAGGGTGTGTCTTAAAAAGTAGTTTATCTTTCCTGGACGTGACCCTGAAGTATCTGAAATGGTTGATTTGTCGCTAGTCCAAGACGCCATGATAATGTCATTGGTGTAAAGTTCATTGTTGATAACCATACTTTTGTACCTTTTGGCAACTTGTGCGAGCATGTTAACACTGACCTCCATGTTGTACATTGTTGAATACACTTGTGATAGGAATAACATATTTACATTTGACAGTGTACAAAATTTGTAAGATTGCTTAGAAGACACACAAGAAAGGTTACTCCAAACAGTTAATGGCACATCATTCAAAGGATAGGAAAGAGCATAAAAACATGACAAATTATTTACATGGACATTTGAAGGAGAGGCAAAATTCAACAGTTCCATAAAATGGTTACAGTGGTCATCATCAACATTCAAAGGATTTACATAGCTGGACATCTCAAATTTCCTCATCATTTGGCACTCGACAGATTTTTTATTTGTAGGGTATTCTGTGAGCAAGCCATTGTACCGTTCGAAAGAAAACAACCAAAAACCATAAATAGACCCAAATGACACAACACATTCTTTCAAGTGAAAATGCAAATGCATATTAGGAGTTAAAAATTCCACACCATAAACATGACGCACCTCTTTCACAAATTTCAAAAAACAACCATGGGAAATATCAACATCAGCATGTGAAATAACAGGTCTACATAGATGTTTACAACCAAGTACAAATGTTTGCCAAATGCTAAGATGAGGAGTGGGAATAATATCTTTTAAAACATACAATGAATAAACTAAGACCCAGTTCTTCCACTCTTTAGCTGTCATTTGTCCATAGTTTGACACAATATTTCTAGGGATGCGACCCATTTTATATGGAACCTTCAAGGAGGATATGCGTTCCGTAATTTGAGTCAGATTATTTTTTGACAATATGTCACTTTCAACCCAGTGGCTGAACATTTTCTTAGCAGTTCCTAAAAACAAATTATGCATCGGGTCAATTGCATAAAATTTGGAAGGGTGGAAATATTCAAGCTCCAGCAGTACAGTATATTTATAACCATAGCGTGACTCTATCATAGCTTTGCCAGAAACACTCTCAGCTGCCTCTGCCATCTTGGAGTACTGAACATGATGATTCCTATCACGAGAAGGCCACTTTTCAAGATTTGGGACACCACAGTCCCGACTAGAGTTACTGATCAAAGGTTTGGTACAGTGGGAGCATCCTTGGTACGCAGAATGCCCCATGAACCCACACAGTTTTCTGGCGGCTGGTATATCTGCTGCAGCACACATCAATGCAGCTTTAACTGTCACCAGGGTAGGGTCAGAGCCAACAGTCATCTTCACACCCTTCCAAAGTGCCTTGAGTTCTTTAACAAGAGGCTCCAGAAAATGATTAAGTGATTCCGGTTCTTTCTTCATGGCAGGGATGAGTCCAATGAGAATGGCATTCTCTGTCTTGTACCTCTCTTCTCTGGGCAGATTCATAACCACCATATACAGAGCCCCTATGGAGATGTCTCGCCTTCTCTTATAGGGAGCAAACCAGTCTACATTCAGTGCAGGACCAAAATGACATTTCTGCGTCAAGAAGTCAGTGTCATTGTAACATTTAAAACTGTTCCAAACATCACCATCAAACACATCAGCATAAAGATTCTCAGTGTTTCTAGATCTCCACAAGTTACATTTGTCAACAAAACCTGGTACAGTCAACATTTTCTGCAGGGGTTCAATAATGCCCTTAAAACAATAAATCTTATAGGGGTACAATAACCGTTTACCATTCTCTAACACAACTTGTCGAACTAAATCAGAGTTACACTTTGCTCGGCCCCTTTTCCTGCTGTTGTTTGCAGCTTTACAAGCAGACACTTTATTCTTACAAACACTTTTACCATGTATCAAAACATCATCATAAGAATGCAAAAGATTACAGTTTGGGCAAACAACATATTTACAAAAGGTGTCTTCACACTTGAAGAGCTGTTTCACCATATGCATGGTAACAGGGAGCATCCCTGCTACAACAGTACAGTACAGGCCAAAAATGGTTGAGTCAAATCTTTAAATGGAGTAGTGATCATTGTATTGGGTTATTTATCATTATTGGACATTTCATTTGGGTGTTGCAAAACCTTTTTACTTAATTACTTTATTCATTTGAACACAGTTAAAATATTTTGAATTTGAAAGTAGTTCGCCTCAGAGACATTTTCCATGCAATATAGATATTTTCACAAAATAATGTTATTCTCAGCTAAGGTGAAACTGGCAGTGTAGCCAACACCACGATACCGCAGGGACGTTTGCTAATCAGTCAAATGTGTTATCTGTCAAGCAGAAAAAGCTCTCTCCCTCAGCCGGAAAGCGACAATCACATGATAGTTAATTGATCCAGTAGATGTCAGCTGCTTTGTGTTCATACAAAATTACAAAATAAAGAAGGTTAAAGAATCAATTCGGTAAATTCTTAAATTAAAATTGGCAACTCATACTGGATAATGAAAATCGGAAACAAATAAGGAACATGATCAATATCAACCATACATCATTGAATCATTCATTTGTTCTCTCATTTGTTAAAACAAGCTTCCTTATCAATCAATTTATACAATATTAACCATATAATGTAGATTTCCCTGTAAGACTCTGGTACGATATTACCAAACTATGGTCAATATGTTATTTCCCCGTCGATTCACAACTATCATGACAAGTAATTGATAGAAACCATGCACGACTGAGGGCAAGCACTGTACACGCATTAATTCAGCTGTGATGAACTGCAGGGCTCTGTTTACAGAACCACCAGGCTTCTTTTTCATGATTGCCGATCATTACAGGAAAAGCAAAAACAGACAGAAAAAATGTCAATTAAGAAATTATTTTTATCTTTAATTAGCGTTAACTGACAGACAACCTATCAGTCATCATAATTTACCTGTAATTTGAATAGTTTGCTTATGCGTGTATATATTTTGGTTATGTGTGTATCCAAATTAGACCATGAACAAAAATGTTTTCTGGTATAAATATACAAAAATGAAATTTTTGATTATTCATTTGGAGGGTAAAACTCAAAGTTTATCATCATGTTACTTCAACAAAGTCAGACTTATGATCGCTATATTAACTATATTTTCTTAAATGAACTAGCTTAAAAAATAAAATGGTGAACTTTTAGATTAATTAATTGACAAATAATTGATTTTTGTTAAAATGAATTGATTCAAATTGATGCAAATGTTTAATCTTGTCTTAGATATATTCTTTGATTAGATTTTTTTAAATCACAGTTTACACCAAAATGACAAAATGATGATATCTGTTGATGTTAAATGTTTATTTAACGTTAACTGTGGTATTTCACTCTAATGACAACTGTTTCAAATAGAAAGTGAACACATCTATGTCTGAAGTACGCTTATGGATAGCTCTTTAGAGGTCCTAGGATACAACACAAGGACACGCTTTATTGCATTAATCATTTTCTTTTTACTGAATGCTATATCAGAGTATATCCTAACTACTCTTAAAACATATCTATATTAACTTCAAAATGTAAGATTACACTTAGAAAACCTTGTTATATGTTATTGTCTTTTCCACAAGAATATTGAAATTTGTAAAAACAATGCGTTTCTCAACGGACAGACAAACGTATTGTATATGGCTGATAAAGTCAATAAACACTATTAAACACGCAAGTGTTGTCTAGAAATTCATTCAACTATTCCAATACTATGGAACAGAACACAGTTACATACAGTAGTTGTACTGTTTTTGTGTGTTGACCTAATGTTGTTGTAAGATTAACAAGATCATCTTAAGGAATTAGACAAGCAAACATCGGATACCATTTTTACATAGACCATTTACAAGACCGATACTTAAGTCAACACTGTACACTGCTTACTGAAACCAAAGAATTACTGTGGTTATATTATTACTTTAAATTGAATAAATTAGACATAATTATTGTAAACTGAGCAATTTTCATAATCTCAGTTCTACAATAAATTTTGTTGATTTACCTTCATTCATTAGTTTAAAGAATCATTTCTAAATGAAGACTGCTTGAAGATTTATTGAAGATAATTGTTAAACAAAATATATCAGTTATCTTTTACTGTCAAATTAATTCTTTACAAAGATCGATAAGTGAATGCTGTATGATTGCCAGAAACCATATCATGTAGCCGTGACTAAAGTTATTCAAAGTTTTACTAATTTTTAACCTATTAAAAATATTTTACTAAAAATCTTTATTTCATTTTCGATACTAATGGATGAGGTTGGCAAAGTGTGTATGAACTGAGAATTTTTTAGTCAGAAGACATGACTGGTTCATATGCTCTGAGCAAACAATTCAAACAGTCTAATCGCCTGCAATTTCATATTCAATTTCATATGAATGTTTTATACACTATTTTGAATTTGGTTAAGTGTGAACAGCACTGGTAAGAGTCGTCATTCTCAATAACAAGAGATATTCATTTGACAGTTGTTTGCAAACTTTGTCGGTAAGGTAGGAAATGGAAAGGGTTTATCTTTACAAATTTTACACTGGCAAGGGGATCTGAATTGATCTGAATTGATCCTAAAACAGAAAGATGTGCGGATGTCAAACTTGTTTTATACTCAGTGGTAGATAACTGGTACCACAACTGTATAGTTTCGAGAGATAATATGAACAAAAATCAAAGTATCTTTTAGGCGACAGAGAATTATTCAATTGGTAATAGACCTATTTGACATGTTACTCTCATTTTCTCATCGCACTCAAACTAAAAGAGCACTCTCACTCAATGCTTTGAATTCTTCTACTTTCAAGGGAAAAGATAGAAAGAAAAGATTTTGTTGAATGTCTAAACAGCTTTGAAAAGTTGTTTGAGGAATACAATTTATGAACCTCGATATGTTTGTGTCTATAATTCGTTTTCTAGTTTAGAGAGTACAGATTGAACGTAAAAGGGTTATTTGAAATGCATAAAAACATAAATGGTATTAATTTGTTTTAAGATTGTCGTCAAAAGTTATTAAATAATTTGATGATCAAACTGGTGAGTTTTAAATATTGCAACATTCTTTGTTGTTTATTAATTATAGCAACAGATATCTTTGTCTTTATTTCTATCTTTGTATTTCAAAACTGTTTTCAAACTTTGAATCATATTTGTAAAAGACTTTTATTAATTTCAATTTTTGCAGTTTGTCGTTAACGTACCTTTCTCTCAAAAAGGATGGTTTTCTTGAAAATTTGTTTCCATCAAATTATCTTAACAAAAGTTCGCAAAATTAAATATATATTACAACTAGCTTGAAATCAAATAATTATGAAGTCTTGACGAGAGATTCTTGCATTTGTTATTTTCAAAATTGTTTTAAATAATTGACGCAATTAGTTTTCTCTTTGGTTTTGGTTTCTTAGTGGTAGTGATTGGGAGTCTTAAAAAGCTTTTAAAATATTATTTTTGTTACGTTGCTCTTTCTGTCTCTCTCACTTTATCTATGTTTCTTTCCCTGTCTCTCTGTTCCTCTCTCTATCCGTTTCTCTCGCCTTCTCTGTGTCTCTCTGTGTGCCTTTCTCTCTCTGTCTTTCTCTCATCCCCTCTGTGTCTCTCTGAGTCTTTCTTTCTGTCTCTCCATGCGTCTCTCGCTCTCTAACCTTCTCTCGTCTTTCTCTCTGTGTGTCTATGTTATCCCCGGCTGTGTCTCTCTCTCCCATTCTCTGGGTCCCTCTCTCTGACTCTGAGGAAAAGGGAGAGATCAGGAGAGAGAGATAATGAGAGAGATAAAAGTAGAGAGATAAGGAGAGAGATAATGAGAGAGATACGGAGAGAGAGAGAGATAAAAAGTGAGACGAGGAGATAGATAAGGAGAGAGAGATAAGGAGAGATATAAGGAGATAGATAAAAGAGAGATAAGGAGAGAGATACGAGGGGAGAGACAAGAAGAGAGATACGAGGAGAGTGATAAGGAGAGAAATAAGGAGAGATATAAGAGGAGAGAGATAAGGAGAGAGATACGAGGAGAGAGATACGAGGAGAAATAAGGAGACAGACAAGGAGAGAGAAAGATAAGGCGAGAGATAAGAGGAGAGAGATAAGGAAAGAAATAGGGAGAGAGATAAGATGATAGAGTTAAGGAGAGAGATAATATGAGAAAGATAAGGAGAGAAAGATAAGGCGAGAGATAAGAGGATTAAGATATGGGGAGAGATACGAGGAGAGAAAGATAAGGAGAGAGATAAGTAGAGAGAGATAAAGAGAGTGATAAGGAGAGAGATAAAGAGAGAGATAAGAAGAGGGATAAGGAGAGACAGATAAGAAGAGAGATAAAAGGAGAGAGATAAGGAGAGAGATAAGAAGAGAGAGATAAGGAGAGATAAGTAGAGAGATAAGGAGAGAGATATGAAGAGAGAGATAAGGAGAGAGACAAGGAGGGAGACAAGGAGAGATGGATGGAGAGAAGGGTTAACGAGAGAGGGAGAGATAGGTTAGAGGAGAGGTAGAGAGATAAGGAGAGAGGGAAAGAGGGAGGGAGAACTTGACAAGTATTTAACTTAATTATTGATTATGTTCATTCTAATAATTACTTTGAGTTGGCGACATTAACAATTGATGTCTTCTAAGTGATTTGACCCGTTCCCATTATACTGAAATAGAAGTATTTCAAGATCCTGAGACACACTGCTACTGTTTAACACTACTGACTAAGATGCTGCTTCTCAGCTTTGTTGTCCTACTTGAAGGTATTTGGCAGGTTTATGGTGACAGAACGATTCAGCCATGCGGTCCCAAACTGTGTGAGGCACTTTGTCAGGGCAACAAAGACTGTTCAGCTAAAATATTTGATGAGATACAATTATCGTGTAGACTTATTGAGAAAACACATTCTTTGAACCGTAGATGTGAAGTTTCACAGGAAGGTGGCGTTAGGCAGAGAAACAAAACTTCATTTTCTAAGAAGAAAGGTAATTATGTTCTTCAAATTTCGTTCTGCTTCATCATTTTACAACCTTTTTTAATCCTATCATAAAGATTTAATACTGTTTTGATTTTCAGAATTATGGCTCTTTGCGTCAAGCCAATGAATTTTCCCTCTTTAGCCGAGTGCGTTGTAAAAATATTTCATTATCATATAAGGAAGGTTTTCTATCGATGCAACTAAGCTCTCTGATTAACTTGGTATCCAAATTTGATAGATAAACAAATAAGACCAAATCTGGTAGATAAACAAGATAGATGAACAAATAAGGCCAAATCTGATAGATAAACAAATAAGGCCAAATCTGATAGATATACAAATAAGGCCAAATCTGATAGATATACAAATAAGGCCAAATCTGATAGATAAACAAATAAGGTCAAGAGCTGAACTTTTTCTGGCAGATAGTCACTTTGAAGTTGTTAATAAACACTCAAAGACCGCACAAGCCTTTAACAATATGGGAATCGTCCCTTTTAATTTTGCATAAAGACTCTAGGACGAGCACACAGCTCTTCACAATCTGGAAATCATCTCTCAAAGTCAATCAATAGAACTCAAAGTATCTTAAAGTGAATCTAGGAACGAAACCCTATTCTCCACAAATTGAAGGTAGATTATGGCTCATTGTCCTTTACAATCTGCGAATGGACTACACTGCCCCATCAGTTGGACACCAAAACTAGTTCAGAGCCGCTCACAATCTATGAATCGACCCCTATATTCCACAAATTGGAGGTAAATTGTCACTCATAGCTCTTCATAATCTGGGAATGGACTCCACTGCCGGTCAGTTTGACACCAAGACTAGTTAAGAGCCGCTCACAATCTAAACATTGACCCCTATATTCCACAAATTGAAGGTAGAGTATCACTCATTACCCTTCACAATCTGGGAATTCACTACACTGCCACATCTGTTAGACACTAAGACCAGCTAAGAGGCCTTCACAATCATGGAATGGTCCCCTTTACTCTACAAAGTGAAGGTAAAATGTCGCTCATAGCTCGTCATAAACTGTGAATAGACTCCACATACCTGTCATTTGGACAACAAGGCTAGTTCACAATCTACGAATCGACTAATATACTCCATAGAGTGTGGTTCAATTACCACTCATAGCCCTTTAACAATCTCGAATTGGACTTCACTGCCCAGAACAATTTTCTAGATAATGATCATGACAAGATTGTGCAGGTTGTTTAAATATATAAGAATGAAATCTAGGAATCGACAATTTTAACTCCATAAAGTGTGGTTGAATTACTGCTCATAGTCTCTTAACAAAAATGGGCTGCACTGCCAAAAACAATTCATAAATTGTGATCATCTCCAGATTGTGCAGGTTGTTTAAAGAATCTAAGAATGAAAAATATTCCTAGATTGCTCGAACAAGTCTGCAGATTGTGATCTCTAAATCTGCAGACTCTAAGTCTGCATTCCTTGATTGCACGGTTCATACCCTCCTTGGGCAATTGTGATTCTAAATTATTATTTATTATTATTTGGTGATCCTGTTGCCCTAGTAAGGGAGCCACCTTGGCTACACACTTTAGAAAAATTAAATATGATGTTAATGATTAGCCAAAAGCCAATGGCTCTATTTTCGAACTTGAGCTGTAAGAAACAACATCCAAGATAGAAAGATACAAAGAAGACATCAAAACAAGCTTGTTTGTTTAGTCAGCAAATTTAATGTGGAAAACTATTGATTTGCTTAAGTGTTTTTAATTTGTTTATGATTTTACTGTAGGGCAAATTAAGCTTTTGAATTAAAAACGGGAACACTATGGTTCAAACCGTTTTTGGTTAAACAATGTATTGGTGTGGTCTTGATGATGATTGGGTTATATTCTTCATGGAACGTTTCAACTCTTGTGACTATTTACATGCGTCGATTCATTGTTTTCATAAACAGGGACAACAACACTGATTTGCCTTTGAAAGTAATACTATTAATCTAATCTCACATGTATAGTCCAAAAACTATTGACATTATGTTTTTATGAATGTGAGTATTATTATTGTATAACCTATGTTTCTTCACATGTCTCATCCCAAAAACTGTTTTTTTTTCCTCCTGTAATTTGTAAAGGATTTGGAAGTTAAACCGAAAATTGAAATCAAATACGGTTGAGACTATATTATCATCCAAAATCATTTTACATTTCATAAGGATGGAAAATGTAGATATATGAATGCTGCATACCTCTTAAACGCTAAACAAGTGATGTCATAGCATCGTGACGTCATCGTATTAATGCAGTCATAGCAATGTGACGTCTTTAAGTTTATGACGTCATAGCATTGTGATGTCATTACTGATGATGGAAAACGTTTGTAATGTCATGTACCTACTGATGGCATGGCATTGTTAAAAATCTCATGTCAATTAGGAGATAAATCTCGTGTGTTTGAAAATCAGAGACATGTTCGTTTCGGTTTCAATTTAATCTATGCGCTATTAATCCAGTATAACATGTCTCTGATTTTCAAACACACTAGGTTTATCTCCATTCTACCATGATGATATTAATTGTTAACTCTTTGTTAAAGCGAATTGCACTTTGCAAAAAATGTCCTCCCTTCTAGCAACAAAATGAACTCGTCTGTGCCGGGGGGGATTTGCTCCCTGGTATTTGAAATAAATTTATCAGTGTGAGAAGGTAAATCTATCATTGCGTATCCATCCAGTATATTTCTAACTTTCTTTAACACAGCTATTGATATCGTACCTTTTAAAACGTATGATTCCATTGCTTGTTTACAATATAGACTGAGACAACCCTATCAATCAAATAGATGATTCTAACAGAAAACCACTATGACCATGTCAAGGATTATGACTTCATAAGCGCGCACTGAAATGACGTCACTGTATTCTTGCCCTAATCGAAGGAACCCCGCTGCATGTGGCGCTGATTGACCACGTAAACCTCTTATTTTTGATAAATACTTTGTCTGCCTCAAATGATTTGGTCATTCCCCGTAAACCCCGAAAATAAAACATGTCAAATAACTTTATAAAAGATTTAATCCAAGTAAACAGCAGAATACCAGCTCAGAAATTGCCAGTCGGTTGTATCAATGTGCGGTGAAGCGGCCTTAAAATCAGAGGACGTTCAATCCAAAATTGATCAAGTTTGATTTTCCAGGGTAACCAATCGGAATCAAGTATTCATCACATTCATGGTAGAATCTGTCATAACACGTGGATCTCCCACAAACAATATCTCCTGTGGAAGACAGTTTTTGATGACAATTAATGTGTTTATGAGCTGTGCAATCTAGGTATGATCACAATCTGCAGATTGTGAGGGGCTTTTACGCGACCCTGAATCCTACTGATCTACTTTGAGAGACAAATCCCAGATTGTGAAGGGCTTTGTATGCGACTCTGAATCCCACTGATGGACTTTGAGAGACTATTCAAAGATTGTGAAGGGCTTTGTACGCGACTTTGAGCCTTGAATAACAACTTAAAGGGACGATTCCCAGATTGTGAAGGAGTTTTTAAGCGACTTTGAGTCCTACTGGTCGACTATGAGAGACGATTCTCAGATTGTGATGGGCTTTATACGCGTCTATGAGACTTTAAAAGGAACTCTGAGGGACGATTCCCGGGTTGTGAAGAGCGTTGTACTTGACTTTGAATCTTTATGAACAACTTTAAGGGACGATTCCAAGATTGTGAGGGGCTTTGTGCACGGCTTTGAAACTTGATGAATAACTGTAAGGGACGATTCCCAGATTGTGAAGGAGTTTTTAAGCGACTTTGAGTCCTACTGGTCGACTATGAGAGACGATTCTCAGATTGTGAGGGGCTTTATACGCGTCTTTGAGACTTTAAAAGCAACTTTGAGGGACGATTCCCGGATTGTGAAGAGCGTTGTACTAAACTTCGAATCTTTATGAACAACTTAAAGGGATGATTTCAAAATTGTGAGGGGCTTTGTGCACGGCTTTGAAACTTGATGAATAACTATAAGGGACGATTTTCAGATGTTGAAGGGCTCTATACGCAACTTTGAGTCCTACTGATCTACTTTGAGAGACGATTTCCAGATTGTGAGGGGCTTTGTACGTGACTTTGAATCCAACTGATGGACTTTAAGAGACGATTTCCAGATTGTGAAGGGCCTTGTTCTCGTCTTTGAGACTTAATGAACAGCTAAAAGGGACGATTCCCAGATTCTGAAGGGCTTTTCACGCGACTAAGAGTCCTATTTGTCGACTCTGAGAGACGATTCTCAGATTGTGACGGGCTTTGTACGCGACTTTGAGACTTGATTAATAACTATAAAGGACGATTACAAGATTGTGAAGGGCTATTACATATTACATACTGCCACATTTTGATTACTGTTGCCATATATGGGATAATTGTACAAAGGAACAATCTACATTACTTGAAACTTTACAATTAGATGCACTACGAACAATTTGTGGAGCAGTGAGAGGGACTAGTCATGGTAAAATATATAAAGAAACTGATTTTATACCATTAAAAAAACGTAGAGATAACAAAAATTAACGCTATTATACAAAATGATAAATAACCTAACTCCAAACTACTTATCGGATATTATTCCAGAAAATGTCTCTGATAAAAACTCATACAATCTTAGAAATACTTAGAAAGACGTATGCACGCTCCTTTTTACCAGACACCATACGTTTATGGAATAATCTGCTAACGGAAATACGTAACTCTCCAACAATAAATTCATTCAAAATCAGCTACGGACCAAACAAAATAATGTTTTCTTTGATAAGAATTTCGGAACCAGATTATGCCAAATTATCCATGCCCGGCTCAGATTGGGTTGTAGTGACTTAAACGCCGATAAATTTAACATGCATATTTCTAACAATTCAACTTGTTCTTGCTGACATCTATGGGAAGATTCTCTTCACTACTTCCTTTTCTGCCCTAATTTCAATGTATTAAGATCTGATAAATATTTTTACAAAAATGATTTTGATGTATAAACCATTCTATATGGTGATCAATATTTAAGCGAAAAAATAAATCAGAATATTCTTGAATCTGTCCATAAATTTATACAAGATTCAAAACGTTTTAAGTAATTGTAAACGCCTAAATTTAAAATATTGTAGAACTCCTATACTTTATATTTCTTGATGAGTATAAACCACTTATTATTGTGCTTTTTGTCGGTCTTTATGGAATTACTACTTTATTTACTTTTTAAATTTTGATTTATATTATTGACTGTATTTTGTAATATTTAATGGAGCGGCACTTAAATAAACTTAAAGCTTGTTGTGTCAATCCATGTTCATGTAATTGATTTAATTTCATGAATAAAAATATGTTTAAATCACATGTATCGTATGTGAATAATTTCCTCAAAAAACGTGATATGGTGTTACTGTTTAAAATACCTTATGTTATTATTATGATATTATCGATTGACTTCGGCGACAATCCACGAATCGCAAAATTCTACATGCTTAGTCGAAGCTAAACTTATAGATATCTTTTTAAAGTATTTCCACTTTAAACTGATGACATAGTTTTATCTTTCAATAATGATTTATATCGTGTCATGTTATATAATTGGTTCAGTACCTTATTGTCGACCCTAGGGGTCGTAATCCAAGTTTGGTCGACCAGGTCTACGTGCATCAGTGGCTAAATACAATTGGATTAACATGTTGTCAAGGCAGCTGGGTTGTACTGGAATCCAATTTCCTGACTGATGATCTTTATATAGAAAGTGCTATATTCATATTCATATATGTGAAGTATATTGTACATTGTGTAAGTGCTCTACTTAAATAATGTGTGTGAATGTTGATTTCGTTTTTTTATCCTTCCTGATTCCAGTACAACCCAGCTACTGTGACAACATGTTAATCCCATTGTATTTAGCCACTGATGCACGAAAACATGGTCGACCAAACTTGGATTACGACCCCTAGGGTCGACAATAAGGTACTGAACCATGTCAGTTTCGCTGTTCAGATCAGCCTTTAATGTTGGAATATGGGGGAAATTAAAGATAGTGTGACATGAGCGATTTTGCCCTCTATGTATTGTACATGTACATACTGTTGAAACAGAATTCTAAATTTATCAGTTTACCATTATCTTGTATCCCTACAATTGTGAATAATCTTGCAAAGTTTTATTTCTTGCCCCCAAAAAACGGGCAAAATATTTGAATTTGGAATATAAAATTAAATGAAACTTTTAATCTAGTGAGTTGAGTGTTATAATTGAATGTTATTGTGACAAGTGATAAGGCACAGGAAACAAAGTTTAGTGCTGACTAAATAGTGCTCAAAGTTGATCAAAGGCTACTTGTATAGTCTAAAATGACTATGAACTTGAATGTTATTGTATAAAATTATGAAAAAAATTTGTTATCGTATTTATTAGTGTCTAATAAAAAGTTGTGACTTATTTTCCTGTGTTTTTTTCCTACCAAATTTTGTGACTTTTTTCTGTGACCAAATTTCCTGTGATTTTTTTCCCGGTCACCAGACTAGGTAAGAGCCCCTCACAATTTAGGAATGTACACTTATAATCCATAGAACATTAATAAAAATAGAAAGTCGTTAAGAGTCCATCACAATCTGGGAATAGACACCACTGCCACATCAGAGAGACCCCAAGACCAAGTAAGAGACCCTCACAATCTTGGAATAGACAGCGCTACTCCATTAGTTGAACATAAATATTCCTATATTGTGATCAATCCCAGATTGTGCAGGTCTCACAATCTGCAGATTGTTTAAACAATCTAGGAATATTGAAATATTCCTAGATTGTGAGCTTATAATCTGCAGATTGTGATATACCCAAGATGGTTCGTAACATTTACACTCGTTGTGAGCATAGTGCATGAAACGAAAATTTAATCATAATGATTTAGAGTGTAAAATTTCAAAATTAGAGTATGTACATTCTTTTTGACTCCTACTAACTTATTCCTGATATTCATGATATTAATGATATTCATAGCAAAATTCTGATTGTGACCAATGACAGTCATTTAAATTCAAGATAACTTTCTTTTGCTGTTATGTGTTATAACATGTTATTGTTATGATTTAGGCCACAGCTGTTCTCCATCAGGTTCAAGGAGGTTCTTTAAAGCATGTCAACAGAAGAATCTACAGGAGGTGGAGAGACTGGTGGGTCGAGGTCTCTTGAATGTCAACTGTAGTCTTCAAAACGGCATTACACTCGTCATGCAAGTAGTATTTTATAATTGGACGAGAGCATTTGACTATTTAGTGCAACAAAACTGCGATCTGACAGCTAGAAATTCTGATTTGTACAGCGTGTTACATTATGCAAGTGTTTCTAGTGTTGAGATTGTAAGGAAAGTAATAGATAACTACTGTAGTGATATAGATTGTCGAAATGTGAATGGACAAACTCCTCTGAATAATGCAGCACGCACAGACAATGTTGGAATTGCACAATTGTTGATTGAAAGGGGAGCTGACATAAAAGTGGTAGACATTATGAACAATAATATCCTCCATGTTGCCAGTTGTAATGGGAAAGTAAACATGGTGAAGTACATCCTGTCACTGAACGTTATAGATATCGAGGCTAGGGGAAGCTTTGGCAGAACACCTCTTGCTGTTGCTGCCTCAGAAGGTCATATACCAGTTGTTAAAGAACTGCTCCTCCACAATGCTGATGTAAAAACATTGGATGACAAGTACCTCAACGTCCTCCATCTGGCTGCTTACTTTGGTCACCTAGATACGATCAAGTTTCTGGTCTCCCTGAAGGAACTTTCAGGGTTTGAGAGGAGGGAAGCAATGGATGGAGGAACACCTGTTCAATTTGCTGAGTCTGCTGGGCACAGCGAGATTGCATCATTCCTCAAATCGAGAACAAACTGAAGATTGAGACATACATGTCTTAGATAATGCCGAGCTGAGCATTGTATTTTTATCTTTTTTATCATGTATCTTGAATATCAAATCAAATACATCTTTTCAGGTAGAAGTGAAATATTATTTGTGTCCATGAAAGTGACAAACTGAAAATTTTCATTTCTTTGTTCAAATTGTTACGAACATGAGTTCCTAACCAAATGCCATGCAGATGAATGTGTTTTAATAGCCACACGACTACTTGCATGACTTAAAGAAATCATTTATTTCATTGATGTTGAGCACATTTTCCAATTCTATTTCGAGTCGAAGAATGTAGATATACAATGTTGAAAGGTTTACTTTACTGAATATAAATGTTGTAGATAGTTTTAATTTGTCTTTTAAATATTTTCTTGTCTACTTTCGAGTTGATGTGTTGCTTTAGATTTATCAGCACGTGATGAGAAATGTGTCCTATTCTGCATTAAACAAACCCTTTATAACAACCTAAAGGTAAATGAATAAACCACACTAGTTATCTATTGACATTTATCTCATCAAGTGTCTGAAAAACAACAAATTTTTTTACTTTATATTAACAACTGAATTCTTTAGTAAGGTTTACAATTTTTTTTTATTTCTATTCATTTTTTCTGTCACTTGAGAAATTCAGCAATACTACATGAACATTTATGAATGGGAAGCAAACATTTAAAAAAATAAGCATTACATTTGTACGATGCAAAAACGTTTTTTTCAATTTTACATGTTAATGATTTCCATTGGATAAAACTCAAATGTGTCAATAAATATATGTATATAAGACAGGTATGAATGATAATATACCTCTATCATTGCATACAATATCCAATATCCAGGGTACATTTTATGATTTTTTTATATTCTATCGTCATTCCAAGACTGGCTGAACTTGTTTAGATTAGACTGATGAATAAAAGTAACAATCTATTAACGAGATACGACCATGTTCTATCAGCTTTGAACCTACCAATCACAAACTAACTGGCAAAAACTTGTAATGCATTGATCAATTCTGGCTATCTTTAAGAGAGCGTTTATTAGGTAATGAGGCCACCGAGCCATTATACATTTCATAGTACATGTAATACATTGTTAAGTTGAGGACATTTAAGTCGCTTACATCTTTTCTTCAATGCAAGGGAGATAAAAATTTAACAACATCAGGATCTATTGAATAATTAAAATAAGACTGAAATTCAGTATAATAATTTGGAAGATTGTTTTTTAAGTCTTTATAAAATGGACATATCATACAAAATTGGAGTTCTGATTCAATGCATGGTATGATACAAAATGGACTCTCGCAATACCAAGTTTTCTACCTTCTTCAATCATTAAAGTATAGTTTTAATTTTAACATCTTAAACAGGTTAAAGCAACTCTGTACACACGAATTGTTACAATTGGCAAATATTGTTCGTAGCCAAAAATAGCATTCACATATCTATACATTTGGAGTTTTGAATTTTTAATAGCTTCCAATCACGTTGGAAAATCAATACATATACATCTCTCCTTAAAGTTTGTTGTAAAAGAACTAATACAGCTAACATCTTGATTTTAACACACAGATCCTTAACATTATTCATAGGGAGATTCT
This sequence comes from Steromphala cineraria, assembly GCA_916613615.1. Taxonomy (NCBI): domain Eukaryota; kingdom Metazoa; phylum Mollusca; class Gastropoda; order Trochida; family Trochidae; genus Steromphala; species Steromphala cineraria. Next base: position 59,951,821 of record OU744723.1, read on the forward strand.
TGACTGAAGGGCCCTGCATGGAATCCCTTTTTCTGCTAGATAAAATGGAAAGCGATATGAATGTCCAAGAATGCTACTATTCTTTTAAGGCCATCATTTAAAGTGTAGTAAAGTTCAATATTTCAAAAGTATTTTTACAGTTTTCATTGCTTTTTTTTTCAAAATTTTGCTATGAACCTAGACAAAATCGGAACAATTTGGTACGGCCAGCACACAATTTGCATTTCCTACACATTGGCTTATAAGCCCTGTTTGTCGCCCACCGCTAGATTTTCTGGCATTTTCTCCGAATCAAGTACTCTTTCCCATTCAAGTTGATAAAAATCAGACACAATTGCGGTAATGGAGACACAGTGTAACCCTACACACATAATGATTACGTCACCGAAACGCGGGTGCGTTAAAGCTTAGGGTACTGTACTTTGGGCGTGATATTTTATTGTTGTTTAAAGCATGTTATATCATCACTTATATGATATCAGACTTTCAACGAAAGATTGTTCTACCAAGTTATGTATTACCTTTCTCAAAAGCTAAACTTCATAACAAAAATATGACGATTTGGCTTTAATGGTATAGTCTACCCATTAATAAAAGTTTCAAGGATTTTCTCTTTTTTGGTGTGTAGGTACTTTTTGATGTGCTGAATTCGAAAATGAAATAAAATTTGGGGGTCACCGAACGATTTAAAGAGTAAAAGGCAAATCAAAATTTGGTCCTGCTTGAAAAGTCTAAAAAATAAATATATTTGTTTATAAGTAATACCTTTTTAATTTACAATTGATTTTTAAGGATTTTTGCAATTTTAGAACAAACTTATGTAAACTTGATGTTATTTGCGGCTGCTAGTATTATTGCAGGGAGAAAGCCCGCAACACCATTGTGGTTATGCATTGCGGTGAAACCTGAGAGCATCGGCTGGAAATAGCAGCCATGGGTGGCACTAAGCTGAAATTCAGTGAAGCATTGCATCTAAACATGACTGCGTGTAGAACAGTTCTCTTCTGCGCTATCCCGCCCTCTCTACCCTTTCACCAATTCATCTCAATACATGAGCATCGAAGAAAACATTTTCTGCCTCAGAGATAACAATATACAGAATTAATGCAGGTATTTGCATATTGAAATGTTGATTAAAGTAATGTACATTTCAGGACCAAACAAATTGCATAGTTTTTATTTGTTTATTGTCTCAACAAAACAATAAACAGAAACTATTCAATATCTAAATCATGTCTTTGAAGGCTTAACAAATATTAAAGTAGATTTCCCCAAGTGACTGTCAAGTTTTATTTTATGCGTTACATTATGACCAATAAATCAACTGAACTTTAGTATATATCTGAGTGAAGCTGCTCAAAGTGTTTAACAATCAATTTCATTGTAAAATATTATTTGAAAAAATAATTAAGATCAGTTTATTTTCTAGAAACCAAATATTAACCCATGACAAGTAATTGTATGATTAGAAAGAACTACTGCCTGTTTTTGATAATCATTTGATCTTTGAAGTGGGTGGGCCAGATTGACCATTCCTTCTGGTGACATAATATCCATTTTACGTTGTTTATCAAACCTTGCAATCATATCTTGAGTATCTGAATGTTTGCTTGAATTATTAGGTCTTCAAGACAAAGTCTGGAAGACCTATTGTTTTTATCCGATTTCTTCAAGTTTATTATTATTATTTGTACGTTTTTTGTGACTGAGCTACAGCTCAAACGGCTGCTCCATATTTGACAAAACTTGGCATGCGGATAGCCCTTACCCTGGATTTGACGTTCATTCATTAAAGGTCCAGTTCGATTCCAAAATCGAAAATTTAACATTTATTGTTTTTCAAAATGCACTTAGAGACTTGAAATTTTTTTCAAAAGGAGTGCAATCAAAAATACTGAAAAAAATAAATCAGGACAAGTTTGTAGGTCACATGGTTTGGCCGCCATCTTGCTTTTAGTGCAATTTTCACTGTTTCCGACCCCACCCGCCTTTGACAATCTTCTCCTCTGAAGATACTTGCACTAGAGATCTGAAATTGATACTGAAGATAGTTGAGGTATTTAAAGACCTAACCTTGATACTTTTTGTGCTGTGACCGGTCAAAGTTGACCAAAATCTAAAAATCGCCAACTTCAAGGGCAGATAACTCAAAAATTAGATCATAGAATTGAATGATTTTTGCATGGGAGCTAGACATTAGCAAGGTCTTTAAAGGGGCAGTAGCACGTTTTTAGGGGGAATATAAGGTGAGGTCAGGAAAATGGAAATTAATGGTTCCAATTGACAGACAATGTATTAAAACTAAATGGAGCAGTAATAATTCAAATATATAATTTAAAGTTTAGCCATGCCATTCCTTTTTCTTACACAAAATGAATTAAAGGTGTTCACACAAAAATGGCTGCCAATGATTTTATGTGAATCTTCATACTTTGTCCTCTGACTATGGCTGATGGGCTTGTGTTATGAGATTTTTGACACTATCAAAATAATACATTTAGCATTAACGTACATTTATCAGCGAAAATTTTGAAATATAAAATTATCAAAAAACGTGCTACTGCCCCTTTAAGATGAAAGAATAAAATCGATCGCAAACAGTCATTTCCGGTCACGAGGAAGGGTCAAAGTTTGCATTTTGGAAAACAGGTGTTTTAGTGGTTATGTTTGAAACATCCTTGTTGATCAACGACACATGATAAATACTTGATCTATATATCAAATGAAAGCCAAAAGAACATACTATCGTTGATAAATCTCATTAAAATTAGATGAAACAATAACATTGAATTTGGAGCATTTAAATGTGGTATATCTTACTTTCGTTTTGAATGATTCTGGGATAAGAATGATTAAAAAAAATGTAGTTCATTGGCAATAAAACACTAAGAAATTGTATATCTATCATCAGGCAGCGACAAGACTGTACAACCTGAGATGATTCATGTTTGCAGCCATGATGAATTTTCGTAAAGGCTTTACCATTGAATATCAAATGAAATATGGTCATTTTGATGCTGTATTAGTTTCGTTTACCTCGTAGAGAAAAAGTCATGTGAAGGTCAAACAGTGTGTGAAGGTCAAACAGGAAGTCTTGAAGACCTAAGTACTGCCGCGGCAGTCCTAGTTTTATTATTATTATTATTATTGTTTATTATTATTATTATTATTATTATTATTATTATTATTATTATTATTATTAAATTTAATTCATTTATTTTCTGAAACTTGATTTTTTTTAAATAAGACTTACACCTTTTTATACTAACATAAACATGCCACAGAGTCCATTACAATTTTTTCAGTTTTAGTCCAGGCATTATCCTAAGATTGATTCTGTCAGGACTGTCATCAATTGTTGTCTCGCTCATGTCATCATCTCTTCAATGCCTAGTCTGAAAATAATAAAAAATATTCAGTAAATAAATTCACCAATTTTTTTTCTTACATGATTATGATATTATTTATTTATCAAAAGTAAATTACATAATTTAAATTATTTGTGTGTGTGTGTGTAAAATTCTTTCTATCAAGGCCTTTGACATTGTTGTAAAATAAGACATTTTTACCTATAGCTTAAATCAAAGACGTGAACATTATTTCATAATTATTTGACAAATTATTTTTAGGCATATATTGGTGTTGCTGGATTTTGAAGGAAATGATTATCAATAATTAAAATATTGGAAAAGATTAAACTTACCTCGTTTATTTGTTACTTTAAAACTGCGGGGCGTGTGATATGATTATTGTCCACTACCTGTGTAAAGTCGCAGATCTCAACCGCTCTCCCTTCTTCTCGTCTCGGACAGCAAGAAAGACATTTCACTCAGTGCTCCGCCGTAACATTGTCAAAGTTTTAGGTTTTTTTGCAAGTCCCCTTATGCATTTCTCGATCTTGTTGTTTTCACTGAGTACTTACATGTTTGTCTTGATCGACAAGATGCCTTGAAATGACACTTGTTGAGGGTACTTGAGACACTGTTTTAGCGATTTGTGTCACATCATCTTGGCAGTAATAGATGTATACAAAACTATGTCATAAGTCGTTAGATTGTTGTAAATAAAATTTGCGTATCAGAATATCGTTGTTTTAAGGATTTTAATTAGAGTTTTGCCACAATTTCCGCGCAGAAAACGTATGCTATCATGTTAAAAGGTACACGATGTAACACTTAGATAATTTGCAGTTGGCAATTGAAAATTATGTCAATTTTCGTCATTTCTTATGAACATGCGCAGACGTGAGGACTCGTGCCTAGATTACACCCTTAAGCTTAAAGAAAAAATATCTGAGCTATTGTCATGTTCTTGCCTCTTGTATATTACTTACTTTCCAATAGTTATCATTAGAAAGGCACTCTTTGGGGATGGAAATCTGCTAAAAATCTGTCCAACATATTTTTCACGAATTTTCTTACGAAAACACTTATAGCATTTCACATCATGTCTCACTTGTCCGCATGAAATAAAAATTCTAAAAAATAATTATATTTCCCGTTCCTTTTCTTTCTCTAGAGATTACTCGCTCCCACACTTAATCCTTGACCTCCCGTCTCTTCTATCCCGAGTCCCTCTGTATACCTATCCTAACACCCCGCTCCAAAATAACGTTTTCGCTATGTCTTTTCACTTTGTTCCCCTCAAATGTCACTAAATTTCATGGTTGGAACTTGTCTCTAACCATTAACCTTCGTTCTGACTAACTCTGCAATCTAACCCTTTGTAGCTTTAAACTTTACCTTTTACCTTTAAACACAACCCTTTAACCTATAATATTTCTATCTATTCTGTACTCTTCGTCAAATCCAATATCCTTCCTATTCTCTCTGTTCCTCTTTTATTACTCTGCACTCTCGTTAGGTAGGTCACAATTCTCTAAGACTAGCATACAAACACGAAATGTCTAATATTTTCATTTTAGATCAAGTTCACACATTTTACAACCAATATCAACATTAACACCTCTAAAATTGCAAAGCAGAGAAAGTGAATTTATAAGACTAATATTTCTTCTAACTTATGTATCAGTGATAGAATAAACTTAAAAATTGACATTCAAAAGTGACCTGATATCTTTAAAACGCATCAAATAAGAAGACACCCATTTGTTACCAAGACGCCGCTGTTCATTACCATCAATAACCCTATTTCTAAAATGGAATTTATATAGAAACACAACCGGCATCTTGATTGAACCAACAAAAACCACACAACACAGGAATTTAATAAATATTTTACAGCCGTAGCCAAAGTAACCGTTAACTTTCTCACATTTTAGTAGGATTGTTTTGAATAGCGATCATTGGACATCCTCAAACATTACAACAATAAGAAATAAATCTTACATAATAATCAATATACATATTAAATCTACCACAATCTGCTTGAAACTTGACAAACACATATTAAGAAAAAAAAGTATGTAATATTTCAACCGATTTTCTCTCCTCGAACCCGTAGACTTCAGATACATACAATAAATTGGTTTAACTTTACTTTCAAACAACTTGCATTGAACTTAAGCTTTACAGGAATGCAAGAATATTTCATAAACATAGATTTCAAATAAAAGAAGAACAGGGCAGCGATTACCCCAAAAGAAGAAGAAATATTGCAACCTGAACGCAAGATTTGACAGACTGAAACACAGTCTACAGAATGGAACCATGAGTGTATTTGTCTATGCTGATGCAGCGTCCCACCTAATAAAGGTTAATTAAGTGGAATGTACTAGTTCTTCTTTGTATATATTGATACATTTTTGTTATATATATATAATATGTATTTGTATGTATGGTTGGTTTGATAATGTTGCTGCTGTCAATAAATACATAACTGAATGAAAAAATGGTGTCATCATCTATATTAGTAACAATTTTTTTATTTCGTTTATTTACCAGTTCACAATTTAGTAACCCCCATATGGTTGAGATCACACAGAACCTCTATTGTTCGCAAGATGCAGTCGACCGGTATAATCCCCTAGTCTGTTGGTTTAAACATGTAACAGAGTGAATACATGGCTGACTTGGTAATCTCTCCCTGAAGATAATCCCGGAGGCGGATTAACTCGGTTGTAGTTAATCAGAGAATGTTTGACGGATCTATGGTTACCAAGCTAGCAACATGTACACAGCTGGCTATAAAAGAGAGCCATTTATAATCTGAAGGCAGTTCTGAACGAGAGGCACCCAGTGATGAACTCGTGGTGAACAGGAACACAGGTTATGGGCCCAGCTTGGGCTGGGCTTGGACTGCCTTGGAGTAGTCAAGATCAACCGGCAGTGACGAGAACAACAGGTGAACTGCAAAGGCAAATGAGCATGGGCTGCCCGTGGCCTGCTAGGCGAAACACAGACTGGAAAGAAGACCAAGTTATTGATACTATTGATGTCCAGATGTGAATGTGAAAGCAGGGACTGTTATTGTAAATATTGTATAAAAATGTTTAAGGTGTTGTCAGAATAAACCAGTCGATAAAACCAGACGCCGCCTGTCATTCATTGTATCCACGACGTAAAGATAATTGTGTTACACAGTTATCACTTTTGGTTGCCGTGACCCGGATGTGATGTTGGACCAATGAAGAAGGCGGAATTGATGGATTTTTGCGGCCGGAAGATAGAGAGGAGACTGACAGAGAAACAGCGTGCGGATGATGAAAACATGCGGGACTGCCTGGCGGTCTTTGGTAAGCAACCTTTGCCTGTTGAACCACTGTCTATTTCAATCATCTGTCCATGTCTGTACATAGTGTAAGTGTAAATAAGTTTTAGAAAGCGGTACAGTGAATAATTAGTGTGATGCAATTAGGGCGTTTTAGTTATGTAAGGACGTGCTCTTTGTAACATGGAAGAAGTGTTGGAAAAAGTATAAATTGGCTGATTATATACTAGGGATGTTTGTGGTGAAAGTGTTCAAATACTTAACAGGGTGTGCGAGAAAGCATTAAAGATGGTATTACAGGTGATTAACATAATGCGTATTTACCACTGGGAAGAGATTATGAACTCTTATGGGGTATTGCTTGTAGATAATCATAAAGTCAGGGCTAAGAAGATAGTATGATTTGAAGGGAGAATTATGTATAGAGCAGGTGTAATCTATAAAAAATTAGGCATGCTTTTGTTGGATTAGTCCTGGGTCAAAATGCTTTATATGGCTTGATATTGTTCGAAGTTAGGTTTTCCTAGGATCTGGAGTGGACGGGGTGGATGTGTAATGCGGGTGTATTACTGGTTTGGGTAATACTGTTAACTCGGGATGAAAACACGGACCCTCCATTGATTTGAATGGTCTTTATTACAGATGGGTACGTGGGATAATCTTTGGTGGATTAATCTCAAGTCTGGAGACCAGGGATTACTAGCTTAATTCAATCAAGTATGTTAAGAATGGGGCAAATTTTGAATATAGAAATTAGGGCTTAAATTAATCGAATGAGGAAGAAGACAACGGCTGATGAAATGCTTGATATGACTTGATATTGGAGTAAGGCTTCCCTAAGGTCTGGAGTGGAGGTGTTGACGAGTAGTTAGAGTATGTTATATGGTAAGCCCGCGGTATGTCCAATTGGGATTGCTCAGACGAGCTGGCGGGAATATAACTTAGGGAACTCGAGACTAGCTCATGAGCCGTCCATTGACTTGAGTAGCCTTGATTTACAAGCCTCTGGTAGATTATTTCCGGGTCCGAAGGCTAGAGATTAGCCCTACTAAATCCAACCAAGCATAGTGTTAGGCAAAAGGGTGGTTCTAGAGCTAAGGAAATGGATAGAACATGTTAGAAGATTGAAATTTTCACCCAAAAAAAAAAGAAGTCACAACACAAAGCAAGGTTATCATTTGGATCTTTATTCTCCTTAACTAAAGAGAATGAAGCTTCAGGGTAAAAAAATACTCGGGTGGAGTCTTGGGAAGTAATGCCGCAAGTAATTTTAGCAATTAAAGTCCTGTCAAGTTTAGTGCAAGGGTACTGTAAGTTAAGGACAGATGGTGTCAGGAAAAGTACAGGTTGGGAAACAGCAATTGGTGAATCCGGAGCCACCGGGTGGTTTCTGCTGAAGCGGAAGACGGGGATGTTGTCAGCAGATATACTATCTGCACCCCCGTGCGCAGACGCACCAAGTTTCCTGGGACCAGTGGAAGTTGGCAGCCGTAGGCTAGACCCCGAGATCTGAATGGCGGAGCAGTGCACCCTGGGGATTAGAAGGGTGTTGAAACAACAGTTGGTGATTCAAGGTACATGAGTGTGTCCGCAAAATGGCGGGAGATGAGGAGATCGTAGGTAGATCGGAATGTAGGGATCACCAATGTTTCTGGGACTACTGCTGGAATCCGTCAGCTGGAGGAGCAACCCTGTTGTTTCCCGGGAGGAAGATCTGGAGAATGGGTCGTGAACAGCAATGACAATGGGGACCAGTCTACGGCAGCTGGGGTCGGAGCCTACCAGAGGAAGAAAAGATAGATGAAGAAATACTAAATGTTAATAGGACGTTAAAGAATCTCGGAATCTCTCGTATACGAGATATTCCGAAGTTTTGGGGATACGTGTGTAACAGAGTGAATACATGGCTGACTTGGTAATCTCTCCCTGAAGATAATCCCGGAGGCGGATTAACTCGGTTGTAGTTAATCAGAGAATGTTTGACGGATCTATGGTTACCAGGCTAGCAACCTGTACACAGCTGGCTATAAAAGAGAGCCATTTATAATCTGAAGGCAGTTCTGAACGAGAGGCACCCAGTGATGAACTCGTGGTGAACAGGAACACAGGTTCTGGGCCCAGCTTGGGCTGGGCTTGGACTGCCTTGGAGTAGTCAAGATCAACCGGCAGTGACGAGAACAACAGGTGAACTGCAAAGGCAAATGAGCATGGGCTGCCCGTGGCCTGCTAGGCGAAACACAGACTGGAAAGAAGACCAAGTTATTGATACTATGGATGTCCAGATGTGAATGTGAAAGCAGGGACTGTTATTGTAAATATTGTATAAAAATGTTTAAGGTGTTGTCAGAATAAACCAGTCGATAAAACCAGACGCCGCCTGTCATTCATTGGATCCACGACGTAAAGATAATTGTGTTACAAACATCACAAATGTTGCTTTCCAGGTAGTGAACCTACACAGAGACAGTGAGTACTCGCCATACGTGGCCGGCTCGGATTCTCACTTCAGACTGATTATTTGCCTCATCATCTTTGGTATTCACCTGTGTTCATCGTTTTACATATTGCATTGGTATGAAAACTTTGATTGTGATGAGTATTTGCCAAAAGAAACTACCTTTTTCTGTGCAAGGTGTGACGTCACGAATTTTGAAGTTGACCTAGTTTTGTCATCGACATTGACCCATGCTTCACGTGCACAACAGACTTGCTTGTTAGGAGGTCAGAGTGTACCTGCGGGTGTTATCGCACAGCTTCTCATGTGTTCAAACGACGTTGAGTCTAACCCCGGCCCTCTCACACTTGAAGAGTTACGAGACACTATAATGAGCGAGTTGTGCGACGTCAAATCAGGACTTACCGACTTAAAATCTGAAGTTAAATCAATTAACTCTAAGTGTGCTGATCTGGACCGAAGGTTGAGTGATCTCTGGTCTGTTATCAACGACGTAAAACACAATCATGATGTTATGTACGACGACGTTGATGCTTTGTCTGAGAATTTAATCACATTCCTTCGAGATTTCCAAGCTGACAAACAGATTAAACCAATGACTTAACTTGTAAATAATTAGTATAAATAGATGTAGATAGATCTTACATATCGCCGTTGAGAGCCTTTGTTTGAGCAAGGTTTTATATATATCATTGATACAAATCTACAACATATAATATTAAATGTTATATCGTTGTATATTTGCAATCTGATCTTAATATAAAAATGTGTCAGAGATGGTATTTCAACTATTGATTAAAACGAATAATGTTTTGAACAATATAGGTGATTGGATAATTTTTTATGCTTTCGAACATTATTTTCTTCACTTGGATACATATGAGGTTTAATCATCAAAACCTTCCAAAATTGGAAACTTTTACTCGTCACATTGACAATTTAATCATGGAAGTACAGCAAAAATTGATTGTGTATCAGCTTTATCTTTCATAACCAAACCTACGCGGGCTGTTAATTAGAAAAGATGGTTCGAAATAGAGTACAATACATTAAACTTAGAACATATAGTCATTTTACCAGTAATTAAACTGAAATGTTTATAACTATAGTTGAAAGGTTGGCTTGCAAACATTTTTGCTTTAGAATGGAACTGATAGAATATACAGAAAGAAACTTACATTTCCCTAACGAGCCAAATTGGATTCCAATTATGATGTTTAATAACCCGAGACCACTAATTAATTGATCATAAGGAAGTACTGAAAATATTTTTTTTCTTTACAGTGTAGTTGGTTAGCGGTATCGATTTTATCATGTATAAGAAATACGACTCTCAACATTGACTGTATATGGAACACCCTTGGAGGCGATTGTTATGGAACGATTACAATGTTACGTATTTTGAGTAGATTTTGTTTTGTTTAAATATGTTTGTTTGATATGAAAGGTGAAGGAATATAATTTTCACTGCCATAACCGCTATTATATTTAAAGCGATGAAAGGATGGAACTGTAATAAAGCTTTTCCAACAACGCCTATATTAGTCTTAAACAATTTTATCAATCGAATTTTCACTGCCATAACCGCTATCATATTTAAAGTGATGTAAGGATGGAACTGTAATAAAGCTTTTCCAACAACGCCTATTTTAGTCTTAAACAATTTTATCAATCGAATTTTCACTGCCATAACCCCTATCATATTTAAAGCGATGAAAGGATGGAACTGTAATAAAGCTTTTCCAACAACGCCTATTTTAGTCTTAAACAATTTTATCAATCGAATTTTCACTGCCATAACCGCTATCATATTTAAAGTGATGTAAGGATGGAACTGTAATAAAGCTTTTCCAACAACGCCTATTTTAGTCTAAAACAATTTTATCAATCGAATTTTCACTGCCATAACCGCTATCATATTTAAAGTGATGTAAGGATGGAACTGTAATAAAGTCTGTCCAACAACGCCTATTTTTAGTCTAAAATGATTTTATTAAATTTGTTTGATGATGAAAAGAGTATACCAAGAAGTCTATTGTAAAAACACGCTCTCCTTTATAAACCGATCTTTCTTTATAGAAAACAGAGTCTTCTCCCCTGACAACACTATATCAATATTCTCGAGATTCACTGTTATATGAATATGTTTCTAAACCTTCTAGCTATTTCTGAAGATCATATATCACATCAGAGCATATAACATGAGATAATAACTGAACCTCCAACTTTCTGATATTTCAAATAATAGTTCATTTATGTCAAACGAGAATATTAGATTCAATATGCAGCCCTGACGTATATCTTTATGGCATTCAAAATAATCACATTTCACAAAAGCTTTAACAAAACAATAAATACTTTTCCGTAATCAAAGCATTCAATCCAGATATGTGGGGACTTTCTCATAATTTATTACTTAATAGAAAAGCAAATTACCATTTTTCACCTTCATTCAAGCTCTTTGGAATGTTAGCAAATAATGTAAAGATATTATCTACTGCAGAATATTCGCCTCTACATCCAGCCTGTGATTTTTGAATATTTGCCCGTTAAGAGTATGTGTATAAACCTTGCTCTTGGTGCATTGCTCTCAATGCATGATGTAGATATTCCTCGATAATTGTCATGTTTATCTTTATTTTCTTTTTATGTTAAGGGGAAATGATTGCTTTGTTGACCAATGTTATGGAGATATTGAACATATTATGGAATGATGATAAAAGGTACGAGGTTATAACAGCTTTCTGCACATTCAAACATCTTAATTATAGCATGATCATTTCCTTGGGATTTTCTATTTTTTAATTGTTAATTGCATTATGAATTTCGATATCGGTTAATGGTGACTCGAGAATATTTGCTTCGAAATCATCAAGCACTGTTCCATCACTCGACTTGAAATATTGTTCATATAGAATGACACTCAAACAGCTGAAATACTGCCAGTAGGCTGAACATCAGAGGCAACTTTGCTTTTGAACAACAGTAAATGGTTGGTCAGCGTTAAGGTTGAATATTGCAACTGTGCTGTCTTGGTATGGAATATTCTTCATTCTATCATGAATGTGATGAATAATAGATTCTGATTGGTTCTCATTGAAAATCAAACGTAGTCAATTTTGGATTGAACATCCTCTGATTTTGAGGCCGCTTCACCTCGCATTGATACACCCGAGTGGCAATTTCAGAGCTGGTATTCATTCATTATCTTGTTTTGGTGATAATTCGGTGTGAAAGAACGATTCTAATAGAATATCCATTTTATTACATCCGTGTTCTGTATATCTCCATAAGATAATTTTGGTTATTTGAAACAAGTGTTTTGTTATCAGTTGAAAGTTTTTCAACGAGTGCTGTGTTACCAAAACAGATTATTCAACGACAGTGACGTCAAAATGCCGTAAACTTTGCAGATTGTAAACTTTGCAATAAAATGATCGAGTGCAACCGAACCTCAGCCGCTTCAAATTCTTAATTCATGTTTTCCATTTTCTTATATTCCCTCAAAATGTAATTGCTTCACATCCGAGATGTACGTGCAGAATTATCAAACTAATATTCGAGTTCCAATCTCGGCTTTACATCACTGAATTAAAAATTATATCTTGCCTAAATTTAGTCTAGAAATAGTTATCTCCGTTTTCTATTCAACAGACGTGTTTTGTCAAAACTGAGCTTTGAAAGTTTGAATGAAAGCCGAGAGTTTCGAAACAGTTGTGTTTCGAAACAATGAATTATACTAGCACAACCGCTTTACATAATTAAACAAAACATTGAATTACCAGCATCGGTCTAGCACGTTGAGCAAGGACGATTGAATGATAAAGCTTTTGTCCTGAAAGACTCTCTACAAGCATTCATATAACATGTCTAAGATTAGTTTTAATTATTATGAGTACGCTCAAACAGCTTTTAAATTTCCCTGACCCAGAGTCTGTTTATCTAGATACGAACAAGACTCTAATGCCTGACACGTACAGATTGTCTTATTTTTAATATCGGTTGTTAATATTACAACTTGTAGTGATGTCAAGTCAGATGTTAGCTGAAATACAGTCTCACTCTCAAGCTCAAGAACAGAAGACATCAGCAGTACTATCATGTCTACTTTCTCAGCTCACTCAAACTACAGATCGCCTCAACCAACAATTGTAGTAAATATTGAGAATGGTAGTTTTCGTATATATGATACAAGTATACACGAAATACCTTCTCACTAAAGGCACTAGGCTAATTTTCCTTGGATTCAAATTCTTAAAACTAAAGAAATCATTTCAACAGTTGTTTTTGGAACACCAACAAGTGGCATTCATTAAAAACGAACATCCGCCGCTTTTATGTAGCATAAGTGTATAATTAAACTCGAGTAATTACATGCCTTAAAGCAGTGGTCATTGATGACAGTCTGAATACGTAATGTATATAGTTTATGTCTAAAAACCATGTCAAACAAGATCTACAGACATCGTGGGTGGATAAGTAAGGTACATCATACGTTTAAATTTGGAAAGAAATTTTTACAAACTATTGGCGGATTATTATAGTACATAAGATGAAGATGAAAAAAAGTTTGTATGGGTATGGCCCATGTTACCCTTGTTATGGGATACAAGGTCAGCACAACTATGAAGTATAATTCTCACTTATCAAGGAGTATGTACACAAACTTCAGCTTTCTAGCCCTTATGCTTCTGGAGAAGCAGATGAAAATGCATTAAGTTTACGGACGGATGGGCAGACGGATGGACGGATGGACAGATGGATGAACAGCGCCGGACACCATGCCATGCCATAACCCCATCGGGCCAGTACATACCTGATGAACTAAAAATTGAAAACTAGAATAAATTAAGGTGAGAAAGAGGTTGTTGAGGCATCATATGCATAAGTATAACATAAAATAAAAGGTTGACATTCTGAGGCCAAAAGCTAGTTTAGAGCACTTCGTGTGTATCTTAACGGCAAAAAGTTGAAGGCGGTAATGATACCTAAACATTCCAGTAAGTGCGTAGTGGGTGAGTTCAGCTCATTGCCATAAGCAGCAATGTAATACCTGTTTGAATTTTAACATGATCTAGCCCAGATTTCACAATTATAAGGCTTATTATGGTTTCTAACTATTTTATACAATTATAAACTTGTGATGAGGTTAATACCTGTTTTTATAAACCCAAAGAAAACAGTATTGACCGAGGATGAAGTCCGAGGTCGATGTTGTTTTCTTTGGGTCTATAAAAACAGATATTGACAGAACTCAACAGTCCATAATTGTTTGATTATGTCTCGGTCAAAAAAACTAAAGATAATGGAAAACTACAGGAATGAGTGCCATTTGGGCTCGATATTTGGCAAGGACGGGTCAATGACGTCATGATAACAATAGCATTACATCGAAACAACGGTTTGACGTCATTGGCTCTATTTTTAGTAACTCAAGTCAATATCACTTTTGGTCGTATTCAGGGTCACAGGGGTCAAGTCAATATCACATTCTGTCGACTCTCATGTGAACTGGTTCTCGACCAATCGGATTGCCGGAAAATTACGCTCACATAATAGTCAATATTATACACTTGGCTTGTGTCGCCTGCTCTATAAATCATACAGTCCAACTGCAGTTATAAAATATTTGTCTTTTTAGTGTCAGGGCATTTTACACTGTACATACAAAGATACTGAAGATAGGAATCTCTGTTTTATCATTATTGAATGTCAGAAGTGGATTGAGACGTGCAATGCAATAATGTATAGTCTCCAAAAACATATTTACTCCATACTAAGTCATGAGTATATATAGTTAGAGGGACGCCATTATGTCAGACATGTTACTAAATGTGTTGCTTTAACAATTTGTGAAAGAGTTAGTGCTGGATATAACTGGGACATAATCTAAATCCCTACCTGCTATATACATACCTAGAGCCCCCAATTTGCCTACTATAATGTATTCTTGGTCCTTGTTCTGGACTCAGACGTCCGGCTATTAACAACTTCCTTTGTGTGCGTCCTTCCGTGACCATCGCTATTCAATGAGGTCTGATAGCAATGTCCAGCTAAAAGGGCAGTATTGGTTATAGATCCTAACCAAACGGATTAATTCCAACCTCTCTTGTAGATGGGCAAGAACTTACTTTCGTTGAGGGATGATACCTTTAAGCAAACCATATCTTGATTTAATCATTTGGTGTAATACATGGGGATTTTATCAGTTGTAACTGAACATGTAATTCAATAAAACTAATAATGTCGATGAAAACTATTTCCTTAATGATCATAGTTATTTTAAAGAATTTATCAAAATAACATTGAATATAAGTAGCTTTTGTCTTGTCAATACTGAAACCTCTTGTGGACAGCTGTTCGAATTCTGTGACCCATTATCAGTTGAAGTTAGATAAGAGCTACTCTTGTGGCTAACAATATGGAACACCAAGCGCTGATCTTCATTGTGTTTATATTACTTGCTAAGTACTCATTTGGCAGTGATGTTCAGACACCTGATGCCAATCTGAAAGAACATGTGAAGAAAATAGACGAGATGTTAGCTGAAATGCAAGCTCAGTCTCAAGTTCAAGAACAGAAGAACAGAGAACTTCTATCAAACATTCTTTCTCAGCTGTCTCACACTACAGATGAACTTGGAGATCTGAAGGGAAGACATAATGAAACCATTCTTCAGTTGGAATCAAAGGATGCAGCACTATCACAACTATTGGAAAGTCAAAATGCAACATTGTTAAAGCTGCAAGAAAAGGATAAAGAGTTATCAACACTATGGGCAAGTCATAATACAACCATTTCAAAGCTGGAGCTAAAAGAAGCAGAAATATTGACAAATCAAAATGCTACGGTTTCAGAGTTGAAAGGACATGTGAAGAAAATAGATGAATTGTGAGCTGAAATGCAGTCTCACTCTAAAGCTCGAGAACAGAAGTACTCGGCAGTTTTATCTAGCCTACTTTCTCAGCTGACTCAAACCACAGATCAACTTGAAGATCTAAAGACAAGTTATAATATAACCATCATAAAGCTTGATTCAACTTCTGTTAAGCTGGACGAAACAGATAAAGATGTTTCGAACCTATTGACAAGTTACAACGCAACGATCTCAAACCTTGGTGAAAACAATGCAGTGTTATCCAATCTATTGGCAAGTCGGAATGTAACGATTTCGGAGTTAGATGAGCTTTTTGCAAAACACAACAATGTTGTTATGGATTTGGAGGAAACAAAATCAAAACTTGAAGACTTCGTTGCCCGTCCTAGTCCCGATGGTAAGCATGAAAATATATCATTCAGCTATCATAACCAACTCAACAGATATCCAAATATTGTAAATAAAGAGAGTTTTGCAATATGATACCTTCTAAATAATAGCATTAGGCTAGTTTTTCCGTGTTCTTTTATCGGAATAAATCATCTCATCCATACGGTGGATATCCTCCAAAATCCTGACTCCGTCTTTTGATTTTTAGGATATACCTATATAAACAATTTTTTGGCAAATTTATGATATGTCATATGCATTAATTTACAATAAGTCTATGACATCTCATAGAGGTTTGACGACCTAAACAAACTGAAGAGCCATATTCACTCTCCTATCTTGTCTATTTAGAGGCGTTGTATGCAGAAAGGTGGCAATAAAATGTTTCAAAATGTATCACTTAGTTGGCTTCTTAAGGTATGAGGTGGCTTAAGCTAACTTCCCGTTAAAGAAGTGGCGCTGATTTTACGTTAACAGACTTTACTAATCTAAAGAACTTGATAATCTGCAAGCTTTTGTCAAATTCATAAAAACGTTTAAGCCACGTTAGACAAGAACTTCGAAGACACTGTGTGGCGGATTATTTTAGTACATACAAAGTTTAATCTGACAATGTAAATTTTCACAATTTCAATTATCACTTTCTTTCAGGTTATATTGGGTTTTATGGAGAGATAGCAAAGGGTAGATATGTCTCTGCGGATGAAACTATAATTCTTGATAGGATTTTGTATATCCATGGAGCATGGTACAAGAAAACCTCCCAAAAATATCTTGTTCCCATGAATGGCACCTATCAGATTTGGATTGACTTAAAATATCGCTCTCCTGCAAATGCTAGAAGGTTCTTCATACAGAGAAACAACCACACCATTGGTCAAGCTTTCGGCAGCAGCTCCGATGTACATGAAACTGCTTCAACCATAACCTTGGCTTATCTGCAGGAAGGTGACTCAAAATGGGTTAAACCAAATCTTAATGTATATCTTGACACATCCTGTAATTTTGGCATTGTGCTATTAAACGCTCATTAAGTTATCCTCACGTTTGTTTTCTTTTGAAAGTATGACAGCAAACAGAAGCAAGTACCACGTCATGTATGTAATCATTGCTATCAACTGTCATATTTTGAAGTAAGACAAAAGGAAAGATTATTTGTATAAGGGGGTGTTAGGGGCTACCCACCAAACAAGACATAACGGGAATTTCAAATTAAGTTATGTATATTATTTTCTTTACGAACCACAGATGTGTTATTATAGTACACCTCAAACTTACTCAATCATTTATTTGTTCTTTACCCTTTGCTCTATACTGAAAGAGAAAGTTTCCTATGGGTTTACCAAATATTTGTGACGATAACGATATGAGTATCTCCAGTTTGCAGTTACAAATAAGTGATTCATAGATTCATCTTACCAACATTTAAGAGTATTCTGATATCTCTAATGAAAACAATAGTAATAATAAGATCATTTTAAAGCCTAGTGTCTGTACTGTCAAAGCACAACTTTATACGTCCGAAATTACTTTATAAAGGTGCCCGCTTGTGCATCAGGATAGGCTGAATACAATGTTGATTAAGTGCCTTAACCAGGACACAAAAGCCCTGTCACATATGTTAGGTGTCTCCACCTGGATTCGAATCCGGGTCTTTAAACTACACACCACTACATAGCGTGCTACAGGGTGATCTAGTATATCTAATAATCACTTTCAAAAGAATAGGTAACGCATGTAAGCATTATGACGTTATTTATTGAGATTAACAAAGGAAATCACTATCACAAAATATGCAATACATGTAGAACAGTGGTTATCTACTTTGTGTGAATTTAGAACGGCTGTTGCAAAACTAATTTCCCATATATATTTCTGTAATCAATAAGAAACATTAAATCAATTGTATATTTGTATATAATTCATTATGGATGAACTGGATTTTTATCAGCGTTTACAGTTGCTGGTTTTGCTGGTTGATGGTATTCAATCTAAAAACAAATTAAAAATTAAACGTCACAAAAGAAAACTCTTGTGATAAATATACAGTCCAAGATTGTTAAAAATAACTGAAATTACAAGAATTGAAAGAGGAAAGTTTCAATGAAAGCTTTGGAAATGTGGACAAGTGCCTGTGCTACAATCGATTCAAGTTAAGTGACCTTTTTTGTTCTAAAAGCCAATTACCCTACTGATTATTTACACATGCATTCCCTCTCATCTGGAAATCTCACACTCTGTGGTTATGGACTTTGTATACGTGGCCAGAAGTCATGTTAAGATGAAAACTGATGTAACAATACTAGGGAACGTATTACATTGGTTTAGGATGTTCATTTTGAAAATGGTTATTGAAAACTCAGGAAACATAAACATATATATTTATTTCTTACAAGCTTCAACTGTTTATGTAATAAAATTTGAGTATATCGAAAACAGCATATTTTTCCCTTGGGACGGTTTCGAATTTCAGTACATTTGATGATGATATCGTATATCATAAAACAATAACGATTGCAGTCAATACTCGTTACTCATAATTTACCATCGGGAACCATTATGATTTTTTAAAAAAGATTAAGGAAGAACTGTTAAAGTCATCTAACATGAACTTTTCACTTTGCGCTTAGAGATGTTATTCATGAATGCAGGGACTTTGGATGATATGAGAGGAACCTTTGTACACTCTGTCACAGGTTGACACAAGATCAACCTTAAGTTTGTGTTAATAATTCTATGAATTGATAAATGTTGGTCATGATTAGAAGACTTTTAAAAGACTTTTCCTTATCCAAATAATAATAATAATATAAAATTGAGAGATTGAATGTGAATCCTCTGCAAACCAGTTTGCATTATAAATTCTATGTATTCATTCCAATTTCTAAGCCTTATAAAGCTGCACACGATAAGTCTTATCTTTAAAGATATCAGTAAACGCTTTAGAGTGCAAGAAATTGCAATGTGGTTTTCGATCTGTTTGCTTGTGGCAGTTGCAAATCCAGCATTCGGGGGTAAGTTTAATTACAAAATATTTATTGATAATGAAATGAAAATAGCATGATTATGTTTAATTTGTTGTAAGTGATAAATGTAACCAGACAAAGATTGTATATGTATGAATAACAATTGTTCTTTTCCAAACATATTTGTTAGGTCTTGGGGTGTTTTAGGTTTTTTTCACTCCTGTCTCAGTGTTGGACAGGTAACCATCCCTTCAAACTCTCAGATTATACAGCAATGGGTTATCCACTCATTACATATCAAGCATACTTTTGACCATATTATGAACGACCTTGATCCAGTATCACATTAGCATTGTTTTGTCATGGCATTAATTTACTAACGCTAAAGGAGTTAAGAAATTGGAACCACGGGGAAAGAAGTAATCTGCGAATCCTGAATCCTACTTATAGGTCAATGCTGTAGTCGCTGTGCCCTATCGCCTGCTTATCACAATAACACACATATATAATGCTGAATGACCTAGAAGAAAAGTAATTGAATAAATTGCAAATATTAAGCAAAACATTTATCATAATATCAACTATTTTATCGTTATTCACGACATCAACTGTCATAATGCTAAACTTGTTAATGGTTTGTACTTCAGAAATGAAATATCTGCAAAATATTCTTAGGTATCTATTTAGGTCAAATGCAAGAATTGTCGTGTCCTATTTTATCAGAGTGTTATGTATCCGTGACCCCAACTTAACAATCGTGACCCCAACTTAACAATCGGAATCCTTTATATGCAAATAGAGAAGATTCAACAGTTTCATAATACAATAAATGTTTCTCGAAATATCTTTTATAGTATGATAGTATTATACTCTCTCCCTAAAAAGAAGCGCACAAATGAAATTAAAAAAATTTAAATTCATATTTTGATATTTTGTTTTAAATACTACATGTATCGTCAATTAACTTTTTATTGATAAATGGATAACATTATTTTATTTGTTATTTGTTTTGATAAACAAACATTTGATATTTTGACATTTTGTTTAAAATACGCAACTTTCGTCAATGGATATTTATTAATCAATTAATTACATTTTCACTTGTTGCAAATCACTTTCATTTTGCAATCAAAATGTACAGTTATAAATCGCCAAATTAAAGTCAAGGTCACCATGAAGGTCAAGAACATTTGCAGCACGAGCACACTAGGAAATCGATTCATTCGGACTTTGAGAATATATAATATCTCAGTATATATTTCAGGACTACATGCACACTGGCAACAAAGTTGAAGATGAGTTAATGTGCAAAAAGACGTTAGAATAAAAAGTATTTATCAATAACACTGTCGTTTTATACGTGTTTTTTTAATAGTATAATGTCCATTGAATAAATCTAAACAGCTTATTCACAGTTTAGGTCAGTTCCCTAAGGTAATAATGCCGTAGCTCCTGACTATAACAGTTTACAGATTTTGTAAACGCAATACATCCATTCAGTGAGTAATAAAACAGAAAGATTGTTAACAGTTGTAATAATTATAATGAACATATGTAATGACATTAATTTTGTCTAGACAGAAAAGCAGGGCAGTTTTACCACCAATCACATTAAGGATAAAGCTACACACAAACCCAATTAATTATCAGTTTATAGAAGGATATCACAGACCTCATACATAATCTTAACCCTTATTAGGGCCACAGGGCCACAAAAGCTCCAATTTATAATCCTCACTAGTCAAGGAGTCTGTACACAAAGTTTCAGCTATCTATGCCTTATTCTTCTGGAGAAGAAGATGGATATAGGTTGTAAGGCCGTGGCCCCTGTGGCTCGTATTAGGAACCACAGGGCCACCAAAGCTACAATATATAATCCTCACTAGTCAAGGGGTCTGTATACAAAGTTTCAGCTTTTTAGGCCTTAAGCTTCTGGAGAAGAAACTCCACAAAGTTAACGGACGGGTGTACGGATGGATGTACGGACGGACGGATGGACGCCGGAAACGATGCCATGCCATAAGCTCTTCGGACCTTACAGGCCCAATGAGCTAAAAATGTGTCGCTCACGGGTTGCAATTGGCCAAAAGAACATTGTAAAATTGTACAGTTGCTGATACATGTATATGGAACTTAGCTATAGTCTTCCTTTCAGTGCCCATCTTTGAACGTCAGAATGGAGCATGCATTAAAGATCACTTTAAAGGAAATGTTGGCATTGCTGCCAGTCAACTACATCCGGGCATTTTCTACGTGCATTTCCGATCTCAGAGAAACAAACTGCTTGCTATTGATCTTCATACAGGTGAGATGAGTTTAATGAGTTTTTTCTTTAGATCCCATTTCTTACCTCATGAAAGATGTTCAAGTGCCTTTTAGATGCCTTCCATACTGGGCTCTATATGCTGTATGTACCAATCATTCATTTCATTTTAGTTGTAATTTACCATTTGCATTTTGACTATTCCGTTACGTTAGGAAAGGTCTAACCCGTTTCATTGATGGAATAGCTATAATGAACGGAAATAAACTTTAAATCCTTAATTTTGCAATGCCCATGATATATTTCCAACAGTGTTATGATAACCAGTTGACGATTTTCTTTCAACTTTCTTGTTAATAAGTTCAAATTTCTAGGCAAAACAAAGGCTATTCTGACCATTGACGGGGCAGAGGATGGAGACTGGGAGTCGGTTGCAGTTGGGCCTTGTTCTCCTCATATAAAGGGTCCGTGTATCTACATCGGAGACACAGGCACTCACAGTAAAGCTGTGTACAAGGTCAAGGAATCTACAACACTCAAAACAGAGGATCTTGGTATTTTGGACACGCTTAATTTCACGTTAGTATTTTGACATAGAAACAATATTCCGCAGAATTCGATACTTCATTGAAGATGTTTAAAATTTGCATGTAAAATACTGAAATAAATGGTGCACTGATATTTGAAACTTTTTGGATGATACGTTTATTTTGGAAGAAGAGTTTCTTTTAAACTCAGTATGTCTCTTTGAAAAAGTTTAATAAAGTCATTAAAAACATCTAAAATACTGACATGAAGTAAAATGTGTTGTAAAAAAATAGATGACGTAAAATAATGATCAATTCTACATGTCCCAAAACAATCCGACATTCAATATAATCAATAAATCCAAAAGAAGTGGAAAGTCTCAAAAGGAACATCAACACATACCATCTAATCGACATTCAAAGTAAAATTAATTTAGTTCAAAAAGATGTTTAGTTCTGCTCCTGAAACGAAATAAATACATACGGACAATCAGACGGACGGCCAGACAAATCAATGACTGTATCTTTCAGTATTACATACAAGTGGGATAGCTACAATGTAAAGTATCTGACACTAACTTTCACGGCTTGACCTGATATACACATATCATCTTAAGATACTAAGATGTCAGGAATGTATTCATAAAAGAGAAGCCACTAAAGACGATTTTAGCTTGTTATTTGTATTTTCTAACTGAGATGAACAAAAACACAAATAACAAGCTTTGATTCTACATGTATTTGCTATTGTTAGGATCTGAGATATCTTCGAATCTATCTAAATATCTTAACTTTGAATTCCATGACCACCATTTTCAGTGGAGTCATAGTAGATCCGGAAGCATATGTGCACAGGTATTTAATAAGATAACATTTAAGTTATCTTTAATTTTTGTTATTTCTTTCTTGGTCTACTGTTTTTTTAATTGCTGGTATCATGAGCGCCTGTCATTTCTAGAACATTTTTAGCCTCTACTCTATTCATTATAACATTAACATTTACGTTAAATTTATAACCTACAGATGGCCTGAGCATGAGAGTAGATGCCTGATGGTCGACCCACATTACAGCCTCTATATCATGTCTACGAGACACAACGGCGCTGCTCGCTTTCTGCACCTTCCCAACAACATTTGGCATAAACACCTCAACAACTTCCACCAGACTCTTCCCCTGGATATTCCTCACAGCCAGCATGGGCGTGGTCCCTTAGGGTGTGACATGTCAACCGATGGGAAGGAGATACTGGTCAAAAGTAAATAATAATTTGTGATATCATATTGAGATGTAAATGAAGCATTGATGCAAACTTCATGCAAACTTACAACAGACATGAAACTAAGTGATGCTTAATATGTTTATGGAGATATACAACAACAATGACTTTGACCATGGTTGTGGTCCCTTAGGGTATGACATGTCAACCGATGGGAAGGAGATACTGGCCAAAAGTAATTGATAACTCTCTTTGTCATATTGAGTTTAAGATTAAGTTATGGTTAACAATTTCATGGAAATATACAACCTCAATTTCATTGACCGAGGTTGTTGTCAATAGGATGTGCTATTTCTTTTGATTTGATGGTGGCGCTAAACCTACATTCATAATTCATGTCACAAAGTGAAAACGTTACAATATAGTTAAGAATATCATTTTGCAAATAATCATTTTGCAAATGTTCAGCATGACATAAGACTTATTCTGGAAAAAAACCATCAGCAGTTTCAGCAGGGTCATTAAGCTCTGAAATGAGGACATCAATGATAAGTATGTAATTATTATATCAAGGATGATTTTTGGAGGGTTTCCAAGGAATAGCCAAATATTGAATTTCTGTAGCGTTTGAATAATTTGTGTCCACTATTTTCCAGCTGAGACTCACCTTTACTATTACAAGGTCAACAATGGAAACATTAGCCTAACCCTGGAGAGAGAACGCCCTGATGTCATCCCCTATTGTAGTGACGATAGAAAGGGGGAGTCTGTGGCATGGGGACTTGATAAACACTTCTTCCTGACGATGCCAGAGAATACTCCTGGTTGTATACATATATACAATCGAGTTGGCAAGCACACCCCACATCCTTGTCCGACATCACATGGGCCACACATTAAAACAACCAGACACGTTGTACAACATCAGAGTACAACTCAGAGACCCTCGACTGCTGCAGGAACAAAGGTTCATTCAATTCCTCCCAGCACAACAGTTGAGTCAAATATTGTCAGATCAACCAGCAGTTCGACTGTTGGTTCCCAGTCTCTTTTTAGTACAACAATTAGTTATCAAAACCTTGCTAGTACAACGAAAGATCCTCAGCATCTTGTCAGTACAACCAAAAGTAACGACCATATTGCCACCCTGACTACGAAAGCTCTACCATCGAAGTCAACACAAGCTCTGGAAGGGCCTTCAACCACTGAGGACCCAGATGTGGCCAAGCTTGACAGTCACACTATCAGCCACATTTGTGGAATAGCTACAAGTGTGTCACATGGAGATACGCTGTACATACTTGTTTCGGATAGCACACATTCTAAAGTCTTAGCCATCAACCCCAAAACAGGTATGACCATTTTGCAATTCCAAAGGTTAAGAATACTTTTATTGCGTTCAGTTGAATTCATGTTATTTGAGCGAGTGTTTGCGTTGTTGGTTTATCGCTTTTTGCAACATTTCTGGCATAAGCAGCCACAATGATTGAGTTTGATGTGCTCTTGTGGGGATCTATCCTGTTTAACATTGTCTAAACAGGGCAATCCTCCATTTCAATTTTACCACAGTAAAGATATTGTTGTTACAAGAATTGACCTCTTAAGAAGTACTGTTGACTTTAATCTTTACACAATTCTCGTTGGTTGCAATCTGCTTTTATTATGTCTGCCTTAAGGCAACTAACGCAATCCTTGAGGTCTTACAACCTTCATATTATCTTATAAACCCGCTGCTTTTGTTTTCCAGGTATAGTCCAAACAACCTTCCACATCGCTAGACCTGAAATCAAGGCTTGTGAGGACATTGCTGTTGGTCCTTGTTCCCAGGGCGGGTCCTGCATCTATATTGGGGACACCGGAAGTGACGATGGACCAGCTAGCAACACCATCTATAGAGTAGAGGAACCCGAGATCCTGGAGAACTCGAGACTTGAGCTTCAGGATACCGTTACTTATAGGTTAGACAGTTAACATACTCTCATGCAATACTACATGTAGTTTCATGACAACCATTTTCTTATGTAAAAAGGTCTCTTGAGATTTCTACCTGTAGCTATTGTAAAATGATTAAGTCCATTTCATTTGACAATTTAATGTTGAATTTAGGATCGTCTTAAACCAAAGGAAAAAGTAAACTAGATTTGGATCAAAGTTGAATCCTCTGCCAATGTCATTAAGGGTTAAAGTGATGCAATTTTACTTTATCTTTTGAAAGTTAATCTCAGCTAGTGATTTATCTGAATATTTTATTCAGCTGGCAAGAGCACGCACCTGAATGTTTGATGGTGGATCAACATGGAAACACATACATTATTTCCCAGTCACGTGACAAGGTGTCAATTGCCGAGATCCCTGCGCATGCGTGGGGTGCATGGGGAGGAGCTACGATTATATTGACACCTGCGCATCACGTGGTGTTAGATATGCCACAGAATAGACATCCAGTGAGTAATAAATCAGATATAAAACAGGATCAGATTGATGCTTCCGCTGTTGCCTGTGACTTATCATCTGATGGTAAAGACATGTTGATAAGGTACGATCGCCACGTCATGCACTATAATGTGACGGATGCCGACGTATTCACTGCCGTATTGAGCCAGGGGAAGGAAATGATGTGGCATGAACATTCGGCAGACATTGCTTTGTCAAGAAATGGCGATGCGTTCTATACATTACAAGGTGGAGATCCAATGTTTGTGTATGTTGATAAACTTGGTAAATAATGTGTATTTGAGTGACTTGAGTTGTGCAAATAAAAATACAAATTTGCTGTTTCATCTAATTATTTCGCGTATTGTAATCAGTGAGAGAGTTTGTGTGTAGGGCTTAAATGTGAGATAATGCCAGGCTTAATTGGGATAAAGGGGATAAATAACGTTGAGTAAAGAGATCGAAACTGTTAAAGGATTGAAAAGGAAGAGAAAGGTGGACACGAAGGTACAGTACGATACAGAAATTTATCTGTGTTTGTTCTGGAATTTACTCTTTTACTCGCATCGAATAAGGCTTATCATCAAATGTACCGCAAATCCTTTAAACATTGAAAATATCAAGAGAAATCTTTTGGAATATGGTACTCATAAACTCTACACGCATATTTCCATAGATTCAAGGTCAAGATTATACCTTATAATATGATCATGGTCATCAAAAGGAAATTAACCATGGGTTCCAAATATAAGTTAGTGAGTTGTTTAGGATTGCTTTAACAATATTGCAGCGGTGAGAAAGTTAATTCACTTACCTAAATCGCAAAAGTAAAAAATGAAACATCACAAAGGCTGTAGAAACTTTATGTGTAATATGAAAATAAATTAGCAAACTGATAAACGAAACATGCATGTCGAAAATGATATGAAAGTTACCCAATTCAACTGTAGCCATTTCCAAAATTTTAATTAATCTTTTTATATTACGCTGTCCAGAGAAAAACATTTAAGTCACGTTATGACTTTCAAACAAAAGTCATTCCAACAACTCGTGACCTTAATTTGATTTCTTAAACAAATGCGCATAACATGAAACAACTCAAGTCAACAGATTTTAAATCCTTTCATATTGCAACTGCAATTCCTTGCTTTGCATATAACGTGTAGGACAAAACATAGACGGACAATTATTCATGACTTTTGCCTTGTTTACCCCGTCTGCTGAATGTCCTGGATCTTGTGAAATATCTCAAATTACAAAATGTTTTTTTCGGCTAATGTATTCGTATTCCGATTAAACTGTGACACGACGTCAGGAGAGGGTGAACAAGTCCAGGGAGTTAAAACCAGAACAAACTCTAGCATTGACGTAGAATCAATGTACTCTAAACCTCATTCTAACATGACACGAAAACTAGTTTGAAAATACTGTGTTCTGATTGGTTACTCATAAACATTTTGGAGTAATTATTTCGCCGATAATCACCTCTAAATATTTACGACCGCTTCACATTCCTCCGCACACGCGTATACAATCTGCACTCAGCGACTTTCTGTTAGACATGTTGGCGACGACACTTTAAATTTAAATATCAGAAACTTGTCGACATTTTGAAACACCTACAAATTTTAATTGAATAACCAGGTTTATGGTTCCTGTTTGAAGTGTTTTTTACTGCTTCGCGATGTAAATTAATCACAGTCCACATATCTACATGTATAAACAAAATGAACGATCGCACACCTCTCATACAGCGATTCGTCAAATGAATGGAAGCGACTTTATTCTTTAATTTCGCCGAATGCTGTCACTGCCCCTACCTCTAATTTACAAGTGACCAGTTCTCCTGTCACAGTCTCCCCAACCATGACACAAAATATAACTTTCTTGACAGCTTCCACTAAGTTTGAAACAGTTCACCGACACGTAGTGAACAACTATTTTCAGAGTAGCGTCCCTTGATTTGGTCAGTCCTTGTCGCTCTTGTAGGGGTGATGGGTCGACCCGTGTATTTAGGTAAAAAATCGTAACTTTAACGACATTGAAATCTGTTTTCTATTGATAATATGCTCAATAGATTACAGATGAGTCTATTTAAACACGTTTTTTCTGTATGTAATGACATTTAATTGTTATGTGTTCTTTATGAAAGTTGACTGTACCGTTGTTTTGCAATTGAGTGGAACCGGTCTGCACCGGTTTGACCTAATCACATTGCTTTTGCGCAAGTCAAAATAGTTCCACCTTTTTTTACTAATTAGTCATGTTAAAATGGTGATAAATCCATTCTGTTTTTTATTTTGGGGTTGTATGTCGTGCATTCTTTACCCCTAAATATAATTTCAAACCGAGCAATTATATTTAGGGGTAAAGAATGCACGACATACAACCCCAAAAAAACAGAATGGATTTATCCCCTATTTATGTGTTCTTACAGGACAGATAAGATTATGTCTTCATTCAACTCGTATTTATACAATCAAGCTTCTCCCGCAAAGTATCTTGCCATGACCTACATTAGTCGGTGGGCCGAAACCTGTACAACACCTATAAATGTAGGTTTGCTGCAACTTGTCGGTGAATAAAAGAACTTTATGTTAAAAGACTCTTCATTATATCCTTATACTAAAAAGCAAATGTTCTACTAAAAATATTGGTACATAAATTCACATGCTGCTGTGAAAGATAGGTACCGTTGAAGAGCATTTTCAACGTTTGCTGTCACCATAAGTGCAAAAAAATAAGTAAATGAAGCTTTCTGATTCACAAATTATATTCACAATAGAGAAAAACATTACATTTGACATTCATTGCTAAAATTATAAATTGTAGCAAGATAAATACATTCATCAATTTCATTTAATACATTCAAAATTTGAAGAATCAACATCTGATCAAAACTCGGTTTTCGCCAAGACTATACAGGTTTCCATAATGTTCCTATCTTTGAAGGAAAGGTTGTATGAAAGCCAAATGGAATCTTCAATACAAATAAATTTCCTCTGTGATTAATAAGAAAAGGTGTAAACAGTTTGTCTCTGACTTTTAACAAATATCATTGTCTATTCATCACTTTCAACATCGCTGTTGTCGCTTCCATTGTTGTCATTCATCATGATTTCATGCTCATCGCGGTTTGTACAGTTACTACAGTGACACATATCTGTGCAAGGAATGTTGGACTTCTTACATGTGCACTTGTTTGAACAACATGTTGATTTCTTGCATTTGCAAAATACACTTTGTAGTATAGTGGCTGGTGCAATTTCCATATTGTTCCACTTCACAAATAATTGTGAACCGCATTTTTTCCATCCATTTTCTAGTGGGTCTGGGGCAGATACATGCTGTTCAACACATTTCCTGTTAATGCAAGCTTGGTAATTTGCTCTCTGAGTGTGTAATCGCAAACAGTCCTTATTTGGTCGCAAACTAGCATCCCCTACATAGCCAAACCTGAAGCAGTTGCAAGCCAACAACAGCTTTTGCAACATCAACGCCAACTGCTTTCTGGATTTTTGTGATGTCAATGATTTTTGAACTGTAGGCAGAGGACATCAACATCATAAGAGGATTCTCAACTAGTGAAGATGCCCACAAGCTGATGACGAAAACATCAGTGTCATCTGATCGAATAATGATGTCTGTTGTTGGAGAACACGTTCTTGCAACATGAAGAACATGCAAAAACATTCTTGTGTCTGCTTCTTCGTGGTCAGTTGCAAGCTCTCTGATTTCTTCTGAGATCAAACCTTCCTCTGACACAGACAGTTTATCACATGTGGCACCATCTGTGATATATAGAGAAACATCAGAGAACATATCTGCTGGACACTTCTTCCATTCATTTACAATGAATGACAGTAATTCCTCCTTGTTCTCAGCACATGCTAGGTACTTTTTCATTTGCTTTGGCATCTTCTGATCTCTTGATTGGATGTGGACCCTTGTTTGGGCTCTCTCTCTCCTCTCTAGCTGCTTGATGGAATCTGGGAGGTATCTGTCACCAACGAAATCTACCCTCTTAGAATGATACCTGACAGCCAGAGCAATGACGTGTTTGAGGATACAAACGGCAAACTGTCCAAAGGTATCAACAAATTTCTGATGTTGCTGTATCAAGGCCATAGCATCTATGATCAAAACACAGTTATGTCCCGGTTCACAACTGCTATCTTGGACATGAGATTCCAGTTCATGTAGAAGTGACGACTTTGATGTCTTGGCTAACGAACCATCAGGTGTTGCCAAAGCAGTTGGAACAGTAGTGAGAGGATATGTAAGCATATCTTTCAAATCCAACTTCTTTTCTTGGGCTGTTATGAGCATTCGCCTGAAGAGGTATCTGACTTGATGACACATAACTTGGATGCTTTTGTTTTTCCGATATCTGAAAAAGTTTTAGATGAAGGAAGAGAAAGCTTGTCAAACAAGTCCTTGGATCCATCCTCTAATCTTTCTGTGACAAACTTCTGAAAGCAAAGATCACCCTTACTGTATGCAGTGACAAGATCAGTTTCCACTTCCTTGGGTGCTACTGCTCCAGAGCAAATGGCAAACAACTCATGGTGATTCATGGTAGTGAATGGGTTACCAAAGTTGGTGATTGTACTAATGACGTCTTGAACAGCTTGCTCATCAGCCACTATTCTTGATTGCATCAGTTCTCTTTGGGTCCGAAAGGCATCAGATGCGGCACCAGATGGGGCACCAGATATCGAGTAGCAAGGCTGTGTCATGTTCCAATGTGAATGAGTGTGAAACGCAGTGACCAAAAGCATTCAACAGTGACTGCAGTCTGGATGAGCCTTAAAACAAGAAATCAGACGATATGAAAAAAAAAGCATGATAATTATCAAACTCTTGACATTAAATTAAAACTATTTTCTTCAATTATCATTATAACTTTCATAGTTTCTTTAAATTTTGTAAACAGCAAACAATGTATATATACAGATTAAGATTTTAATTATTGTAATCAACAAAATGAGATATTTAAAAAAAAGAATTCCTTAAAATTGAAATAAAATTGCTGTAGAAACTCAGGTACCTGTGAGGTGTCTTATAGTCATTCCAAGGGCAACTTGTTTAGGCATAAGTTTCCTTCCATGAGATGCAAGGGAGATAATGTCCTGGGAGAGTGAGAGTACTTTCTTCTGTGATTGAAGGTCTACATGAATCTTGTCTGTGCTGAAGTCACTGGAAACATCACAGCACCATGACAAAAAGTTCAACAGTTCTGTAGGAACTATATTTCTACAGTCCTCATGGGAAAGATCTCCAGATTTAGGTGGCCAACTGCTCAATCCAGGTGCTGAAGCAATAGCTGATCTTACCACCAAGGCTGCTCTATAAAGTTGGGCAAAATCATCCTGGTTAGAATGTTCTGAAGATGAGATATACTTCAAGTCAAAGTCAGACTCTGTATCAGTATCACTATCACCTGGGATGTTCAAAATTTGCTTTGAATTATCTTCATTATAGAAAACCAGTTCACAACAGTTGGGTCTAGGTTGTATGTAGTCAAGCATAGGAAACTTTTTCTGAAGTCTTGATTTTAACTGAAAATGCCTGTAGTTGCTGACATCAAGATCTTCAGTTTCTTTCACTGTAGATATGAACAGTTTTGTCAACACACTCATTTTCATAACTTCCCCTTTTGAAATAATTTGATCTTCAATTACTGTTTTGCTGAAAACTTCGAATGACTGTGTGAGTGGTCTAACAGTAAAGTCATCTTTCTCAGAGTACACACATCTTGTGTATTGCTTGTAGCAGGAACCGTGATACCTTACTTCAATGGAAACAGGATCATATGGACCAATTTGTAAAATTATCCTTTCATCTTTCTTTAACCTTGCTGCCTCAATCAATTTATCTGATGTCGTTTCACAGGTGACAAGTTTTTCTAATTTTCTTTTTCGATCTGACTTCTCAACTGTTGTTTTAGATTTTCTGCAAATAATGCACTCATGGGGCAGTACATGTTTCGACCTCCTTTCCGATACAGCATACTGATTATCATGATTAAAGTCTGATCTCAATGTTACCTTAGACTTCTTAGCGCAAGGTTCATCATTTTCATCAACACACTTCCTTGCCTCTTGTATCTCCTTCAAAACTCCCTTTTTCTTGCGTATTTCCCCCTGTTCTATTCTCCTTTTGTCGGTAAATTTTTGATAACAACGTCTGTGATATCCAGCAAGCTCTTGTCCATCAAAATCAAAATTGACAGTAATTAACTTTTCCCTACCATCCAACAAGGACCTCTTACGGACACTATCACATAATTTGAGCCAACTAGTGTCCGTAAAGGCAACTACGGGGTCATTTTTGTCAACTTCCAAAACATGACAAACACACTGCCTGGGGGCAGCCATGTTGCAGTGCCGGGCAAAATAGGTGACCTACTTTCTGATTGGCTGATTTTTCATTGTGTCCATGGTAACATGTAAACAAAATTGTCAAGGTTTAAAGGCAATTTTCTCATTATTGTACACACTTTGGAAGTAGAACATTGATCATTTTAGCTTGAAATTATGTCTTTTATTTAATTTTGATGAGAAATGTTATTCACGCTTTAGCTTGAAGCGAACTTTCACATTTTTAGGACTCGGCCCACGGTCTATAGTAAGGATTATAAATTGTAGCTTTGGTGGCCCTGTTGCCCCTAATAAGGGCCATATCCTTAAAATCTATTTTCATCTTCTATAGAAGGCCTTAAAGGCTGATAGTACAAGCTCATTGGGCTTTTCCGCAACTAATTTATGTGATTTTTAGCTCATCTGGCCTGTAAGGCCCGATGGGCTTATTGCATGGCATGGTGTCCGGCGTCCGTCCGTCCATCCGTCCGTCCGTCCGTAAACTTTGTGGAATTTCGACTTCTTCTCCAGAACCATAAGGCCTAGAAAGCTGAAACTTTGTGTACATACTCCTTGACTAGTGAGGATTAAAAATTGTAGCTTTGGTGGCCCTGTGACCCCTAATAAGGGCCACAGGGGCCATACCCTAAAAACCTATTTTCACCTTTTCTTCCAGAACCATAAGGCCTAGAAAGCTGAAACTTTGTGTACATACTCCTTGACTAGTGAGAATTAAAAATTGTAGCTTTGGTGGCCCTGTGACCCCTAATAAGAGCCACAGGGGCCATACCCTAAAAACCTATTTTCATCTTCTTCTCCAGAACCATGAGGCCTAGAAAGCTGAAACTTTGTGTACAGACTCCTTGACTAGTGAGGATTAAAAATTGTAGCTTTGGTGGCCCTGTGACCCCTAATAAGGGCCACAGGGGCCACGCCCTTAAAACCTATTTTCATCTTCTTCTCCAGAACTATGAGGCCTAGAAACCTAAAACTTTGTGTACAGACTCCTTGACTAGTGAGGATTTTAAATTGTAGCTTTGGTGGCCCTTTGACCCTTATTAAGGGCCACAGGGACCACGCTCTTAAAATCTGTTTTCATCTCCTTTTCCAGAAGCAATAGGCCCAGAAAGCTGAAACCTTGTGAATATACTCTTTGACTAGTGAGGATTATGATTTATAGCTTTTGTGGCCCTGTGGTCCCTAAAAAGGGCCTCAGGGGTCACACCCTTTAACCTAATTTCATCTTTTTCTCAAGAAGCATAAGGCCTAGAAAGCTGAAACTTTGTGTGCAAACTCCTAAGTTAGATAAGGAGGAATCCAAATTGTACATTTGGTGACCCTGTGGTCCAAAGTAAGGGAGGAACCACATTTGCCACACCCTAAATCAAAATTGATATGAAGCCTGATGAGCTACAGAGCCACTGGCTCTATTTTTGTTTGAAGGAATTAGATACACT
Organism: Steromphala cineraria; assembly: GCA_916613615.1. NCBI lineage: Eukaryota > Metazoa > Mollusca > Gastropoda > Trochida > Trochidae > Steromphala > Steromphala cineraria. The sequence goes on from OU744723.1 coordinate 59,985,437, forward strand.
TCGCCATGTTTTCTGGGAATGTGAACATTTACAACCATTATGTTCACAAGTGGAAGGTTGGCTGCGAGAAAAGGGTGATATCAAAAGAGAAAAACATGGAAAAGCAAATTGTTACAACAAAAATATGAAAATATTTTTTTTATTTAGTAACATACATAGGCATTGTTCATGACATTAAGCAGATATAAAATTATACATATGTACATATATGCTATTTAAACAGTTACATGTACATTTCAATAATTAATTGTCAATAGATTAATAAAATCATTGTGCTATATGAAATCGTTCCCTATCAACAAGTGAGTTAGTTTAGATTTTAACTATCAACAAACGAATGAGCCATTGTTACAGCGCTGATGGATCCGTTACGCTCGACCCTCTTACAAGAAAGGTCTGAATTTTGATGGTTTGGGATTTCATGGCCGCTTCTGTTCTTTCCTAACCTTGTCAGTCAAAGCAATGCAATGATGAAAAGTTGGCGGTTTATAAATTAGCTTTGTCATAATCCATGGACATTTTTGAGAATAAAGGAAGTGAATCCCGACGACAAATATCCTAATTTGTTTATACTACATGTTTTGTCTTTAACCTTACTAAAGGTCACTCACTTTTGTCAGATACTGTAAATGCATTAAATGCGGGCGTTCCTTGAAAATAATATTATTTTCTCGTGCACATAAATACTGCATTATTTGAGCACATGTTTAAAGAGACACTCCGCGAGTTTTTGGGGGTCATATATGGGAGACTCTACAAATAGTGTCATCTGATCGAGAAATATCCATTCTTACATGAAAGAATCATTTTAAAGCTAATCGATGTCGTCTAGTGACAAAAGGAAGGTTTGAAGTTGCGATTATGATCGAAAACCGGACAATGACGCGCGCTAATCAGTCAAACGTATTTTTGGAAACGTATGTAAAACAGTCAGAATTACAGCTATGAGTTGGATTTGTTTCATATGTTATATAACAAGTATTCGTAGAAATTATACTTGTAATTTTGATTTCCACGAATCTATATGACTGTTTTAAGATTTTCGTTGAAAACAAGTATTTGTCATATATTTGTCATTTGGGAATGAATACATGAGATGTTTTGAATTTATATAACAAATTTTACCATTTAGGTTCGTATCAAAGCAAAACACTACGTGATGAAACTCACGGAGTGTCTCTTTAAGGACTACAATTGTTGATAACATCAAGGCGTTTCCTTAACTTTTCCTTGTGGTTGCACGCCGCTAATGGCTGAAATATGGCCCAGCGGAGTTAAACAATAACTCACTCTCTCACTACTTTGTGGTTAAGTCGTTGCCAAGAAATTACAGATATTCTACAAATGTATTTCCTGAACAGCCTTTTTTGTACGAGGGATTTTTCTTTATTGTTTCTCTTCTCACACTTTCTTCAAGCACCGTAGCATTCCTCGTTTTCCACGTGATTCTCGTGCGTCAGTCACAAAGCAGAAATGTACATGACAGGGCCCATGACTCTCGACGACTTCATGGCCTAAACGTGGAAAGCGGGCGAATTCTGTGTTTGTTGTCATGACAACTAGCATTGTTCTTAGATTGCCAAGTGATGATGTTATAAACAAAAATGTCCTTTTCTGAACACAATAGGCGAGTGAATTTTATTTAAGGTAGTTGATATTCCTACATACAAGTACATTTAAGGTAGTTGATGTTCCTTTAAACAAGTACGTACTAGATAACTTATAATGAACGGTTACATTAAGTTTGTCACCGATGAGATTTTAGTTTTTTTCTAAATCCAAAAAAGACACATTATGAACAATTTAAACTTTTAGTAAGAAATATGTCAAATAGAGTACGTTGCGTTCAACTAAAACTTCCGACTCTAGGTACATGTAGGACCTCAAGCTGTAATACAAGATTTGACAAATCTCCAGTCCCTTCCTTCAAGAGATGCTTTCCTGCATGTCCATTGCTAAAACTTCATTGTAAGAAGGCGGCCTATCAGTTTCTGAAATAGACAAAATTCTCTTGCTTTCATGGTGAACAATTAGAAAACAGGGATATGATAAAGTATCAATGGTTTCAAGTAAGAGTGATTAAAAAAATAATGATATAAAATGATTTACTAATTTCCCGGATTATTAGAGGAAAATACAGGCCTTTATTCTATACAGATCTACAATAAATAGAAGGGGTTTTTGTCATTAAAATTTCAGTGAAATCATTTTTATCTTACGTGTTGAAATAATATTTCGATCTTTACTTGAAGGTAGTTTAAAGTCCTTGATATTTATTACAAGGTTTTATTTATTGCTCTCAATATATCATAACCTTTAGGTTCATACAATGGTTATGACACAAATGCATGTCAGAATACTGTTTTATCCGGAGCGGAAGCGATGGATATAACGATATTAAACTACCGGTGTTGTCAACATCGCATGAAATGAATACGGATATTTTCGCTAAATGTACATTCGAGCACATTTTCTCTTCACTATGTTTATTTTTATTGTTTTCGATCACATCTTTGTTACTTACAAATGTAGCATCGCAGCATTATGAACTCAAATCCGGGTAGAAACATGACGTCATGGTATCATTAGTTACATTACGTTACCATGGCAATGTGAAATTTTCATAGAGCACCATTTGAAAATATACCACCCGTCACTATTTCTCTCATAGGTAATACAATCTCATGTTCACCAACCTGTAAAATCTATCTCTGTATAAGGCGGCGGACTGACAACAAGGGAGGGTAAATTTCCGTTGTAAGGGGAGGCAATCACTGTGCAGTCAGTATTCCAACCGCCTGGCGTCTCGACCTCTCTACTGCTCAGTGACTCGATAAAGGATCTGTAAAGACATTCAAAATGGTTACTCTTAAATTTGAAAAAAAGTAAAACCATACAAATGTCATAACCTTTATTTGAATGCGTATCAATTTCATTTTTAACTGAATGACATGAGTGCTAATAAAGACTAAGGGTGACAATGGATGCATTCACTTCAGGCAAAAATGACTAATTAAATTACGGGATAACCACACTGTGTTGGGGAATCGGTGGCTTACAACTGAACTATTAAAGATCTGGATTTAATTTTAATTTGAGGCTAAGTTAAGATAATCACCTACAAGTCAATTAAGTAGACGAAACGGTGAGTCATTCTACAAGTTTTGGAAATTTTGGTCTTTCACTTTAAAAAAATCTAGTTCAATTTCTTTATGTTTTTCTTGTTTTATGGAATAAAGATTGCTTTTAATTATTGCCATATAGCATCAGCAAAGATGTCTGAGCAAAACGTTTTCAGTAAATTTGATGAAAACTTACTTAATCTTAATATGTCATTACCGCAACAGAAACTAAAATCAAAATTTTAGAAAAACCTGATTACATATTTATCAAAATATCATTGAGAGGTTACAAATATTGGTTCAGAAAAACGTTATTGACAATTCATTAGTACATGTTGGCATTAAATAGTAGTGACACCTAACTGTGGACACTTACAATTTTTCCTCTATACTTTTTGTCTTGAATGCAAACACATTAAATGATAATCCATAGGCCAATTTCTCGTACAGTTGTCAGAAAATTATAAAACAAATTATTCTTTAACCATTCACAAACATTAAAAGAATTTATGTGAAAGGATAATTGGCTTAATTCTATAAAATTTGTGATGTTTTGGTAATGACATTGAATATACGGTAAAGACATGTGGTAATGACATGTCGTTTTGGTAATGACACTGACTTTTGAAGCAGTAACATTTGGGAATAAAATCAAAATATACAAAATGGTTATGTACTTAAGTTGTTTAATAATAAGAGATTTATTACAATGATAACATATTCAGCTAATCTCAATAATGAACATGACATTACATTTCACATTTTATGTTATTTTAAACAATCCAAAAGACTGTAAACAATCTTACCGATTCTGTCAAGTATTTAGCTTCATTTGTTTCTGCTAATAGTTTTGTAATCATTTTTTTATATATCATTTAACTACAATCTATACTACTGAGTGTGAAAATAAAAATACATAATAAAATTAAAGTTTCCGTAGCATTTATTAATTTTTATATCTTCAATTTCAAACCTACCTCACTACGTAGTTTGTAGGCACTATGTATCATGTATGTATTTAAAGGTTGTTAATGACTCTTTTATTGTGTTACAACAGAAATCTACAGTTATGCAACTGTGAACATAAATGTACAAATTTGGAGGTTTTGACTGTTGCGGTAATGACTTGCGGAAATGACTGTTGCGGTAATGACAATAAGTTGTATTTTTCAAAACCTTCTCTTTCCTGTCATTTTCTAATTCCTAGCTCGACAACAGAAGTAACTTTGTATCATTTAAGACATAACAGTGTGACATTTGTTGTATTTTGCTAGGGATTACAGGTTTATCACATGTATGGTAATGACACATGTTATTACCGCAACAGAAGTTGTGTTGCGGTACTGACTGTTGTGGTAATGACAAATTTGTTTATATTCAAGTCTACTGATCTTCAAGAATCATATCTGAACCTGTATGTCACTAATTCTGAACTGTATTCAAGCAGGTATCCTAAACATATAAATAGATTATGGTTGGTTTCTCCGGTGAAGTAGTAAAATGCGTTGCGGTAATGACACACAATAAGCATACTCCCTACATACAAACAACAGAATGTTGAATCCCACAAAGAGTCTGATACTCTGACAAACCTCCCTTGGCCACAGGTACTACAATGTTGCCGTCTAGTTGAACATGATCAGAGGAGTTCAAGGGAGATGATCCATATGTATTTACAACCCTAATTTGTTCCTGTTGCGTAATAACAATAATATTCTGGACAATTTGTTTTGACAATTAATCGAAATTTTCTTACCGCTTAACTACTTCAAGTTTGCCTTAAATTATTGTCAATTATCCATCCTTAAAACTTATTTAAAAATTACTTAAGATTATCAAATTTAGAATGTCTACATCAAACCAAGAAACAAACATTTGGATTTGGACATGCTAAAATAACGAGCTACCCTAATTTCTGCTGATGGTGTATAATTGTAAACAACAGAAAATGAACGTTAATTATATGAACAATTGTTTAGAATAATGTTAGTTTTATAATAACAAGTTTTATCTCAATTATTTATCTATTCAAACATAAATGCTACGTGGTATCTCACACCGGACATGGAATTTCCAAATCTGGTAGAATGACCCCGATACGTCATAACATTTCTAAATACTCTCCATGACCAAGTTCTATTTTGACCAAATGCATCGTATGAAAGATAAACAGTATATTGTTCGACTCATAGATGATCGAAAATAGTGGAACAACTGTCAGAGCAGCATGTTGTTAGCAGTGTCACCCGAGCCCTCAGTCGAGGGATAATACTGTTTCACTAATGGCACATTCGGCGCAAACATTTCTGGTCATACTAGCAGAAATATGCGAAGGTAAAAGGATAACAAGGGAAACTTGATCAAGAACTCATAGATAACAATATTCATGAAAATCCAAGTGATGAAAAGTGTTCATTAATTTACTACGTCGACAACTGCTTGAAGGTCACACGACACCTCCAAAAAAATTGTACGTATTAAACTCGGCGCTAAAGGGTTACAAATTTCCCAAGCAACTCACGTTTACACCTTATCCCCCTCCCACACTCAAATATACAAATAGAAACATGGCCCCAGAAAAAAGTATTAAAAGAACTAAAAACAATAACAAGAAACCCAAGCATATAACAAATGAAAAATAAAGCTTTCTCGTCATTTCAGATAGTTCAAATTTGGTTTGGCAATTGTTCCAGTAGGTTATTTTGATGACCAGAAGGCGTGTATTTGCAAGGGTATACTTGATTTGACAACCCTACCTATATTCCTTGTTTGCCTTGTTGATCCAGACGAGGGGGACGAGACAGGCGTCCAGCAACCACCCCATCAAGAGCGCCCCCGCGGTCACTAGGTACACCACCGCCTGACAGTTGTTTCCCAGGTAGAAGTGGTGGAAACCTGTTAGCAATACAGAATTCAAGGAATTTCATTGATGGGAGGCCTAAATGGATATTTCAACGAGATATTTTTTGATTAATTCACGAGCGAAAGCGAGCGATCTAACGAGACCGAATATAAATATAGACTATTGAAAGACAATGATTTAAATCAAAAGTAACATTTTCTAAAACAAATACAAAAGAAACAGTTCTTCGTACCGTGTTCAAATCGATTTTCTAACCGCAAATGATGGCCAATAGTTTTTGCAATCTAAAAAAACTAGATCAACAGGTTTTATATTAGGACATACTGTAGGTATGACCTAATATATAACCTATTGATCTAAATTTATCTAGATTGCAGATTTTGCTGAATTTAAAAAAAATTGTTTACGATTACGGACCATGAGATTGAGTTATCAGGTGTTTGACCCCCTCAAGTTAAAAATTTGGTTTAAGGTAGTTTATATTGAAGTGAAATCTAAGAATTAAACTTCAGAGGAACGTGTTTCTGTCTTAACTCACATCTCACCTAAAAGTCCAAAGGGAGGTAACCAGAGAAGGTAAGAATCCATCAGGTACTTCCGGCCTCTTAGCTCCGGATGGAGAAGCTCCAAGTTTGCATTGTCCACAAGCCAGGGGACTCTCACAAGATCGACAACGTACCCCATTCCCAAAAGCCCGCCTGTAAATATATATAAGGTTCCGAACTTTTGTCTGCCAAGGTAGAAATGATGGGCACCAAACATTCCAAGAAACAATGTCAGAATGTATGTCATACACACGGATTTCTTCTTTAGTCTCACAGGATGGAATTGAAGGTTCGAGCTGGGGCATGACTGTCTGCTGTAGTCTGAACGATGGTTTGTAACGTTGCTTAAAGTTCTAGGATCGTTCCCTTCTGTGCTGTAAAGCATGATATTTGGCATTTGGTTGAGCGAATCGTTGTATTGTTGTCCATATTGACATGCTACGAATGAATCGTCCCATGATGACGAAGATGTTTCTGAACTGAAGATGTTGTCTTCTTGATCCTGTGATGAATATGGTGCACCATCATGCTCAGATGGGTACTGATTATTGGAACCGTTCTCATATGGATAACGGATATCGGCACCATGCGTCCCTACATTGTCTTGAAAATGGTCATCATTCTCAGATAGATATGAAATATCATGATTTTCCGGTAGGTCATGTGGTAAATAGGGAACGTCGCTATTCTCAGATGGGTACTGATTATCGTGTCCACTCTCAAATGGATAGCGAATATAAGCATCAACCACATCCACATTGTCTTGATAATGGTCATCATCCTCAGATGGATATGAAATATCATGATTTTCAGATAGGACTTGACTATCAATATCATGTACAGAATCGGTTTGAATAAAGGCATCGTGCTTAAACTGGTCCACTAGACCAGCATTGTTTTGCTCAGGTGGATGAGGAATATTGGCATTATGCCAAGATAGTTGTGAAATATCATTGGCACATTCAGATGGGTAATCCATATCAGCACCATTTACCCCAATTGGATAAGAGTTAGCAGCATTGTCATCGGACGAATATTGAATTTCAACATCAATCTCTTCAGATGGGTAAGAAACATCATGATACTCAGATGGGTACCGAATATCAGCATCATTTTCATTGTCTTCTTGTTCGTCGGCCGGATATCGCAAATCAGTAGAGGGTTCCATTCCTATTGTTTTTATACACCTCAATTTTTCTTTCATTCAATATAAGGAATGGATTTTCACACACAACGTAGATACTTATTTTGCATTAGGTCTTTTATTATTAACACAACCTTCATATGAGATAAAGCTTCGAGAAATAACTTGAACACTTAGCGTTTTGAGAAAAAAATCGAAATAAATATGACTCTCTACTGAACTATAAAACAATGTTTCACCTAAAATGTTGATATAAACTACTCAATGGATGATTACAAAGGCTGTTTTGACGAAAGAAGGCGTTTGGGTTTATGAAATTAACATGTTCTCTTCAAATAGTACAATGTTACTGTCGAGAAGGAAACTAGACCGACAGCGATTGAACTACAAGCTAAGACTGTCCGAATCGTGATCCTTAACTCTGTGACGGCCACAGTCAGATTTGTGAATCAGGAGTATTTTCAGGTAGTTGGTTGATGTCATATTCACTGACAACGTAACGTTTTTAAACAACCATTTGTGATCCAGTGTCATTAGGCAATTTGACCTTACCTTCAATATAGTGATTATGACATATTTCAAGATATTAGAAGTTAAAACTCGGTGTTAACAATCTGAATCATAATACATACATGTAAACCTTGAGAAATTTTCAATTCTAAAAATGGCGATTTTATTCAATGGAAGTTTAAAACTGTACAGATCTGTATAAGTTTTTCAACCATAATAGTTAAATCTTGTTTTATACAGTTTCCATAATCTATGATAAAAGAAAGATAAGTACACCCCTTTAGCACTTTAACATGTAGATTTGATACTTTTTCAATTTAAATTGTCATTTCAAGATTTGATACTTTTTCAACTTAAATTGTCATTTCAAGATTTGATACTTTTTCAACTAAAATTGTCATTTCAAGATTTGATACTTTTTCAACTAAAATTGTCATTTCAAGATTTGATACTTTTTCAACTTAAATTGTCATTTCAAGTTTTGATACTTTTTCAACTTAAATTGTCATTTCAAGATATTGACGTTTTTGAGCACGTTCCCACGACACTGTCAACCGAGTCATTCAGCCTAGTTTATCACCGGTCGATTTACCTGGTGATTATCTACTCCTTTACCTGAAGTATTCAACATCTCCATATTTTTCTAGCCATGTTATTTACGTGTCCTTGATTTCCCCAACCGCTCAGTACTTCATCGGAAGTATTATTTAACGTACTCTACCGTCTCCGACTCACCGTAGCCCCTTGATTGCCTATCAATTATCTCTCGACCAATAACACTGAGAAAACAATACGGGAGTTACCTGCTCATCCCCGCCGCGCCACCTATGGTCACATGACCAAAACCTCATTCCAACTTCCTGTCGCTCAGTGATCGGACGTATCTCTGAGCTCTCTCGAAGTGAATTTGCCTTTTTGCTCTGTTTTTTGGAGGTTTTCTCTTGACCATACTCCTTGGGTGTAAGAGCGGGGTTCTCTTACTCTCTGTCTACTTCCAATTGTTAATTGGGAGTAGATTTGTTGTTTATTCTGCTTGTTTGTACAGGCAGGCCTTAGTGTCGCGCGACCCGGGCTTTGGTCGTGTCGCTTGGGTTGCACGTGCGCGCTCGTGCTTCTCAGGTCGCAGGCAGCACTCTACGGGTGGCTGCCCTTTGACCCCTCGGCTGGTGCGTGGGACGAGTGCAGGTAGCGTCAGCGACGTACCTTGTGTCTCGCCTTGCCCGCCCGCTTGGGGTGAGCGGTACTCACACGCGTCCGCGTGGTGAGTGGTGCGTGAGTGAACACGGACGTGAGTGGTTGGTCCGCCCTCCGCTCGGTACGCTAGTTCACCTCACTCACTCTTGGTCCGTCTAGTGATTGACGGACGCGGTGGACTGGTCCGTCCTCGGACTTGTACGTAGTTGCTCCGCTCCGCTCCGCTCCGTCCCGGTCCGTCTGGAGGGACGGACCTACCTTACGTTCACAGGTAAGTGTCGTCGGACCAGGGTATCGTCAGCGATGTACCCTGGTTTCTGCGGGCGATGCGGACTTAGGAAGTCGGGGACCCATGACCCCCACTCCCTCTGTCGTGTCTGCACGTCCGCCTGCACCTTACAGGATAGGTGTGAAGAGTGCGAGTCCCTCACTCCAGAGGGGTTCAAACTTTACCTTCAGGCGCTTCGGAAGAGTGAGAGGGACGCTATCTGCGCGAAGCGTAGGGTTCGCTCCTCGGGAAGCCACCCGCCTTCGTCTACCGTCACCTCCCCCTCGGAGGGACTCGTGATATCGGAAGACACTAGGGAGTTTGAGGCGGAGGTCAGGGGGTCCGATTCGGACAGGGACGCTATCGGAGGGTTGCCCTCCCCCCCTCCCCCCCTCCTTCCCGTTCGCCGTCGCTCCCCTTCGGTGTCTTCCGTCCCTTCTCACACTTCTCCCCTCCGCGTGCGGAAGAAGTCAAAGAAGAGGAAGAAGAAGTCGGGGGACCGACTTCCCTTTGATGAGGCGGCCTTCTCCGCTCAATTACTTGCGTCCGTCAAGGACATGGTGACGGGGATGTTTGAAGCCAGGGGTGACGTTCCCCCCCCCCCCCACTTCTGTACGACGGGAGAAGACTCCCCCCTCGGTGGAGGGGTCCACCCCCGTGTCGCCTCCCCTTCCCCCTCGGTCAGGGCGAAGGGTCACTCTCCGTTCCCCGGAGGTTTCCCCCAACGACTTGCCCACCCCCGGTGGGTCCCCCATCCGCTCAGACCCGGAGTTTGTAGATACTACGAACCCTCCTCTCATTCCTATTTCCGAGGGAGGGAGTGGGAGTGCGTCGGGGTCGGACGCGACCGACAAAATGGACGCAGTGGCGGAATGGGCGGGGCTTTATCTTCAGGAGGTGGATGAATCGCCCTCTTCCACCAAGCGGGGCCGGTTGGAGTCCTTCTGTGAGGAGGAGGCTCCACGGTGCACGAGACAGGCCTTTCCCCCCCATCGCTTGTTTGACACGGCGGGGAAGGACTTTAGTTCGGCGGTTGCGGCTGCAGCGCCGGGCAGGCTCATTCCCCCTCTGGTGTTGACGGACCGCCAGCGGTCTTCCCTCCCGGTGGCAGACCCCCCCATCCCGCTTAATCCTCCAGTCTTGGACGAGGACATAAGACGGGTGGCCGCACCCTCGACCCCTCACCACGTCTCGGACGCCCACTTAGTCCACCTGGACAAGGAGGCCATGTCCATCTTGGGGACGGTTAACTCCGTCGCTCACGCCTGTAAGGCGATGACGGCATTCGCCAGGGAGGCGGAGATGGAAAAGGGAGCCTCGGCCCTTTACTGCGCGTTGATATGGATGATATCCCTGGATCTTCAGGACGCGTACTTGCACATCCCCATCTTTCGGGAACACCGCAAGTACCTCCGCTTCGTCCTGGAGGGGCGCCACTTTCAGTGGAACGTGCTCCCGTTCGGGATATCATCCGCTCCGTGGCTCTTCACCAGAGTGATTCAGCCAGTCGTCCAACTAATTCACCATCACAACGTACAGTTCGCTATGTACCTGGACGACGGGTTCAGTCACCACCGCTCGGCCGCAGTCCTCCGGGAACAGCGGGATTTTGTGATCGCGCTGTTCAGGAGACTGGGGTGGTTGGTAAACCTGTCCAAGTCGGACCTACAACCCACAACCTCACTCACCTTCCTGGGCGCCAGGCTGGACACTGTTCAGTACAGGGCCTTCGTTCCCCAGGAACGGATGGGCAGGACAGACAGTCTCCTAGAACGGGGACTCAAGGGTCCGCTCCTGCTCCGGCAGTGGCAGCGGATACTAGGGCTACTTACCTCTGCCCAGGACCTCACCGCGAGGGGTCGGCTGGAGTTGAGGCCCCTACAAGTCTTTCTCAATCCTCACGTCAGGGAGGAAATGTGCAGTCACGCCTTCCCGCTTCCCAAGCGGCTCGTCCCTCACTTAGCCTGAAGGAGGGTGCAGGAGAACGTGTTCTCAGGCGTCCCTCTCAGACCCCCCGTGGCGACAGCTCACCTATTCGTGGATGCGTCCACTCAGGGCTGGGGGGCCCACCTGGGGACGGATCAGACGGCGGGGCTCTGGTCGTCGGCTCAGCGCAAGCGCCACATCAACAAGTTGGAGATGGAGGCTGTCAGGTTGGCAATCTGCCACTGGTCCGCTCTGCTGTGGGGCCAAGTGTTACTAGTGCACACGGACAGCTCCACAGCGGCTTGGGGAATAAACAAGCAAGGTTCGACCAGGGCACTCGCCATCCTCCAGTTAGCGCTATATCTTTTTCGGCTGACGGACAGACTGTGCATGTCAATCCGCGCGGTGCACATTCCGGGGGTGAGGAACGTCCTAGCGGACGCCCTCTCCAGGCGGGACAAACCCCCGTCCATAGAGTGGAAACTCCTCCCCAGGGTCTTTCAACAAGTCTGCCAGCTCTTCGGGAGACCGCACATAGATCTTTTTGCGACACGGCTGAACCACCAGTTGCCGGTCTATGTGTCTCCCGTCCCCGATCCCGGGGCATGGGGCTTAGACGCTCTGTCGTTCGAATGGGAGGGGATGGATGCCTACGCTTTTCCTCCCCCGAGCATTCTGAATCAAGTGGTGGCAAAACTGCAGGCGACCCGGGTGATCAGGCTCATCCTGATAGCGCCCCTATGGCCAGCGAGGCCGTGGTTCGTACCCCTTCGGAGGTTGTCCCAGGGGGAACCAATTCCCATTCCACTCAGATGGAATCTCCTAGTGAGCGAGCCAAGCGGGCGGGTACACGAGAACCCGCAAGCGCTGAATCTTCACGCTTGGCTTGTCTCCAAAAGGGGCTGAAACGGGCGGGCTACTCTAAGAGAGTCGCAGCTGCGGTCTCCTCCGCCCAGCGTGCCTCCACCCGCCAACTGTACGACGTGCAGTGGAGGTCATTTGTCACCTTCTGCTCTGACAAGGGTTGGGACGTGCAGGTAGCTACAGTCCCCTCTTAAGGAGGTGATTAAGACCTACCGTCAGGTGGACGGGAGGCTCAAACCGAGACCCCCCGAGTGGGAAGTAGCGGTTGTCCTCGAGCACTTGTGCTCAGACTTCTATGAGCCTCTATCGGGAACCATCACTCTCCGTCTGACGGTCAAAACTGCCTTCCTGGTGGCGATGGCTTCGGCCGCCAGGATTTCGGAGCTCCACGCTCTTCAGGCTGATTTGCTTCGGTTCGAAGCGAGGGACGGGGGTAAGGCCTCGCTGGGTCTTGCACCGGATTTCGTATGCAAGAACCAGGGGTCGGACGAACGGGGCAGGGTGTTCCACATTCCCGCCCTCTCAGACTCAGCCTCCCCCACGGACGAGGAGAGCAGACTCCTCTGTCCAGTCCGAGCGCTCCGGGTTTATGCAGAACGCACGCGTTCTCTCCGCCAGGGGAGGAGGAGATTATTTCTACCTCACTCCCAGGTGAGCACGAAGGAGATAGACAAACGTCTCCTGGGCGTCTATCTGCGGTCAGCTATCCTTGAGGCCTATAAAGCCAAGGAGTTAGCACCGCCAGCTCGTGCTAACCCGCACGAGATCAGAGCGATCTCGGCCTCTATGGCGTTCCACAGTAACATCGCCGTAGCGGATATCATGGCCGGCTGTTTCTGGAAGTCCGGCATGGTATTCGCTAATCACTACCTCCGAGACTTGTCCACGGAGGACCTTGCGGGTGTGGCCAGACTGGGGCCACAAGTGTTCGCTCAGCACCGCACTGGGGGTTCTGCTCCCCCTAGAGGGGTTGCAGTTCACCGATAGGTTCTTTCGCGCTCTGTTGTTTTATGTAATAAACTTCACTTCGCACCTCCGTGTCTCGTTTGTTTTCCTTTCGGGTCGGGGCGGGTTCCCTCCTTAGCAGGGTTCCGGTGCACCCACCCCTAGGTAGACGATAGTGGGGGGAGTACTTGCTCTTCCGCCTCCTTGCTCTCGCAGCCCTCCACCCTCTGTGGTAGTCGGGGCTACGGTGAGTCGGAGACGGTAGAGTACGTTAAATAATAGTACGTTTTTGAGTAAACGTCATTATTTGTACTTACCGTCGACGACTCACCAATCTTTATTGCCCACCCTTGCCTCCCCTCCTGCGAGTAGGTTCGCTCTAGCGTTCACTGGCTCCAGGTAGTTGGATGAGGTTTTGGTCATGTGACCATAGGTGGCGCGGCGGGGATGAGCAGGTAACTCCCGTATTGTTTTCTCTGTGTTATTGGTCGAGAGATAATTGATAGGCAATCAAGGGGCTACGGTGAGTCGTCGACGGTAAGTACAAATAATGACGTTTACTCAAAAACGTACTATTATTCAGATAATAACATGTATATGATTATTGAATATTATTTGAAATATCTAACCACAGGGACGTGTCCCTGGACTGGCCTAGTCAAATTGCCTGGTATCTTTTGAATTACAGCTCAACGTATTTATAGCGTAGTGAAGGACAAGATAAAACCTCCTTGGATGTACTATGTTGTGTCCCTTTCAAGAGTATCAACACATATTTCTACTGACACTGTCGTATATGATTGTTCACCACCACATTTCTAAAGCAGAATCGTGACACGATGTCCAATGTCCTAAGACGATTCTCGCACCACGTGGTATGTTGATCTTACCGAAATCTCATCGCATCAAAGTCTACCATAATCCATCAAGTCACTATGGATGTAAAATCTTCCCATGTTCACGAAATTCACAATTCTCTCTAATCCGGTGAGTTTATGAAAAGTTTAACGCTGTGACAAACACAGGCCCTATGACGGGAACCGCCCAAACGTGACGATGTAAACATATGCTGGTTCGTTTTACTCGCAGTGAACCCGTCTGACTAGTTTCGGGACGGGCGTTACAGGTAGAGAGACGTACCGTATATCGGGAGAGGGGTATACAGGGATTAAACATGTTTCACTTCATGAAAAATAATGAAAGGCGATCGGCAAACATACACTATCTTCTTTCGATGACTTTCCCTAAAATAGACATGGTTACAAAAATATATGCAAGACGTCAATTACAAATTAATAACAATATTGATTAGTACAATACGTTTTATTATTGAATATTACTTGATATAGGAGTGTTGAACTTTACTGAATAAATCTTCAGTTTTTTCAAATCACATTGACAATTTTATGATTTTATGAACTGAGGAGTTTAATTTGTGTTAGCTTCGGGGTCAATATTTCCATTGCCATAAACTAGTGATAGATATCAAATCTATGTTGATAAAAAACAGTGAAAAAAGGTTATTCGTTGAACATAACATGAACATTGTGCTCTCTGGGAATGACCACCAAAGCAGGTCCTATATATATTTTACTATCATAAATTAACGAAAGTTATATTAAAGAAAATGATTCGCCCTTGCAACTTAAGATATCAGTCATATAAATTCATTATGATTAGCAACAAAGCCTACAGTTTCTGGCATTACCAAATTGCACAAATGAATAAAAGATACGGCTGTGTCTGTGTATGTGTGTGTTAAGGAATATAGTTAAAGCACGAGGACGGTAGTACAAGTGCTTTAACGTTGTAATAGTTCAGGGCAAAACTATACTTTATTACAAAACACCTTGGGGTAGAGCGAACTTTGTTTCTTTTCTAAGATACCAAACTTATGTGCAGGGAAGTATAAGCATTTTATAATTCTAAATTAAAATATTGTTAAAATAACTTAGATTATATATCCATGAAGAAGGCTAACTGCTGGCTATTCCATGTTTAGAGCTCACCCCCTATTTCAAAAATATTGTCTATGGGTGAAACAGTTGATTATGTAAATGTAGCAGTTTTATTTTCTCATTCATAAAGTTTACAATTTTATTCTCTTGTTATTTTTTCATTGTTCAAACAAAACAAAAATATCAGACAACTCATTGTTTAATAAAACGTTACTTTTGAACAGTCAAGTTGTGCGATCATGCAATGCGGGCCACACTGCCCATATAAGGCTTATCACGTGATATTGACATTCCACAAAGAATTATGGGTATTGTTTGTCAGGAAGCGTGGTAGATCGGGATCTTTCGTTCTTTTTTGCCGTTGTCATAAAAGTTGAAGCTGATGGTACCACCGCTAATATTAGCTGACTGTGTACACCATGAAAAGGAGTACAAACTGTATTGGTTGAGCTATATGGCACGTTGTTTGGCAGAGACGGTTGACGTGTGTCAACGTCACAAATGCTACGGGGCGCCGTGACCTGACTTGGAATGTCAACCTGGTCACTCGACAAGCATGTCGGAGGCAGAGCATTGGTCGCAGCGTTGTTCCCCTGTAAGATGGAGTTGTTATGTAGCTTTTCAACGACTGCTCATTATTGTGACCAGTGACGGACATGATGCCAAGGCCAAGGGCCCCAACCCCGGCTTCGGAAAGTTTGGTTGATAGATGATTGATAGAACCGAGACCAAAGGTTACCATGGACACGCGTGTTTACGAGGGGGCAGCTGGGAAGAGCGGATGGCGTCATTCAATTGTTACGTCATATAAAAACTATACATTTATTGTCTGATAAAGTACCTTTTTTATTGTTCTAACCGCTAGGCATCTTAGAATATTGAACTATATGGTATAGATAAGCAAAAACTACTAATTTATTCAAACAAATGTCCTTACATATATTCACCTCCAGTGATTAATATATTCTTGTATTTTATTGAAACCATTGTATTTGTAATACGACTGCTGGTTTTGATGCAGTAAGAAAGCCCCTCATGCGACTGGAGCCAGAGAATATGATAAAACTTACACAAAGTAACCAGACCAGTTGTCAGTTTATTTGTCAACAACAGACCAACTTATTTTGTTTTGATGGGGAGTGTTTTAAGTTTGTGTCATTAGAACAATCTATATAGTTAGGTAGTGGAAATGTTTGCAAACTAATTCATCATTACTATATTAACATCACAAACTTGATAACTTTTTGCACTTTAATATCATTTTGACTATATGCAAGATGAGTAGATTTAAATCTTAACAAAAGGTCATTACCAAAACAGCCATTGCTGCAACATGTTATATTATATCCTTTGTAGAAGTTCCTGTTCAAACTTCTCTCCTTGAATAATACAACTGACTTCGTTCAGCCAAAGATCAAGTGATACAGCCCGTTCCAATGCAAGACTAAACAAACCTGCAAAGCAATAAACACCGAAAAGCACGGGATGCACGTGCGATGTCACAACAACTGTGATATTGACAACTTAATCCATCAAGGAACTTGTCAAAAATAGTATTTGGTAACATGCGTAACATCTTCCCACGGCAAGGTGAAAACGTATCGAGCAACTCTCCTCGCTTTAGACCTTGCCTTCACAAGGTAGAAAACTGGTGATCCGGAGCAGCGACACCTATCGTGATCACGAGTTACGTCCCTTTTTAGCTCTTACAAAATAGCCAATGAATTTTCGGAACAAATTCAAAATACTAACAGACGATCTTTTTGAAAACTATCCGAGTGAAATTTAATTTCAAATTTCAGTCCGCATGGTTGTTTTCACGTTTTTGATGAGCACCGAGAATGCAGAGAAGACAAACCTTTTTTGTATCACTCGAATTAATTGTTTTTCGCCCTTGTAAAAACACATACAAAAGTATTTTTTCAAATCGGTTCAGTTAACATGCTGTCTTCTGATTGGACTATTCTACTTCCGTGCAGCGGGTTGAAATGCTAGCACAGAAATCACGGCCAATGATGTCAAGGGAGGAATGGGAAAGTTTAGAAACTTTTTCGTTTCGCCCGTGACGTTGTGAAGATGTATGCGTAACGGACCAAGTGACAACGCGATTTTTAACAATTTAATGTATTCATTTCAACCTTACAATCACCGAAAACACTAAGTATTGTTCATTTCTGGTGACAGTAAAATGTTACAACACGAAAGATTACAGTTGCAGTTACAGATTTTGAAAGCTGAATATTAAGTTTAACATGTTTATTAGATACCTTTTTGGTGAGTAGTTGAAACACAGGAGGTGTTAACTAAAAGTGTAAAACATTGTGAAAACATGTATGTTTTTTTTAGGAATATGCGCCGTAAAAACGGTCTAAATCGTGTTTCTACGGAAACCGAAAAAAATATCATTTGTTGATCTTACCCCCAAAAGGAAAATCTAGGTATAAAGAGTATGACGTTGGGCGAACTTAGCAAGTATAGTTTAGGAAATATGCTCCGGACATACGGACGAACGGACGGAATGAAGGCGATGTACCCCCCCCCCCCCCCCCCCGCCCGCTTATGCTGTAAAACGAGAGTATATCATCAACGCTGGAATGAGCTTAGTAAGAACTTACGACTCTGAGTAATATGTGGAATTGGTGAGCAAAACTAAAACAGGAACAAGTGCGTCTTTCAAGTGTTAACAATGATTTATTTGAATTGACAAGATATACAATGCATACACGTAATATATAAATACTCATAAATTTCTAACGTCCATATGCATACAAGGCAATTTTGATAAAATATCACATAGATTGAATGTTTTAAGTATAAATTTCACCTTTTAAAGTACATGTAGTGGGTCTAAAACACTTTTTTTGCAATAAAATGCCTTTAACAGTGAATAACATTATCGTTCATAATAAAAGTCTATGACAGAATAAAAACAATCACTGATTTCAATGCTTTAGATTGTTCTTTCTTATTCAATTATATATCTGTGAATAAATGTAACATATCCCCTAATATATTAGAAACTTTAAAGGGGCAGTAGCACGTTCTTATGGGAAATATAAGGTGATGTCAGGAACATGAAAATTGATGGTTCCAATTGAAAGACAATGTATCTAAACTAGATGAAGCAGTATTAATTCAAATTTATAATGTAAACTTTAGCCATGCGATTCCTTTTTCTTACACAAAATGAATTAAAGATGTTCACAAAAAATGGCCGCCGATGGATTTTATGTGAATCTTCATTCTTTGCCCTCTAACTATGGATGATTGGTTAGTGTAATGAGATTTTTGACACTTTCAAAATAATTCAATTAGCATTAACGTACAGTAATCAGTGAAATATTTAAAATATAAATTATGAAAAAAGTGTTACTGCCCCTTAGGGATATTTTATTTTGTTTAAGTATGCTGTTGGAACCATAAATTCAACAACTTAAATATCAGGATTCATGCGAAAAGTTTACATTTTATTATTTTGAAAAATACGTATTGTAGCTTGGTAGTGTTTTTGTTGCATGTTGTATCACTGGAATGTGATATAAAGGTAATACCAAAGATTTCTCATTTATTTTACCGCCTGTGAGTATAAAATTATATTTCTCCGATCTATGACAACTCGCAAGTGTGTTAATTTCCACAATGCGACAGATAGTCAGAATTTCGATTCAAAAACAATTGAAGACATCATCGCTTGTGAAATCATTTTTGTCTTAACTCGGTCATTGTGTGTGATGTTAATTGAGAAAATACTAACGATGTAGTGCCATTTGCTAACAACATATTTATAACCGAGACATAAATATGTTCATCCAAAATTTAAATAACAATTTTAATACATATCGATTAAACCAGAATTTGACATTCTTCCTTATTCGAGATAAGATCTTTCTGGTCAGACAGAAGAATCGACACGATTGCACCGATTCACCCGGCCGCTATGTCAGGGCACGATCTGCACGTGCTGCACGCTTTTTGCTTTCTATCCGGTAGCGCTCTGCCCTGTTTAGAAAACAATTGAGTAACTATTATTTACAAATCCCTAATTACATGGTTATATTGACCAACCATTGAAATTACCGTTAGCAGTTATAAAACATATTCAATATTGTTATTTATATAATGATTCATTTCAATATATTTTGAAAAAAAAATATTTATTACCCTTTTTAAGAGAAAGTGATTTTTAAAATTTCTATTCGACTTAGAGAATAAATTTTATTTGCTCTTGTAAACAGCATTTAACCAAATATTTGAGTATTTCTTATATTTCATATAAACTTCTGACACATTATTTTCATTGTGATTACTGATAATACAAAGTTTATATTTTCTGACATATCAAGAAAACTAAATTAAAAGGGTGGCAAACTGGCACATCTAAAAATATAGTGTTATTATCAACTGTTTCACTCATAAGTGTTCATGTAAGGGAACAATTTAACCAAAAAAACTATCGCAAATTATCCGGTACAGGGAATGATTGACACTGTGCATGTGTTCATTTCCATGTTTTGCACGTGCGATCCGACTGGCATGTTTGTAAACAAAATCATTCTTGATGATTGGGATATATACAAAATGTGTTTTGTAATCAATGACATAAAACAGAATTATTTTGAATATGAGTTAAAGTCAGCGATACAACAATAACACAAGTTTTGCAACTATATCATCAATTAAAAACTCCTAAATGATTTGACAATAGAGTAGATGAACTATTTGAAAGCTTTCAATTATTTCCTCAACAGTCAAATAAGACTTGACATGTACATTTTAACTGCATACAAAATGCACATAGAGTATGTTTTTAAAATACTTTCTGATTGGTAAATGTCACTTGTGAAATTAAACTCTGATTAGAGTTATCAAATCACCATCTAGCTGCCTGCAAACCTAACCAAATCTGTATTTGTGTAATCCCTTGTAATACATTGCAACACACAGTTTGTCTCCATCAACACACAGACCAGTTGGATACTGTACACCATTCTCTTCTGTAAGAATGTCTCTAATATACTCCCCTGTACTACTGAGATGTATCACTTTGTGTTTGTCACGGTCAGCTACTAGAATGTCTCCTGTACTGGTGGTTGTGATTCCAGATGGACCCCTCAGTGCTCTGTCTCCAGTAGGTGTGTATGTGAATACAATGTCTCCAGACTGTGTCAGACAGATGACAGACTTCAGAGCATAATCTGACACCAGGATATTGCCTTGTCTGGTCACATGGATGTAGCGAGGATCTTTGAAGCTCTTTCCTCTTGTAGGAAGTGTTGTGATGGTCTTCAAGATGTTTCCCTGCATATCAATCAGATCTACAGAAGGTGGAGAGTCTGAACCAGCCACCAGTGTTGATTGATCCAGAGAAGACAGACCCCAGTACTTCTTACTTGTCTGTATTGTAGACAAGAGTGCCAGGTCAGGAGTCACAGCAACTGTGATGATACACCATGAGCCAGGGAGAGACACAGCTACCTTACCTTCACTGATAACTGTCATACACCAGGGATAACCAGACACCTTGAGTACACTTGAACATTGCTGTCCTGCTTTAGTGTAACATGATTTCAAAAGGTCATTCCAATTATCAGCAACAAGAGTTACCTTAGTGTTCGAAGTGATCATAACCAAACTATCTGTTACCACGCAACTATCTCCCACATTTTCTGTTGCTTTAATAACTTCATCCAGTACAGGTGTAGCAGTCAAGTCTATTCTGTCAGTATGTTGAATCTTCACATCCATCTTTCCGATTTCTTTCTTAAAATTTTCAAGATTATCTACAAGGTTCAGGCGAGCTACATCTGCTTCATCCTTCCTCTGTGTCCCTGTGACGTCAGTTCCAGCTTCTGATCCAGACGACAGATACATCTCAAACAGCTGCGCCTCATCCTCCAACTCCAGGGCCTGCTGGATGGACTGAGACTGCTGCTGGTACAGCTGTAGATCCATTTGTTTTGTCTTCATCATCGACCTCAACATCTGTTGGTCTTGTTCTGTTTGATTCTTTACCTGTCTAATCAGTTGATTTTCCTTCTGTTTCAGTGCATCGATAACTTCTTGTATGGTTTTCCTTATTTCTGATTCCAGCATGGACCTATCAGCCAAAAGGTTTTTCTCTTGCAAATCAAGGTTTTGAAACTCGCCCTTTGTTAAATCACTTTTTTCTGCCAAATTCTGCTGAAGTCGATGAAGTTTTGATTTGACCTCGGAGAGCTGTTTCTTTTGTCGAGGCTTTTTGTCTGAAACTGGTACAACTTGGTGTTTCTTTAAGCTTGGCATCCTACTGTGTTGCTTCAGACACTCATCACAAAATGGAGTTTCACATTCTGAACACCAGTGTGTTGCTGGAGTTGTCTTCCCTTCTTCCTTGCACACTGAGCATTGGTCATGTCCTGGAAAGTAACATTGTAAATCATGTATAACTAATGGAGGTTATAATTGGCTTACATTTGTTTTCATGAAATGTTAAACTTATTCATCAGTATGCTGACAATGCATTATTGTCTTTATCAAATTCGTTAGAATAACACAGACCTATTAAATCACAGTATTGTATTTCCGTATGATAAAACTTTATCATATGATTAGCGATGAAATATATGGTTTTATCATTGAGATATACTGTCTACCAGGCAACAGTGATGTTAAATTATAATATATGGTTACTTGTCAGGTGCCAGAACTAATTTCAGCCATGTGTACAAATGGGACTAAGGAATAAGTAATATATCATATATCATGCGATTAAGCATATATGTTGAGGCATATGATTTTGTTCAAGAATAATCTATATTTGTTTGAAAGTTACCTTGTACAAACGAGTCCATGAGTCCAGTGAGAAGCAGTCCTGGTTTCAGCTGCCCCGCCCAATCTTCCACAGGTCTGTCAGGGTGAGGCACTGGGGTCTCTTGTCTACACGTGGGACAGGGGATGGTCTTGTTTCTCACAGCTTCTTCTTTTGTCTGGATATGTTTGGCCAGGCAGTTCTTGCAGAATGTATGCTGACAGGCTAGTGTTACAGGCTGCACATACACCTCCATACACACACTGCAAGTCAGGAAGTCGTCCTGTAGCTTGCCTGCTGTCGCCATTTTGAATCTGTATGCAAAGAATTGTTCACTGTCAGAATACAAGCAAGATAAAGGCACTTTGAAGTTAATAATAGATTATATCACATGATTTAGTTTGAGTTTTTCTGTCCTCTCGGTAAAATATGTTAATATCTGGATACTGTGGGGATGGATAAATGTGATAGGCAGAAGGTTGATTGTCATTTGAGTGACGTCATAAAACAATTCGGACGTATCAAAGTCTCTCATAAAGTCATATTGTTAGTCCAGCGATGAGGGCATCATAACGACAAACTTACCCTGCTTTGGCATGAAATATAAGGACAACAAGCCATAATAGATAGAATAGTATGTCCTCATTATATATAAAACGTTTATCCAGTGCTCCAGATGGTTTTAGTATCAACCCTCGTCTTGGTTACAGTTTAGTAATGCTGATTTGGATATATATGGTAAATTGTATTTCATAAAGGACATGCGATCTTACTCGCATGATATAACATTATTGGGCATTTCATTACAATATACAAACATTATCTTAACGCATTGATACTACGGTATATATTAAAAACAAATAAATTCTTTCAAGTAATGTTTTTTTTAATTTAGAAATTAATTATGTTTTTATCCGGTGCACTTGAATGTTGTCATTGCACAAAGTTTCGGTCATGCCGATAAAATGATAAATTGATTTTCAAACAGTCTCCTGTGATTTACTGAAAATCTCAATTTGTATGACAGCATGTAGATTAAAGTTCATCACATAATACTAACTTAAAAAGGCAGAAGCAAGTTTTTTCAAAATTGTATATTTTATTTTTTTCACTGATAATAATTGTCCGTTAATGCCACATGAATTATTTTGATAGTGTAACAATCTCATTAGACAAACCAATCATCCATAGTCAGAGAACAAATAATAAAGATTCGCATTACTAGTAATTCAATAGGCTGCCATTTTTGTGTGAACAACTTTTATTCATTTTATGTAAGAAACAGGAATCAAATGGCTGAACGTTACATTATATAATTGATTTATTACTGCTTCATTTAGTTTAATAACATTGGAACTATTTTTTTCATTTTCCTGACATAACCATATATTCCCCTAACACTTGTTACTGCCCCTTTAATGTAATAAAAAGTCTACCCTTGAACTCCTTACTTGATAACATTCACTCCAACTTAAACAACAGAGATACATCGAACACTCATTTAGCATTTATTTTATGTTCGAATATGCTAGTGTTTACAAATTGTTGAGTACAATAAAGTATTCGTATCTGAACTCTCAGAAATTTCAACTATTTAAGTTTAGTAATGATTTGTTAACACACCTCATTCAGAGAAATAGACATTGTATTAGTCCATAAAAGAACAATATCTTCTATATCATTTTATTTGTTCACAAGTTAGGCTTTCACAATTGTCTTGTACTCTACAGCAAAGACAATTGATTCTATTCTAGCCTTCTAGGTATTTTAAACGTTTAAGTATAGTGATGGTCTTTTCATAAATTTTATATTGACAGTTCTTGAATTAGATAAGTTGAAGAAATAACTATTTTAACACAATTAGAATAAAGGATTTTTTAAAAATTTTCCACGGGTACTTTTTGTTAACAGGGTTGTAGTCAATTTCTGGCTATCACATATTAACATAAAAAGCATATGTATTATGCTACGCTGTATAAATAATATGTTCTCATAAAATTTATGATTCGTGTATACATAGATACATGTATTCGAGAAAAGCCCCTTCCCATAATGAATTTTGAATTGTTTGCATTGCGAGAAAACAAATGTACTGTATCATGCTAATTCATTGAGTAAATCAAGAAAAATAAGTGATTGATAGAAGAGGGACATGTTTACACGTGATGCATACTAAAAGTTATCAGTTAAGACAGTATTTTGTTGCAGTAAATGCCAGTAATGCATCTCACGCTCGTAGCTCCGATGATTAGCTTCATTTCACGATGTTTTTCTTTTTGGGGGGCGATACACTTTATTCTTTATCAAATTGTTAAATCATGAACAACTTGAATGATAACCTCATTAACATTTTGAATTTTTTGAAATTAAGTGTGAAATAATCATGTAAAAATCGTATTTATTAGTTAACAGGAATGTCCTCCGTGAATTTCGTTGCCACAAACAAACAAAATCACCGCTCGATGTGCTTGTCAGTGGCTTTATTTATTTTCGCAATTTTTTTGTTTTGAAGGGCGGATTAGAACAAATTACCAAATATGACATAGTTATTAACATAAAAAAATAGAAAACAAAGTCGAATATATAAAATTTGACGTGTCGTGTGCAAAAGGGAATTCCCTCCCGAATATTTGTGGAACAGAAAATAGCCGCTCGATCTGGCCCTTTAACGCAGTCTATATATAGAGCATGTACAGTGGACACTCGTATAGACCCTCAACAGGTTGTAATGTACACTCAGCGAGTCGGGTAACTCACGTCATCAAAGTAACACGGGTATGAGTGATTAGTATCATACTTTGCAAATTAAATGACAATCAAGATAACCGGTAGTTCACAACAAATATAATTGATTAGATATACACTCTGTTGAATATCTCGTTTTTATGACAGATCCCAAACCGAAAATATAGTTGCAAAGCAACGATGACAGGATTCAGCCAACTATATGAGCTCCATTTGAAGCCTTTTGATGCATTGTTTTAGGTCCAAAATACCATTCCTAGAGATTTTAGCAGTATTCTTAGTGTACAGACTTTTTGTCTAAGAGGTAGAACGTAACTAACACGTTGTCGAAATGACCACATTTCACTTGATAAAAAACGTTTAAGCCTGTATTTGTGTATGTACTTTGATAAACATTAATTTAAAATTCGAATCCAAAATCATAATGCATAACAAAAAATATTCTATGCCATTTAGCTGTAATGTAACCAAAATATGTTCCACCTAAGCAAAAGAATAACAAGTTCAATCTGCAAAAGTTTGTTGGCTGAACGGGATTTGAACCCTAAAAGTTAGCACTCTGAATTCATAGGCAAAGGCCTTAACCATTAGACCACGAAGCTGACTGTGTATGTATTGGAATTTTAGCACTAAGACTTTAGATTCACGAAGGCACAACAAACAATCTCGCATCCAAGAATGAATTCATTGTATGGAGGGGTGCTTTTGGGCGTTTTGATCTGTTTGATGTGTTGTTTGAGGTCAGAACGTGCTTTTGACCATTTCGAGCTCTTTGGTGTGTTGTTTTAGGTCGAAAATACGATGTCTAGCGAGGCTAGCGCTGTTCTGAGTTCAGAGAACGTTGTAGCGACGTCTTCCGGTGTCCCGTGGCCTTATGCACGGATTTAGTGACCAAAATCGAATGTACATGACTGGACAGCGTGTTTGCATGAAATGTCTACAAGCACAAAGTGTAGAACATGCGGCCGGGAGGAAATGCATATTTCAAAGTTCAGGAGGACGACAGGCATTTTGGAAAAAAGAGTTAATCGAGGACGTCACACCCTTGCGAGTGTAATCTGCCGAGCATTTAGGCAGGAATCAGGACGGCCTCCCTTTATCTAATGCCCAAGAGCCACAGAGCCACAGAGCCACAGAGCCCACCCCAAGAACAAAGAGTTTAATTGACAATGTGATCTATCAGTGTAAAGTTTTTCTATTTTTTCCCCAAAATTAACCGACGGCACTCACCGTGCAGCATTCCTATCTGCCGAACCATTAGAGACATTTCAAAATTGATTTTACCATTGTTTAGAGGAGA
The DNA here is from genome assembly GCA_916613615.1 of Steromphala cineraria. Taxonomy (NCBI): domain Eukaryota; kingdom Metazoa; phylum Mollusca; class Gastropoda; order Trochida; family Trochidae; genus Steromphala; species Steromphala cineraria. The sequence goes on from OU744723.1 coordinate 60,011,608, forward strand.
GATTTGTCTTTATGTGCATACGTTATTTCTTTATGAGCACGGAAAAGTAAAGAAACGGTGAGCGATGCGACATCTGCCGCAAATAACACATTTTCCATCCAAATTAGCAACCCCCTTGCGCCCTCTATGCATGTACCTCCCGAACCATTAAAGATATCTTCATATTTTTTTCACCAGTGAATAGAGGAGAGATTGGTCTTTATATGCATACATTATTTGTTTATGAGCATGAAAAAGTAAAGAAACGGTGAGCGATGCGACGTCTGCCGCAAATATCAAGCTTTATCTAAAAAAATTAGATAATTTAGCTTATGAGTCATTTACTGTGAACAATTTTATAATGAAGTACTACACAAAAGGTTTTTGTCTTCAACAAGCGTAGCCATCGATGTATAGTATGTTTTCCTAGTGTTTTATTGCCAATGAAGTACACTTTTTCAATCATTCTTATATGAGAATCATTCAAAACGCAAACAGGATTGACCACATTTAAATGCTCCGAATTTCAATGTTAATGTTTAATCTAATTCTGATGAGATTTATCGCAGATTGTATGATCTTTTGGCTTTCTAATGATATATGGAACAATGATTTGTCTCCTGTCACTGATGAGTAACGATTTTTAAACATACCTATATCGTTTGCATTCAAAACGAAAGCAGAATTGACAATATTCATAGGGCCGTAACTCAATGTAAAACAAATAAAGGAATTTACTGTCAAATTAAAAAAAAATCTATAAACTTTTGGCTTTCAAATGATGTATAGAACAAGCCGATAGCGTACGTCGTTGATGCGTTACGATACTTTAAACATACCCACCAAAACACCACATGTCCAAAATGGAAAGTTTGACCTCTGACCCTGACCGGAAATGACTGTTCGCGAGCGATTTTATTCTTTTATCTTAAGGACCTTGCCAATGTCTAACTCTCATGCAAAAATCATCAAATTCTATGGTCTGGTTTTTGAGTTATCTGCCCTTGAAGTTTGCGATTTTTAGATTTTGGTCAACTTTGAAAAATTACAGCAAGAAAAGTATTATAGTTAGGACTTTCTAATGAGCAAATTAAGAACTACAATGCTTCAGCTACCCTGAGTGTAAATTTCAGATCTCTAGTGCAAGTATCTTCAGAGGAGAAGATTCTCAAAGGTGGGTGGGGTCGGCAATGGTCAAAAATGCACTAAATCCAAGATGGCGGCCAAACCACGTGACCTACGAATTTTCCATGATTTGTTTTTTTGCAGCATTTTTGATAGCGCACATTTTAAAAAAAAAAATTAGGTCTCTAAGTGCATTTTGAAAAAAAAGTCAATGTTAAATTTTCGATTTTGGAATCGAACTGGACCTTTAACGTATTCGCCGAATTGTCCCAAAAGCATATTGTCGCCATTCCACAACAAGGTCTACCAGCCTGTGAAATTTGGCTTTGATAGCATCAGCCGTTGACCACAAAAATCGTGGAATAATAATAATAAACACGCCAATAACAATAAGGATTCAGCTTGAAAAGCTGAATCCTTAAAAAAAGAAACACGCCAATAACAATAAGGATTCAGCCTTATGGCTGAATCCTTAATAAGGAAGTGACAACCATTACATTCATTTGATCTGAGAGAGAATCCTATCTGTCTAGCTCATATTACCCTAATAATCACCATGACCGAATAATGTGAAACGATATATTAGGAGAATAATAAGACTCAAAATAACTCACCTTCATGCAGTGATTACAGTCAGGACAATGATTCTCCCACTGTATGGACGACTCGCCTTGCCGTCTGCCGGGCTGGTGACTGGTCACGTGACTGTAAATATGAGGCTCTGTATGAGTGTGCTATCAAAACTACTTAAATAATGTTGACTGATATCAAAATACTTTTAATATTTTTAAAATGTTGGTGTAATTTTTACTCTTTAAATCTTTTTATACGACTTTGAGAAAATGAACTGAGTAATGGTATTGAGTATGGATAAGTTTTATCATTGCATTTAAAATGTATTTAAGTTTATCTGTAACTCCTTTTTTTCAGAATATTATTTTATGTAGTGTACTGTTCACTTTAGTAAAATTTATCATTCAAAATGTTTATCTACATCAAGTATATAGCTGCTGAGTCCAGAGCTTTATATGTATGATAAACACTTAATTGGACATGGAATGTTTTTGTAATTAACAATTTCAACAACAACAACTAATTTCAAATGTGATTCAACGATCTTACATAAACGATATATTTTTTATCTACATCTACAGGTTGTGTAGCTTTTATTCAGTGCCTGTTATGCTGAACAACTAGCTATATGACAGTCTGTATATAGAGTATGTACAGTGGACACTCGTATAGACCCTCAACAGATTGTAATGTACACCTAGCGTGTCGGGTGGATTACGTTATCTAACAAACAGTGGTATAACATATGACACCACACGTGAATTGTCACATGATTTCATCTGTTACGTGACGCTATGTATTGACGATAGACATAAAAAACATGCATAACAAATCTGAGGAAAAAGGAATTTCGGTATAATAAAACACTTAATCATTCATTGGATGACCTGACTTCGAATGTGTCCTTCAATTCCTTCAATAAAGGTAACAGTATTGTCTTTTGATTGAGCATTTTTCTACCAACATATTGATAGTTATGATATAGCACTGTTTCAATAATTTATTCGGAAGATATTTTTAATCTACTTTTTGAAACAGACAGGATTATTGGTTTTCCGAGTTCTGGAGATACATGTGTATCTCCAGCCAGCAATCCATGGACACAAGGTCGCTGATTGGCTGGATCAAGGAGGAACATAACTTCCATTATCTTTGATAATCTAGAATCAACGTTGCGATAATTCTCTTTAGTCTTTAGTATTCAGTTATCAGTTGTATTATCAAATGTATTGTTTGTTATACTGCTAATGTTAAAATAGGTATATATCCATACAATATTTTCCTATGCATTGTAATTCTTTGTGTTCTGTCTAAAAAGTAGCTGATATGAAATCAGCTAAATTTGGTTTCATAAGAACTGCCACATCCCTGCGAAGACGACGAGTTTTAAACGTTGCTAGGGCAACGGGACGAGTGGTGCATGCTTTGCACGTGCAGTTCAATTTCAGATCCCTCGCTTTCAGTTTTGGAGAGACAGACAGATTTCAAGAAACTGACCACTTAGCTAAATATTCTGATAACTGATTATGAGTTGATTAATACTCCGAAGGTAAGTAAGTAAGTAAGCAGGTTAGCTGTGTATTCCCCCAGATAATGTGTACTTAATATTCTCTTATCGGGAAGGGATACATCAATTAAATACCATTGATTAATGTAATATATGCAGAATTTTTTTTGTCCGACCTATTACGGGAAAACTATTTATCTGATTAATTTCAAATTTTGCACATATCTTCTACCCTTCTAGGAGGGGTGCAGTGCGCAGTAACAGCAAATTTCGTTAACATTTGAATTTTTTATGAATTTTTTTTATAAATTTCCATGTTTTGAACTTAGTCATTTTCCAATATCAGATTTGTCCGACCTATAACTGGTAAACTATTTATCCCATTCATTTCAAATTCTGCACATGTCTTTTACCTTACTAGGAGGGGTGCAGTGCGAAGTTACAGCAAATTTCGTTAATATTTGAATATTTTATGAATTTTTTACAAATTTCTATGTTTTGAACTTAGTCATTTTCCAATATCAGATTTGTCCGACCTATTACGGGAAAACTATTCATAACATTTATTTCAAATGTTGCACATGTCTTCTACCCTACTAGGTGGGGTGCGTTGCGAAATTACAACAAATTTCATTGATATTTCAATTTTTTTTACAAATTTCCATATTTTGAACATAGTCATTTTCTAATATCAGATTTGTCCAACCTATTACGAAACAAACTTTTCATCTGATTCTTTTCACATTTTGCATGTGTCTTCGTCCCTACTAGGAGCGGTGCAGTGACAAATCAAAACTAAAATTGATAAGTTTTTTTGTGTCTTTTTTTTACAAAGTTCCATTTTTTTGATTAGTCATTTTTCTCAACTCCTCTTTGGGGTCAAATGCTGACTATGAGATGACTACATTGAAAGTAAAAAATAATTCAGTTAGTCAGGGATGCACAGTCGGGGGTATAAGTGAGCCACGCTCACTTTTTTGCTTGTTTATATATATATATGATTTGTTTTCTATATGTATGTTAATAACTATGTCATGTTTGGTTATTAATTCTAATATGCCCTTCAAAACAAAAAGTAGCAAAATTATCAAAGCCACTGACAAGCACTAAGAGCGGTGTATTTTTTGTGGAAACGTAATAATCAGGAGGACGTTCCGGTTAACAAATATACATGATTTTTACATGATTAATTCACTCTTAATTTCAAATATGTTCATGCAGTTAACATTTCAGTTGTTCATGACTCATACAATTTGACAAACAATAAAGTGTATCGCTCAAAAAAGAAAAACATCGTGAAATTAAGCCAGTCATCGGAGCTACGAGCGTTGGATCATGATCAATTACGGCAACTGCCAGAAAAAAAAAGTTTCGTCACTGATAATTTTGTTATATTACGAATCATTTGTAATCATGTCCCTTTTCTATCAATCAATTATTTGTTCTTGATTTATTTAATGAATTGACATGGTACAACACATTTGGTTTCATGCAGTGCTAACAATTCAAAATGGCAAATGAAAGCCGACCGAACTCGAAACCTTGAACTCTATTCTGAACATGGTGGCTATTGGGATTATTGTCAGCTGTATGTTTGGTCAGTGTTTTAGTTACTTGGATGTTTTAATTGTGGGGGATTTGTTAATGATGTTTGCATAAGTAAATATGACAGACAGACACACAGACTGTTTATTGAAGTCTACATATGACAACTAAAATGGCTAGGCTCAATCAATATGGCACTGAGAAGAAAAATAGATTCGCTTTGGCTTTCGAATATAAACAAAGATTCGTCAGCGCTGCCGCACTCCTATTTATACACAGTGCTGCACTTTTCCGAACATAAAAACTTGATATGAATTAAGTGACTTAGATATCTTTCTAAAAAAAACAACAAACTGTTTTACTATGAGTGAGGTTGTGCGAACTGCGAAATCGCGGGTGAACGTGAAAGTATGATGGAAATTCGTATGCGAGAAGACAGGAGTGAAATGTCAAGCAGATCTTTTTGGGAGACATTGCTCCAAAATGAAATGACCTAAAATCTACACTAAATTTACGGATTTTTAAAAGGAATTATTTATAAAAATTTGCTTACAATCATGAGTTGACCTGTCACTGCAAGAGGTCTAAATGCAACTGATTTTACTGTTGTTCACACGACAAATATTTTTCTGGGGATGAAGTGACCCTTATACAGATAGAACCATGTAAATTCCATGATATTAAAGGAGTGATTGTTTAAAAAAAACTAAGGGCAATTGTCAAATTTTGATGGACACTGAAATAAAGGTCCTATCAAGAATTATACACTACATTGCATTTTGGGAAGGAAGATTTCTCATTCTATTTATAGATCTGTTAAACAGCTGACGCGCTGTGTCTAAAAATAGCTTCGTTAGCAGCCTAAGCTTATCTGTGAAAACGAGCTCGAACAGTCCATTTAAGAGAATCTTATATAGAGCGTGAACAGTGGGCACTTGTATAGACCTTCATCAGGTTGTAATGTTATCAGCGAAACTAGGTTATCAGATATGAGTGACATAGAATGAGGGTCAAGATTTCGAAACTGTTTAATTAGATCCACTTAGAAAATTACGGGGCTTTAATAACAGTTCCAAACCGAAAGTAGAAACTAACCACTGGCACTGTTATATTCGCTTATTCTGAAATAGAACCCGGTCTCCCTGCTATGATACGATCAGATAACTATGGAGTCTAATTTGAAACAAGTTACGAGAATAAGAAGACTCAAAATAACTCACCTTCATGAACTGATTAGGGTCAGGACAGCAAAACCAGATCCTCACACTGTATGGACGACTCGCCTTGCCGTCTGTCGAGCTGGTGACTGGTCACGTGACTGTAAATAGGAGGCTCTGTATGAGTGTGCTATGTTACACTGTTTTAAAGGACAACCTATTATAATTCAGTGTACTTCGATCACTTTAACAAATGTCCTGATACTTTACTGATTGATATTGAACGTTTGTTTTGAATCTTTTAAGGATAAGCATCTTACTGAAATGTGAACTAAATTATGTTATTTATCATGTATTAAGGATTTATTTATTGATATTTATATTATATTTCATATGTAAAGGAAAACTTTTAATAGCTACCTTATTTTTATATTTCAGAATACCATTATGGTTGTTAGCGCTTTTTGTGTGCTTTGTGTTCACATTTCCAAATAATTTTATTGTCTTTCATCATCCATAAACCATTAAAGCGAAGCTGTTTTTCTTTTAAATAGCATCTTTGAGAGATCACATCAACAAAAATTGAAAATATTAATACGCTAAGTAAATATATTGCAGGTCTTTTACATAATATTGCCTGTATCAGAAACATATATATTAAATTTAAACATAATTAAACACACGAGGGTGTAAAAAGGCACGTTTTGCTCTCCTGTAAACAAATAGTTTGGGAGGGAGGATAATAAAAACTGACTGAAAGGAAAGTTGAGATTTAGCAATCAATCGCCAAGAAGCATTTTTTCGTGCGTATTGCCCTTAAGTATAGCTATAACATATTTTGTGACGAAAATATTGAATACCCAAATGAATAATTATAGGACAATTATTTCAACAAGTAATACAACTTACCTACACGTTTTAACAAAAGTACGAGAGAGAGAGATATAATAAATCTACCCAAGTATGTTCCCACGGTTTAGATGACACGACAGCCAAGTGAAATTGACCTGACACGGCTGACACAGAATAAGGTGTTGTCGCTGAGTTTTGAATGGACGTCTTTGAAACCTCGGTCGTGTTATGTTCACAATGCTAGGTTACAAATAAACATTTATACTAAACTGCCTTCTCTGGGGACACGCTTATAACTGCTAGTCGATGCATGTCAGAATCTTCACAAAACAGTTTGAGTGTCTTGTTAACACCATTTGAAATCGTTATATTCCGACACAAAGAAACCTACCCGTTCACATGCAGTCCTCCATACATTCAAGCCTCTAGAAATAGAATTATCTTTACATTACTTTCGCCTACTTTCAAAGTTGTATTGAAATTTGATTGTGTTAGAGGTGCGTGTGTTTTCTTTTGATGCCAGTGATGAATGTAGTTAAAACTTGTTAACCCCTTGACAGACAATGATAAAATCTTATGTTGTTTGTATATTTTGAGTGATGCATGGTTTTATGTCATTTCTTACTCGATATGTTTCTCTTATTTGTTTACAATTAATTTACTTTATGTATTTTGATAATACATATGTAATCAGGTTTGTTTAGTTAGCATATGTAAGTACTGTAACGAATGTAAAATATAAATCAAATGTGACTCTTTACAACATGGGTAAGACTTAGTTGACCTAATAAACAATCACATACCTGTATCAGAATTCTCTTATCAGACTGGCAAAATAATAATACATAGCAAAAGACGAGAGTATAAGTTATCTCGTTAGATTGAAAACCAACTCATACCATTGTTGTGGGAGAATCATATTCAATCAATTATGGTTGTGTTGTGCAGTAATTCCATTAATTATCAGCGTAAATAAATCTAAATGCTACTGAATGACATGTACAACAAGCAGTTCCTATCTCAAGCTGACTTGTACGTAGGCTTCTGTATAAACTCTTTTGAAATCTTGCGTTGGGTGTTAGCCAATACTTTCAGTTAAATGATTGTCGCTCTTTGTAAAAGTGAGGTTAGTAGTCTTCGATGTGTGCTGATTATTTTCTGGATCACGATGACCTGTGAATAAAATACACAGTAGGTTGAAGCACCTAAAAATAATATACATGGACAAAATGTGTCTGTTTTCATAGTCTTAAGCATGTTTTAAAAACAAGGGCTATAGGTGAATTAATGACCAATTTGTCTTCGAAATTATATATGGTTGACATAAGACATACATGTACAAGATTTATGCAGCATGTTTACCTAAAAGCTAGCAGAAACTGTGGAGTTAAAGTGTCTATCATATCGATTTCCTGTCCGCGATATTGTTTATCTCGAAATGTCATAGTAAAACGCTGTTCTTTGATTAAATTTACTTTTCACAGAAATTGAAAGAATATCCAAACATTAACAAATGACTTATTGTATTACTTTTCAAAAATGCCTTGTAATTATGAAACAAAGCTTAAAACTCTCGATGAATGGCTTTACCTTTCAATTTCGTTTTTTTTTTGTTGAGTGTCGTTCCCTTTTTATAAGTTGTCAAATATCATTCAACAAGAATGTCAGCCCCATTAAAGATTTTTAAAAGCTTGTGTTTTAGTCATGCATTAACAATATTCTGTGTTAAAACTGTACTGGGAGAATTATATTTTGATGTACATGTATGAAGTAATAATGTTTTTAATGCAACCATTTGTTTCCCTTGCATCCATTTTCTCTTTACAAGTTTATGATCATTCAAAAAATAATATAAGGTGATGTGTTATGCATCAATTTCATTAAGCATTACTGTAAATAAATCTTAATGGTGCTACTGAATAACATATACAACAAGCAGTGCCTATCCCTGGCTGACTTGTACGTAGGCCTCTGTAGGAAATGCTGTGTTTTTTTGTCACATCAAAACATAAATCAACAATTTACTGTATAGTTTTATCCGATGATTTGATTTTTATAAAGCCAGTAATGCTGCTTGAAAGATGTGAACCCTATCACCTACATGGAGTTCTGTTTATGCTTTGACCTGTCTCTTCCCAGGCATGACTAGCAAATACATTCAAAAACAACTCTTATTCACTCTTTTGGTGGACGGGGTTAGCGTTAGGTGTTGCCGAATACTTTCTATTCAGTGAGTGTTGCTCAGTGTGATAGTGAACTTAGTAATCTTCAATGTGAGCTGATTATTTTCTGGGTCACGCTGACCTATGAATAGAGTATCAGATAGGCTGAAGCACATAAGAAAAACATTGATGAAAAAATATCTTTGTGTTTGTATTCTTAATTATTACTTAAAATTTGAAACAACAGCTTTAGGTGAAGTAAAATCCTCAACATGTCTTAGGAAATAAGATATGGTTGCAAGACAGATATGATTTGCATGAATCAATCAAAACTTTCGAAGCACTGTTAAATGGCTGTCCTTCTCAGGTTTGTTGTTTTTCAGTTGAGTGTCGTTCCTTTTGTCAACTTGTCAAATATCAATCAACAAGAATGTCACCCTCATTAAAGCTTGTTTTTTAGTTATGCATTAACAAAATTCTGTGTTAAAACTGAAATGACCCATTGACTGTCGTTTCCACATCAATTACACCGATATGACTGTCTCTTTAAATCTTGATTTTACTGGCCTTATACTAGATTCTGATCTTAAAATAGATCATGACCTTAGACCTTAACCTTATTTTAGATACTAACATTATAGGTAAGTTCAAACTTTTTACCAGATTATGGCATTTCATTGCATCCAGATCTTATGTTAGATCCTTACTTTACAATCAAACTGATTACATAATTCTGGCATCATATCTAATCTCGACCCTAGAAACTTATCCTACCTTATGGAGAATCCTGATCTAAGGTTCTCATCACTACACGATTCTGACCTTTTAATAGATCCGAATCTTGGATCATCTCCTTATGTAAGATAATGAAGGTTAACATTGTCCTTACATTAGTCCCTAAACATAAATCCTGACGTGATATTAGCTATTATTTGATATTTTAATTCTAAATATAAGAAAATCTGAATTTTCAAATTATTATCCCTTCCTCAATTTTTCTCACTTTATCAGGAGTGTCCAGACATAACGATATGTTTACACACAAAGAATTGGCGATCCAATTGGTTGAATAATTTCAGCTAAACCGAAAGTATTTAATATTTGCACTAAAACACAAGTAAACAAAGGTAAGCTTCTGTATGTTGATACAACCAAGCTAGTTATACTTCAATATTGAGTGAATTCTTCGACCCTTTACACATCAAAAAGCAATTGTTTTCAAAATTGCGTGCAAAACGTTTCAACTGAATTTGAGCCTTATAAAACCTCGTTTTTTAGGGAACACTTCAATCAATGCTATTTTGTTAAAACAAATTTTACTTCTGGGAAGGTGTCTGATGATCAGAATACCCACATAAAGAAGTGGTGCAAAAGAACCTAATATGTAAAATCATACCTGCTATCGTGAGAAACATATCGACGATAACAAATTTGCAATGCAAAAATAAGAAGAGCTGAAGAAGTAAACAGAATTACTAATTGTGATGTTATTTCGTATACAACATGGACTCTTGGATCTGACTACCTAGTTAGTCTTACCGCCTAAGCTGTAAGTAACATATCTATATCATATATCATGAGATCTAACATATATACTGAATCATCAGTTTCATTAAGGGTTTACCTATTAACAATGCAAAAGTAAAAGAGTTAGAAATCGTTATAAACCAACACAAAGAAACCTGCCCGTTCACATGCAGTCTTTGCATCCAGTCAAGCCTCTAAAAATAGAATTATCTTTACACTTTTAACTTTCGCTACCTTGAAAGTTGTATTGAAATTTGATTATAATAGAGGTGCGTGTTTTCATTTGATGTCAGTTAATGTAGCTTAAACTTGTCTATCTTTTCACAGACAATGATAACAAATTATCATTATGAGTATGGCTAATTCAGCTTATTTGTGACTTGCATTCATGGGAGAGAGACGAGGTCATTTATGCGTTTGACATACAACGAGCCGTGGTCCAATACGATTTGTATAAATTACTAACACCCCGACAAATATAGGACATATAGAAACAAAACATATTTCTGAAAATATCATTCGTACGTGTGAAAAATGCGATGAACTATTTGTCTTTACCAAATATTCAGAAGCTACCAAATATTCAATAATAAATGCTCCAGAGTTATGGGACTTGTTTGTCTTTTAAACATCAACTAACCTGGACCTTACCACTTTTTGCTTTTTGTTCAAAAATTGTTCAAAAAAATAAAAGATGGCCTTAATTTTTGTTAATTTATCCAATAAACACCTTTAATTAGCCTTTCATTTAGACAGCGTAATTATCGGCTGTGAAAAACCCACCTGGGTTAGGGGCCATAAAACTCATGCGGGTGTGAGTATACAGAGTAACGCATCATTATTTCAACTGAAATACCGCCTAAAAAATTGCTTAATTACCATTGATGTGGATATATTTTTCACACCAAATGCTTAGTATTGTTACATCATCAAATGATTTATCTAACTGAGTGGAAAACATTTTCTGAAAATGGTATTGTTACGATAGATGTATAGATAACGAGGCTGATTCTGTATATGACGTCACAAAATGGGGGCGTGACCAGTCATGCATTCACTTGTTTGTTGTCAGATTGATCTTAGCGGCCCATCATAAGTGGCTTTCAAAAACGACTATCATTACCAAACTATGGTATGGTATTGTTACGATAGATGTATAGATAACGAGGCTGATTCTGACTAAACATATTTCAGTAGCGACCTTTAACGTACTATACAATATTGTTATCAGACTTTCTATATTCAAAAGAAAATAGTGAAATATGTTTGTGGTTATGTGAACTTTAAAATCTATTGTTTGAGCAGCATTAAAGTAGAAAATAACGGTAGGAGCAACCACACGTGGATCATGCTTTGCACTTTGCACTACATGATGAACACGACATGAGCTTTCCGAGAAGGCGACAATGTTACTGTAAACAATGGAAGGTGAGGACGTAGGCAGCTGAGTTTACTTATCTTGACTACGTTCTCTCTCTATCGTTTTCACTACATCAGAGCTAAGACGCACCCCTATAGACGACAGTGGTGGAAATCTATTGTCGCACTGTTGCGCACTTATTACGACTTTCGCGCATGATAAAATTCTGCCATGCATTTATTTCACTACTGCCTATCGATCTGGCTCATTTTCGCCCTTCAAAACTGAAGACGTATATAATTTTTAAGTCATTAAATTTTTCAGTCGGAGCTTTGATACTCGAAGCGCCATTTTGAATCACGTGACGTCGTAAATACCAGAAGATTCCTTTCTAAAATGAGATCTACCAGCGTGATGCACTAAATTGGAATGTAAACGAAGACTAGAACTATTTGATAGATACTTTGATATTTGAAGATTGATACACTTTGAAATTGTTTCAAAGGAACTGTTATCAGCATCAAAGACATAAAAAAGATTTTTTATTTTTTGATGGCGAATTTTGACAAACTCGAGAGACAATCAGATGTTCATGCGGCCATAGTCAACTATTTATTTAAACTATGATACTTAGTCTAAAAGGACCAAATTTGGCATATGTCCTTTCCAAATCATTAGCAACGTTATATTTCTAGTCATGACATGCAAAGTAGAGACTTGAGACTTTAGATTTTGCTCAATTTATGAAATTTAATTGACTTATCAGGGATGCCTCTAATATCGGCTGGGATGAATGTTACGGCAAATAATTTTCATGTTTTAGGTATACCTGACATTTTGGTTATTGATATATTATTAACACACTTAGTTTCTAATATATATTTAGTTAAAGTTGTTTCATACACGACGGAAATCAATATCACTAGAAAATTCGGTTTTCTCTAAAACTGTATGTATACTGCTGTATAATTTTTTTTCAATAATTTCTCAATTTTGATATTCATATCAAATGTGAACAATATTACAAAGATCTGACAATCAACAAAAACTTGAACATACAATATTTTGTATTTGTTTTACATTTTGCAAATACTGAACAAATGGATAGATGCAAGGTATTTCTGAAAACGTCAACCTCTATGCATTTTAAACATGAAGGGTTATACCTAAGTATAAAACATAAATCAATTCCTGTAATCTCTACAGTAAATGCAAATCTTAGTCATAAACTCTTAACAGTAATTGACCTGTTCGAAATATCTTCATAGTACCCAACTTGTTAACTTGACTGATAAAACATTTCAACATTATGAATGAACAGACAAAACCAACAATTGACTTCTAACTGTTTCAGCTCTATACGCCCAGACAAAACGTGAACCTGACTTCACAACTAGTCATATATGAGTCATTCTTAAAAAATGCAGCTTTTTTGTGTATAAAAGAAAGAAAAATATAAAGATTTTACATTTGTTCTTTCACAAATAATAAGGTACAATTTTTAACATAAGATTTCAAATGTATTTGAGGCTTAATTATGTATGTTATTTAATTAACACTTATTACACTAATGAGGATAAAGAGATAATGTCATTTCAGTAACGATAGGTAAGCTTGTGTGTATTCTTTAAAATATTTGTATGTCAAGTCGGTGCTTTGTAGTATCCACCTTAGCATATATGTTGTTACTCAAATGTAAAAAGAAAAAAATTCAGTAATATTTTCATATGATAAACACTTGTTAATTAAGTAAGTTGAAAATATTAAGCATGTTGTTTTTTACAAATTCCCTTCATATCCTACCAATTGATCTCAACATAAAGAATTAAATGAAGATAGCTATAAGAGATCATGTGATCAATTTTGAAGTTTTTTTGACATTTCATGACAAGTATTTTTACCTTTCAGGTAATAAATCAATTACGTTTTGGTCATGTTACATGAAAGACAGTTCTGTTATTCCAAAGACACAGATTTTTATTGGAAAGAAAATGCTTCAAATAGGTAAGAAAATTGGTTTAATGAAACATAAATATGTGACCTCTTTGCACAAGGAAGGTAGGGATTATGTTTCTCACATCAGATCCTCAGAAGATTTTACTTATTATTTATCTAATACTTTACTAAAACAGGACCAAGTTTGAGTTTGTTACAGGAAAGACCTCGATGTGTTACAGAATGGACAATCCTATGGTATATTTGAGCAATTTTTAAAATTTTCATAGAAATGTTATGTTTTTTTATTTTTTTATTTTTTTCTTTTTTTTTCTTTCCATAGTCATGCCACATAAATGATGTACAGAAAAATATAGTTGCTTTTATTGCATGATTTAAAAAAGGGTATTATCTTGCTAAATGTCATATTTTAGCATTGTTCAACAATGCCGTCTTTCAAATAACAGTCTTAAAAATAAATTTGATGATATGTGGCTAAAACACAGATCAAGTAGTAGATCTAGTAGATCAAAAGGCATCGTTGTTCCATTCATTTGATGAAATTATACATGCACTGACAAATAAATTCCTTAATTAAGTATTAGTTTCTTGGATGTTTTTTACAATAGCACATTTCCTGTAACATCTATATACTATAGATTTAAAATATACACATTGTTGCAGAAAAAATGACAATGTTTTACAAAATATGATTATCAAAGACAATTCATGAGTTCAGTACATATTTATGTATCTACAGTAATGATAATGTCTTTTAAATAACAACCCTTGACAAAAACTTGTCTGAATGACTGCAGAAACGGATGCTTTCATCCCCTCTGGTAAAGAAGCTCACGGCACATCCTACATTGTAACTGTCAATCAAATTCTTGTTGAAACTAACAAGTACGATGCAAATATCTATTCATTTGTCTTTGCAGTAACAATAATGGTCTTTCCAATGACAAACCCATCTGATACAGAAAAGACAGTTATATGAAAGACAAATTCCATTTGTTCATCAATTGAAAAGTAATGAACAGTCCTTGTGCCATTTTATGCAACATCATTTTGTAGTGGTTTTGGTTCATCGTTCATAGAGAAAGACGCATCTCTTGAAATATTGCTATTTTTTTAATAAAGACGCCAATAAAAAATACTCAACATTTTTCACTTTTCCATCCACATTTTCAGCAAGCAAGTTGTTTAGGAGTCAACAAGGAATCGTAAATACTCTAAACCTCTGGTTGATGATCAGCATGACAGAAGTGTTTTCTTTCAAAATGGATCATTATTTTTTCTGAATTTTATATACCTTTTACCGGAAATACATTTTTCTCGTATACAAGATAGTAATTCAAATTTCCACATAACATTTTCACATAAAAGTTGTAAAAAATATCAGGAATAAGGAAAAGCATTACCTCTTAAAACACCTGCAGAAAAAAAATATATTCAATCAAAAATAAGAAACACAAAGAGACCTTTTTCCTGGACATTGCACCTAGATACAAGCCAAAAATCATATTTTTGGTAAGAAAAATAAATTTGGTCATTTAGGTTGCAATTCAACTACCAGCCAATTAGATTGTAAGTTAGAAGTTAACAAGAACTGAATTTTGACAAAGTTCTGTCAATATTTTACCGATTTCTATTGCGGTACGTGAAAAAGCTGCAACTTTTGAGAATGACTCATATTACAAATCAGCTGTTTGTAAACAAGACTATACAGCCCTTACTTTGATAAACTATATTTTGCATAAAGGGATTATTTATGAGCACCTCGATAGATATGCTAGGTTTGTACAGCTTTAACCAGCCTGCTTCCCTGACCTCGTTCCGCACTGTAGCCCATGTGGAACGAGACCAGGGGACCAGTTTTAGCTTTGATACTCTTTTCAATATAACACGTTGTATACATTCCAACTCTTCCTTGAAATGTGTTAAAATCGAGTTTTCACTGCTGAGTTATGGAAGATTACCTTATAATGATATGTGTAACGTAAATTTTCAAAAGGAAAGCGAAATAGTATATGACAGGAAGCTTAATTGTCCTTTTTTATACTTATATCCTCTTATACATAATTTATTCTTACACGTTATTTTATAAAACAAAGAAAAATAAGGAACACGCAACGTACTTACATTCCATGAGTAACGAGTATATAATACAATATAGTTTGAAACCCAAAACACAGATACACTGCCTCTCAACTACACCCTAGTTGATCACGTGCCTTACACGAGAAAGCCTAAATGGGCGTACTTTGTTTTCGAAAACGATACAGGTTTGTGAATTGTGTTCAGCAAGTCTTATCACTGTTATGATTTTCAAAAATAGTAACCTACCTTCAATGAGTAACGATATGCCAGTGTACAATACAGTGTTTCTCCTTCACACCTGCATCTCTCGATAGTTACCCCGCCTCTGAAATACTTCCTGGTTGAACATGTGAATTACACGGGAAGTTGTAGATAAGTGTATTTTGTACTACAATTTTTGGTAGAAATAAATCAAAATGATTTGATGTTATATTCTGTTTTACAAAAAAATGGGCAGGTGAAGAGGCTGATAAAGAGATCAGTTGCATTCAAATCACATAACATCCTCAATGTATTTGTTGGGATCATATATAGGGCTGTTTACTTCACCGATAAAATGAATAGCCAGAAAAAAACACAACAGACATCGCGATTTTAGATATTCTTACTCTGATAAATCCACTACTTTTCTATCAAATTCATAAGTCAAACTCATAAGGCCCCTTAACCTCTTTCCCTTTTTTCGATGTCACACACATCATCCTTACCAAATCAACGTTTGCAGGAATATGTTCTTCAATGAAATGAACAAATCGATCAATTTCGGGTGGGAGGATTGAAAGAAGAGTGAAGAATTATGAGACAAGGAGGACGGGCTATGGATTTGGGAACGGGGTAAGAAAGCTGATGTGTTACGTATGTTGCTTCAAAATTGATCATTTGTTGGCAAATTCTGTAATTGAGGGTCCGAAATATTTATTCAAGTTCATGAATTTGCTTATTTTGTATTGTCCTGCATATACAGCAGGCAACACATTTTTAGTTTAAGATTTACCTACGATGTGTAATTTTCGGATGACTGTTTCCCGCAAAAATCGTGAATTCAACGAACTGTTGGGTTTAAAAGGACTTTGTCCCCTTCACTAACCTTATAATGGGACATTAAGAGGTGTTATCATGAATAGAGTTATTCAACAACTTTGTTTCGTCGACTTGGATTAAGGAGCGAGGTAATGCGATTTTCTGTCCCACTTTGGTGTCCCTGAACATTTTAATTCTAGTTGAAGTTGACGTTTTCGAGTTTGATTAAATTTGGTCGAAAAATTTGGGGTTTACAATCGTTGTTATTCCTCCTGTCAGAACTAAAAACTGTCCTACATGCATTACACAATCTCTTCCCACAGAGGCAGATCAAGTCATGAAATGTTGATACAGCCTCTGTCATATTACGCCGAGTTTATGGGATAGAATGGGAAATGCGTGATTGGAGGCAATCAAAGATAGTTGTGCAATCAGCGACGCTGATATAAAATTATCACTTTGGCTACTGAATATTGGCAAAAGCATTGTCATATGAACCACCCTTTTCATGCGAGAAGCGTTGTTATTTGATAAAAAAATTCAAATGGATTGTGGTACAATTTTTTCCGCCAGGAGAAGTTATCGTAACCCACGGATTGCGGCGTAATATAACAGAGGCTGTGTCAACTTTTCATGACTTGTAGAGGGAAACACAAGTTTGTATATCCCTCAAATCATGTGAAATGGTGTGAGAAGACCCTTTCAAACATCACATTATGTTGCAAGTAAATTAATAATAGCAAATACAGTGCAATATCAAGACGACCCTTTTAGGTTTATATTTCCTTACATGTATGTAACAGTGAGGATAAACACCCGTAAGCACACTTGGTTTTTCAACGAAACAGGTTTCGGGGCCACGTGACATTAGAGATGTTCTTTTCAGGTAATGCATATGGCGAAGTGAACGCTGAGCGAAGTAGACCGGAAAAGGTTGGTTTGTTGGATTGTCAAACATTGTGAATGTAAGTGTTATCATCTAGCATTAAAACAATTTATGAATTATGTTTTTAAATAAGCACATAGTTATGTAGGTATAGTGGATATTTACATATATAGCTCATACCTTCCGGGTTAAGATTGCAATGTGTCTTACCATAAAGAAAGCATTTTGACTCTTTCAGTAAACTATATTGGAAGTAAATGGTATCTGATAATCTAGAGTTGCACAGTTTCCACCTACAACTGTAAAATACCACCCGATGAAGGAAAATTTAGCTGCTTCTAGTAGAAATCTATTTAGCTTTGTTAAACTCCTACTATCAAGGCAGAGACGGTCTCCTAGTCTCCAGAGACATGGGGTTTAGCAATAAACAAACATTACATTTCATATAATCAGAACGAGGCTCTCCAATCTGTGGAGACTAACAATTTTTCGCTTTTTCATTAACAAAATATTTTTGAAAATAGATCACGACGCCATGTTGATTAAACATCTGTGTTGGATGTACGAGGTACGTAAAATAAGAAAAAATAACTTATTTAAGTTATTAATTTCTTTGAAAATCCACTAAATGCCTTTATCCTCATCTTCAAAAAAACTATTTTCGATCTTAAACAAAAAAAGCCGCCAACCTTCCAAACACTAGTCTATAAAGTTTATGATTATTATAATGTTACCAAATGTGCAGCTGAAATGTCAAATAGAATTGATACTTTCTTCAAATTCTGGTCATCATGTCATTTATTGTTTATGTAAACATGTTTGTGTGATTGATACCTATGTATTTCTGAAATAAAAATTTAAATAAAAAAAAAAAAAAAAAAAAAAAAAAAAAAAAAATTTCTTTGAAAATCTGCATCAAATAAAGATAAATGAATAAAGTTTCGAATAAATAGATACAAGTCTTGATATATCGACTTTGGATTGAATTAAAAATATTTTGCCAATTTCTGATGTCCAGACCTTTGTCAGCTATATTCGTATAGTCACGTTTTTTCCATAGAAATTCATGTTAAATTACTGTAGCATAAATTATTTTCATGAAAAAAAGTTTGTGTTGGTTAATTGTAACATGTTGCAGGTTGAATTGAAATCATCTCAGCTTGCAGTTCATAATTCCTGGTTTATTATTTGATTAATTTGTATGTAATGTCGCAAGATTAGGCCTAACCAATATATGAACACAAATTGTAATCGTGTCTCAGAGAACCATTATTAATAAACTGCAAATACTGAAAATAAATACAAAAATAGTATCATATATATGCAACACTATTTTTAGAGTAAATATACGGATAAAAGACTTTATCTACAAAACCTCATTTCTAGCAGTAAGGGGACGTAACTCTAACCAATCCCTAGTTTACTGTTTACTGGCTCTGTTTAGATTTCGTTCATGCTTAATAATAGACTGAATGTATATGCTATCTCAATTTTAGTTACCATGCCGCTTGTAAAGAAGAGGAAGGCGGTATTTGAATACAAAAAGGTAACAAGAGGCGGCAATTTAATAACCCAGAGGACTTCAGTAGAATCAGTACATCAACCAGCAAATTCTGTAGTGAATAAAAATGGCATAAATGAATTACCACTTAATACATCAAATGATGACAACATACTCCCTACTACAGAACAGCAACCCCCTGCTCCGCAAGGTACAATATTTACAGCATTGTATACAGTACAAAAGGTAGACACGAGTAATTCTATGGATGAGCAACTTCTTTATTTAACAGTTATTAATGCAACGTTTCTGTATATGATTATATCATTTTCAAGCATATGGGGAAACATTATGATGAGTACAATAAATTATGGATTTATTTCGTATTATAATGAGGAAACAAAAATTATAACAAAAGGATAAATAACAATTTTATCAAAGGATAAATTTAAAACCTAAAAGGATCCATCCTGAATTGTCGATTCTATAAAAACAAAACTTAGTTGTTCATCAATAGAATTACTCGTCTTCTCTAAACCCATCAACTAAATCTAGAATGCCGCTCTTCAAACAGCTTATACAGAACATGATTGAAAATAAAAAATATATAGCAATATTATAGTGAAGTGTCATTGTCATGTTCCCTGAATATGTGTGACTTCATGAAAGGGACCTTAATTCCTATCAGGGTAATTTTGTGTAAACAAAATTCAAAACTAAAACATTTGGGTCAATGGGACACTCTGATGCCATATCTAATAAAAAAATAATGTTTTCAACCAAAGAATTTATAACAAAATAACAGATGCAGACATTTTAAGCTTGATTTAAGTTCAAACATCTATTAAAATGTAGAAAATTAAAAAATTCTCAAAACAAAAGATGCACACCTTTTGGATACCTAAAAAAAGCATGTTTGAAAGTTCAGCCCAGTCTATCCAGTACTTTTTGATTAGTGGATAACAACATCGCTTATCATACCAATTTGTGCTTTCACTTGCACAAAAATATCCCTAAGTTACACATGTCAGAATTGTAAAAAAATAAAATAAAATTGGAAAACAAAATATGAGATGAACGCCCTTAGGATGCCTATAAGCCATGTGTACAATTTCAATTAAATCTGTTGAACTTTTCTTCGCGAGCCTTTTTTAACCTTAGGGAGATCTTTGTTTGCCCCCAACCTGAGGTGTGTTGTTTGTGAGGAGGAAACGGAAGACATCTTCCTTTGTTGGACTGTTGCCAGTGGGACACCCTTTGTCTCGGATGTCTTCAGCACCGACACGATCTCCCTCATCTTCATCTGTTTGAGGGCTGGAAGGTTTGAATATAGTTCATGAAATGTTAGAGGTATAATGAGGCAATACAGTTATTGTATCGTTTTGAAGGACTTTATCTCGCTGTATGACATATAAATGAATTCTCAATGTAAATGACAGAAAACTGAGATAGAGATTTAAAAGATATTTATCATGCACACAATAATCTCTCATAATACTTACATCAATAACATAGAACCAGAACAAGTTAAATTCTTGCACCATATTAATAGATCTAAATTTTGTGAAAAGATCACTGTATCATGACTCTCCTATTAAATGTTATAATCAAATAATAGTAATATCAGCATTTTTAATGTAACACATGTGGAAGTAAATAACACATAAACAAAATCAATTATTATGTGAGCGCAATTTTCCGGCAATCCGATTGGTCGAGAACCGGTCACGTGACAGTCGACAGAAAGTGATATTGACTTGACCCCCGTGACCCCGAGTCCGACCAAAAGTGATATTGACTTGAATTACTAAAAATAGAGCCGATGACGTCAAACTGTTGTTCATGACGTTATGCTATTGTTTTCATGACGTCATTGACCCGTCCTTGTGCCAATAGAGGTGTAACGATACAGGAGGGTTGCGATACGATACATATCCCGATATGGGAGTCACGATACGATACATATAATCCCCTGACATAATGATCTTTTCACAAACTTTTGGAGTCAGTTAATCTTGAGAAAGAATTGACTTGATGCTTTTTTTATGTAATTGTGATATCATCAAACTTGCAAATTTTAGAAGAGGTTGTTGTGTGCATAATGAAGTATCATTTTAATGTATATCTCAGTTTTGAGCACCTATACTGAAAATTTATCATTGTTTTATGTATCTCGATACGCATCCTACTATACAATACGATATATTGTGGCCTATGTATCACGATACGATAATGTATTGCCGTATCGTTACACCTCTACTTGCCAACAATCGATCCGAAATGCCGCTCATACCTGTAGTTTTCTATTTCATTTTCGTTTTTTAACCGAGACAAAATAAAACAATTATAGACTGGTGAATTCGGTCAATACCGTTTTTATAGACCCGAGGAAAACCATATCAACCTCGGACTTCGTCCTCGGTCAATATTGTTTTCCTCGGGTCTATAAAAACAGGTTTTCCTCGGCTCTATAAAAACAGGTTTTCCTCGGCTCTATAAAAACAGGTAATGACCTCATCACCAGTCTATAAATGTATAGTATTAGCTTAACTAGCTACTACTACTTGCTAGACTCAATAAGTGGAGTGAAGCGAGTATTATTGAGGAGAGCTTTACTTAGACTGAAACAAAAGCATCATGTACATTGAAAATAAAAATATTTATTGCTTAAATGAACTCACATACCCTAATGAAGGTCACTCAATATCAAATGTTATGATTTGATTTACATACAAACAGAAAATCATTTGAGAATATGTTATGTTCTTTTTCAGAATGGGACTTTTTTTATTTATAAGAGCCCAACGCCAGTATGGAAGCACAATAATTGCCTTGGCACAAACTGTCAGTACGAGAAAGATATTGTTATCATTGATGACAAAGGTGAGGATGGTCTTAATTCTTTGTAAGTTAATTGTCATTTTCTTAGCGTTATTGTCATAACACTTTCATACTGATCGATTAAATTCTCAACTAAGGCAAACATTACTGGACTTGTGAGCCAATTCATAAGGCTTTTCTCTAAAAACTCACTCACCACTGAAATTGCTCTGAAACATCATTGCAATCAAGTACTTAAATGAGAATATATTAACAACATAGCCATATTAATAAATTATCCAATACAGAATGACTTACTGAGAGACTTGCAGCAATTTCATTTTAATATTAAAGCAACCCAGCTTGTCTGATAATGACAAACTATTCATGTCTGTGACAGGGAGACAGCATATGAGGACAGTCACCTTCTGTAGATGCGAGGAGGAATCCCTCTGTTTGGTTAGGTATGGTCTTTGGCCAGCAACTCCAAAGAATCCAACAGCAGCCTTTAGTTTGGAGCTTTTAAAATGGGTTCATGCATTGTCTATGGATTGTCAAGTGTCTGTCAAAGGCTTTTGCCAGGCAATCAAAACCAGACTCAATAAACACCACCAAGAATTGTCTTCTTTTGAGGTTTGTTTCCATCTATAAATAAATTCAATGCAATTGCATTCACATTCAAGTAAATTTGAAGAATGGTTTAATCAATTTCAATGCAAGGCATATACAGCAATACTAATAGCGAGATTATAAAACCAAAAAATGAAATAAACATTGTTTAAAAGGATTAAATCTATTTCTTCTAGAAATGTGTAATTATATACCTTAAATACATTACAGATCAAGAACATCTATCAGGTCCTGATAAAAGAAACATTAGAAGAATTTAGATTTTTCCTGCACACAATTCAGCACCTGAATGATCTGAATCCATAATTTAGTGATGGGTCAGAATGTGCTGCATGCTTCAAGGTATAGGTTCAGGATATACATTCCCTAAGTGTCTCATTATATTCAATTATACAAAGGTGATCGATCGAGAAGCTTATTACTTATCCACTTTAAATGTAATTTTTGGATGGTCTGGTAACACCTTATCCCCTTTCGATGTTTTCACGGTTAGCATAGTAGTGAATATTTTTCTTCAAGGGACATTGAATCTTTATATTCAGGTAACCACGAAGGTTGTCAGTCTCGATGGTGATTTCCAGTTGGTGCGTAAGGCTTCATCGGGAGGCACATGGACAGAGGCAAAACATGCAGGAATATTCGTGCAGCAGTCAGAGGTAGATGCCTTCATGGAACGGTATCCTGCAACCAATCAAGTTGAAAAACTAGGTATTTTATCAACATGTTTTGAACATACAACAAGAATACCTTACCCGTACTCTAACTTAAACCCTAACTATGGTTTGCAGATTACCTTACATTTTTATAGTTGAATTATAAACATGTATATTTATATGACCAAACTCAAATTCCCACTATAAAATGATGTATTTGTCTTTTTTTCAGGACTGCAGCGATTTTCAAGCGGGGAACAGCATACGTTCAAAAAATAAAAACTCTAAACTATCGGAAACAGCAGTTTTTGGATCAGCCTGCCGTCATGACTTCCCTCATCTTTTTTTTAGTTTAAGACATGGAGAAAGGCAAGAGTTTTAAATATCAAATATGTTTCCCATTTAATTTGAAGTCATTACATAAATATAGTAAATATATTTAATAAACCATTTTAATGAAAGATTGCTTAACTTTATTAGTTGAAACAATACTATAATGTGAGCTTGAGTTATGGCTTATGTTATAGCTGGTATAATGGCAAAGGATTATTGCAATCTTGCTAAGCAACATTATATTACGTATCTACAAAGCCTTCCATGGTAGTGATAAGCAGAAATTTTGTTTGAAATTTATCTATGACTTGCAATTTCGTTTTTACAGGATTGGATATTCAGTTTTTCTCTTGAGGAAACTACTTGAGAAACGCCCTGATGAGAAGAATCTTCATGTCATGTACGATATAGCTTGTGTCCTGAAAGCTCACTTGCAGGTAATCTTTATTCTGTAAATGTGTGTACTTTTTTAGCTCATCTGGCCTGTAAGGCCCGATGGGCTTATGGCATGGCATGGTGTCCGGCGTCCGTCCGTCCATCCGTCCGTCCATCCGTCCGTCCATCCGTCCATCCGTCCGTAAACTTTGTGGAATTTCGACTTCTTCTCCAGAACCATAAGGCCTAGAAATCTAAAACTTCGTGTACAGACTCCTTGACTAGTGAGGATTAAAAATTGTAGCTTTGGTGGCCCTGTGACCCCTAATAAGGGCCACAGGGGCCACGCCCTTAAAAACTATTTTCATCTTCTCCAGAACCATGAGGCCTAGAAAGCTGAAATTGTGTGTACAGACTCCTTGACTAGTGAGGATTATAAATTGTAGCTTTGGTGGTCCTGTGACCCCTAATAAGGGTCACAGGGGCCATGCCCTAAAAACCTATTTTCATCTTCTTCTCCAGAACCATGAGGCCTAGAAAGCTGAAACTTTGTGTACAGACTCCTTGACTAGTGAGGATTATAAATTGTAGCTTTGGTGGCCCTGTGACCCCTAATAAGGACTACAGGGGCCACGCCCTAAAAACCTATTTTCATCTTCTTCTCCAGAACCATGAGGCCTAGAAATCTAAAACTTTGTGTACAGACTCCTTGACTAGTGAGGATTATAAATTGTAGCTTTGGTGGCCCTGTGACCCCTAATAAGGGCCACAGGGGCCACGCCCTAAAAACCTATTTTGATCTTCTTCCCTAGAACCATGAGGCCTAGAAAGCTGAAACTTTGTGTACAGACTCCTTGACTAGTAAGGATTATAAATTGTAGCTTTGGTGGCCCTGTGACCCCTAATAAGGGCCACAGGGGCCACTCCCTAAAAACTTATTTTCATCTTCGTCCCCAGAAGCATGAGGCCTAGAAAGCTGAAACTTTGTGTACAATCTCATTGACTAGTGAGGATTATAAATTGTAGCTTTAGTGGCCCTGTGACCCCTAATAAGGGCCACAGAGGCCACGCCCTAAAAACCTATTTTCATCTTCTTCTCCAGAACCATGAGGCCTAGAAAGCTGAAATTGTGTGTACAGACTCCTTGACTAGTGAGGATTATAAATTGTAGCTTTGGTGGTCCTGTGACCCCTAATAAGGGTCACAGGGGCCATGCCCTAAAAACCTATTTTCATCTTCTTCTCCAGAACCATGAGGCCTAGAAAGCTGAAACTTTGTGTACAGACTCCTTGACTGATGAGGATTATGAATTGTAGCTTTGGTGGTCCTGTGACCCCTAATATATATAAAGCATAATTGATAATGAAGCCTGATGAGCTACAGAGCCAATGGCTCTATTTTTACAAAGGTGTTGGATAAAGTCAGTAGGCGTACATATTCATATTATTTCTAAATTTATGTCACCATTCATTTTACGTCGTCAATTTTTAATATTGATTCACCAGTTGAATATAAGATTTGTTGAAAAATTATTTTTTTACTTGGTTAAAGATTTACATTATCATATTATCATATGTTACTTATGTTAAAGAGAAAATTTATGACAGTTTCTGCCTCTACGGACACTGTCTCAAGTGTGATAGTGTTGATTGCTTTTGTTTATCTTTTCACTGAACTGCGCGAGTTCTATCTCCTCATAACAATTAACATGATTCTCTCAGTAGTGAGGTAGACTTTCAAAATAATTGTGATTGGCTCTGTTTGCATTACTTATTTAGATTAAAAATAGAGTTGCTCTTATCCATCATTCTTTATCAAATTATCAATGTAATATAACCAAATTGTTTTCACAAAGTGAATTTGGTTGTCACAAAAATACCTAGATTAAAGAACCGTCCTTCTAAATTGAGTGGTTTGGTAAAGACTGAATCATGAACTTGATATTTTCAGAAAAACCAAGAACATCAGGATCTCCTACAGAAGGTCAACCTATCTATACCAATCTTTCACTGTTATGGGCATAAGGCAGCATGTCAGGTGTGTTTTGTTAAAATAAATATCATATTGAGATAACAGTTATGATTAATTAGATAAAAGACCATTATTCTATAATTCTTGATCATTTCTGTTTAGTATCCAACCCATCTTCCTATGCAAAACCTAAAACGCCAGTTTCCAAACTGTCAGTTTTATGCCTTGCTGCATAACCTTGAGCTTTCTGTGCTTGCTCTCTAGTCTGTAGGGGCACTATAGCAGCACAGAAAAGTAAAGGCTCTTCAGCAAGGCATAAAATGACAGTTCGGAACTGGCGTTTTAGGCTCTGTATAGGAAGATATATCAAACCTGGCTGACAATAAGGATTGAAAGGAAGACATATAGTAGTTTTGTCTTACTTGTATCGCTCAGTGATTTATTAAAAACACTGCTACAGCTATAATACTAAAATATGTAAGGCATGTACAGTAATTGCAGGCCTTGGCACTATCAAAAGTTAAAAAATAGAGCCATTGAATCTGTAGCTCATAAGGCATCATATATGCCATCATATGAATTTTGCTTTTGGGTGTGGCAAATTAGGTTCCCACTAAGTAGGAGCGACAGGGTCACCAAATGTACAATCCTCCTCATCTAACTAAGGAGGCTCTTGGCATGAATTCAGCTTTCTACACCTTATGCTTCTGGAGAAGAAGATGAAAATATGTTCTAGGGTTTGGCCCCTTAGGCCCTTATTAGGGGTCACAGGCCCACCAAAGCTTGAGTTATGAGTCTGAAAACAGTTTGAGCTTTCTGGGCCTTAGACTTATGGAGATGAAGATTGAAATAGGTTTCAACAGCTTGGTCCCTGTGGTCCTTAAAGGTATAAATTATATTCCTCACTAGTCAAGGAATATGTACAAATGGTTTCAGCTCGAGAAGGAGATGAAAATAGGCCTTGAGGGTGTGGCCCCTGTGACCCTTATCAGGGGTCACAGGGTCACCAAAGCTATCAATTACAATCCTCAATAGTCAAGAAGTGTGTACCCAAGATTTCAGCTTTCTAGGCATTATGCTTCTGGAGAAGAAGTTGAAAGTGCACAAAGTAGTATAAACATTTGGATTATGAGGATATGATTATGTTAGTGCTTACAGGTAGATATCTGATTATTCCGAGATTGGTGCAATCTTTTGACTTTCCACGCTGTGGTAGCTTATATATGTTTTACTTCAAATCCTAGGTTCTATTCAGCCCAAGAAGAAACGAAGGATTTGGCTTGTCGGATGGGGAAGGGATGGAAAGAATATGGTCCTTTTTGGGCAAGTTCTCGTCCATCACAAAAGAAATGACTCCAGAAAACCGTATTGACCTACTAAGCAAAGCTCTTCTTTATTTTGGCACAATTATTGACAACAATTTCAGTAAGTGTAACACAATAATAAAATAAAGGAAGTGAAAGTGCCTTCTTTTCAATTATGCAAATATTTCTCTTCTTTCATACAATCTGGAAACCTGCATTATCAAATAATCACGAGAAAAAAAAATCCCCTTTGTGAGCAACTTCTGTTTGCAAAAGACTTTTGTTTGGGAATTTTTTTATTCTGAGAAGCATTGTACACAAGTTACTCATATTCAGGTATAAATATTCTGTGAGTCAATTCATTTTTACCTAATATTTATGTAATGCAGATTTGAGATATTTATCTTGCTCCATCGATTCTCATTATTGTGAAAAGTCAATCATACAGTGACCCTTACCTGTTTGTAACTTTCTGTTTTCTAATTAATTGATCTTTCAATGAACATTTGATATTATTTCAGTATCAGTATCACTGACAATGTGGTTCAGTTATTATCAAATAATTCTTTAAGGTAAAAGTCTAGTCAAGAAAATGAAGAAGGCTAAAGAAGTCGAAAGTGCAAGTCTGACCGCTCTACAGGAGGTGCTGTCAACTCTGCATGGTAATAGTAAATTAGACTATAGCTGACAGTGTTGTTCCTAGAGGGGATCCTGGGGAAATTTGTCCATGTCAATTTTGGTGTCGCTTAAAATTTTGAGAAGTTGGGATACTTAAAGTGTTACATCTGACATTCACAACCTCAACTAGTCACCAAGTAACATATAACATCAGTGTCAATTCTAACATTTTGAGTTTATCATTTGTATTTTTTAATGTGTAGATTGCTATTAGAAATGTCATAAATATATGGAAAAATTGTAGATGTAAAAATTGGGCAAAAATAATTTATGAACATATTTTCTGAAAAATGAAATAACAAGTTTATCTTTCAAGACTGTAATGTACATGTAGTGTTCTAATCGATAGCATTTGTTATTACTGAAATCTAAATTATAGTGATAGATAGAATTTGATTTGACACGTATTTAGTTTGTGAACCCCTTTTTTGGGTAAAGAAATATAGCCTAAACATTAAATTAATCATTCCATTTCAGACTGTACAGTTGCTGATGTCGAAGATTGGGCAGCTTTTCAGAAGGAAAATGCTCTGAAGAAGACTGTGGAAGGTGACTTGAACTCATTTTTATGAATCATGAATATTTGGTTGAATATTCTTACTTAAAGGAGAAATGGAGATTGGTTCATTGTTTTAGATGACTGTCAACTCTTTCTCAAGTAGAGGAGTGACAAAGTGATATTTAATTTTTGGGGCTAGTGAAAATGACTATCACTTCAAGAGGTGATTATATACCGTAATCCAAAGAATGAAACAGTCCATGTTTATTTTATATATATACTTTTTAGTTTCATAAAACGCACTTGTGAGGCGCCAAAAGGTAAAGTTTTGCAGTTGTGATGAATGATCAATAGAAACATTCTATTTTTTTCCAGGTAAAAATAATAAATTTATTGAAATAAATTTATGTAAAATCGGAATTTTTTTTAAACTGAAACAATGACTGAGTTAGTCAAGGAGCTTGGACACCTTTAGTACTGAGCAACTGTAACAGTCAGATTGTATATTGTAATGTTTTGTTTATTTTCCCTGAAAGTGTGAGTGCAAAATTTCCAAATAAATAATGATGAAGTTTAATATAAATAAAAATGACTATCATAACTCATAACCATGTTTATTGTATATTTGTTTTACATTACTAAATTAATTAACCTTCAAAGATGAAAAAAAAAAAGAAGAAATGATGTTAACAATGAAGAGTTATATCCCCTGGATGTTTCATTCTATTGATAAGGCTGATTTGACTGAATATCTCTGGTGACAATTGTTCTTTTCATCTTATTAAAGTCAAGTGTGTATTAACTATAAAATTAATTAATTTTCAAATAAATCTAAATATAAGAAAGTCTTTTTTTTAAAAAAGGATGAATATTTTACAACAAATTGAATTGTTATGAAAATAACAAGTAATATTTAAAAAAATTCTTGAAAAGGGTGTTTTGGAATAATCAAGTGGGAGGGTTCTTTTTAAACAAAATCTGTGGGGGACATGGCATTACTATGACATAATTTGGGAGCCGCTATAGAATCTTTTCGCACCATTATTTGATTCCAGAATTAATTATCAACAAAATAAAACCAAATTCAGCCCTTTCTTATGTATACCTTGTCCTTGATATTTTGTATCCAGCCTCTTAGCTGCTGTCTGTGAACTTTATCTATCCAACTACAAGATATATGAAATAGGTAACCATATAAATATCACAGTCTAAGTAAACCTAGCCTCACTATTATCCGTTACACTGCTATACTATGTCTAGAAAGGCTTGGTTGAGAGTCGCGTCAGCCCACGTGACCAAGTTGACCAATCAGAACTGATCTAACCAAGCCACAATAGTGTGCCTTCGCACGTATAACGTTGGAGGGTCATAGGTCGCAGAAAGGTCGGCTGACGCGACCCTCAACCAGACCTTTCTAGACTCAGTATAGCAGTGTAACGGATAATAGTGAGGCTAGGTTTACTTAGACTGATATACATTATTTTTTGTAAAAATATTTAAACCTTGTACTGTTAGTCTGTCATCCAGACCCTAAAGCAAAATATTCAATTGACGACAAACATAGTCTAGAAAATTATAGCAAGTCTAGATGCCTTAGCTAAATCAAGGCATTGCTTGGGCTCCTGGTTGTTTTACTATTTGTAATTTTAGTAAAATGTTGTTGATAATGGAAAAACTTATTTCTGAGACTAAATGTAGTAAAATGTTGTTGATAATGGAAAAACTTAATTCTGAGACTAAATGTTAGTCTACTTGTACTGTATGTAACAAGATAAAATTCATGTTTATCGTGATGACAGTTTTAAGAGATTTTCACTTTCTTTAAATAAATAATTAAAATATCATCAATCAATTTTGGCTTACAAACAATTTCTAACAAATATAAGATAGAATGCCAATCAAAGAAGAAATATAAGATAGGATGTTTAGAAAATATATCGATTAGAACCAATTTTGATACATACCTCGACAGACGACATTCGCTGCATCTTTTGTTGACGGGCACCTGTTCACGTGCTCATGCATTTAAAGATGACGTCACATTTTCAAATACTACAAAATATAGCTTACGCATGCGCATATCTTGTTTGTTTAGAAATACCGAAACTTGAATAAGAGAGGAAATCGCCTCTAAATGGAACAAATAGAAAACTTTTGATATTTTGATAAAGAAAAGGTACTATAATTGACTTCCCCAAACAAGCATTAACATAAACACTCAATTGTCCTGAGAAAATTATAACATTCTTCCAAATGTGTGTTTATGACTAAAATTGTGAATAAAATATCAAATAGAATTGTCAACTTTGAATTCTTTTAATTTTACTTGTATTTTCTGTTTATGAAAATGTGCTGTGTGGTTATTGTTTGTGTTTTGCGGTAGGTCAAAACCAAGAAAAAAGGATATAGTTGTTGATAAATTTCAGAACACTTTAAATAATTCTATTGCTCGTTAAAAATATGTCTCCCAAATGTTAATGATTGATAAAAACTAACTCTTAATTATTGTTTTTTTACATTGTGACCTGATTTAATGAAAATCTGTGTTCACTTTTCAGTGATATACAGTAAAGAAGAAAATTACAGTATTGTCCTTGAGAAATTGCTAAAAATGCAGTGAGTCATCTTTGCAGTCTATTTTGAAATACAAAGATATAAAGAAATAGGAAACAAATAAGTGTGTGATGTAGTGTAAAGAAAATTTATCAAAAAGTTGTAAGTCAGGACTTGACCTTCAATTCAATTGCCATTTTTTAGTTTTCAAAGGTTTCTATTTCCCATTTAATTTATAACCCTTGCACACCAAAAATAATTCTTCTTTTCAATTTGTTTGTGATGATAGAACACATGGAGTTCCTGGAGGCAAAGAACAACAAAGGTCTGATTGCAATGAATATCTTATTTTTGAAAATATGATTAAAGAGGTGTTACCATACAATGATACATTATGCATGATCCACAACATATTCTTTTGTTTCAAATGGTAAACGTTGTGTACAATGATACAAAACATTTTTGTTAAGTTATCATAGGCAGTGCTATAAACTCTGCTAACTTTTTTGCTTCTAATGTCTATCAATTTTTAGCTCATCAAGACTCATCCATCTGTAAACTTTGTCCAGAAAACTGAAACTGTGTACATACTCCCTGACTAGTGTGGATAATACATTCAAGAGAGGGAACCCTCACAATAATGCAAAATTAAATATGAAGCCTGTTGAGTTACAGAGCCTATGGCTCTATTTTTTCTGAATATATCTTCAGATTGTCCAAATGTAAGGATCATGAAATATTCTTAACTATTTATTTTATGTGCTTTTTAAGGCTTGAGTCTAAGGCAAAGACATTGGAGAGACAACTTGGAATCCAGAGGTTGACTGGCAGAGACCTGAGATATAGGGAATGGTTGAGATTGGCTCATGACAAAGAGAGGGTGCAGTTGTTGACAACCTTGCAACGCACAAATCAGGATTATCAATATCTCATTGAGCTCAACAGAAAATACTCTAGTATGTTTCTTTTTGAATTTTACTTTAAATATTCAATAGCATGAACACAAGAGAGAATTTAAGTTGATAAAAGTTAAGTTTGGAATGAGAGACAATAATAATCTAATTCAAAATGATAATTAAAACAACTATTGTCTTTCACAAGTTTTTGAAATGGGTAAAATAATGTCATTAGCAACTATGTAAATCAAATATGTTCTATTGTTATCAAGAATAATTTTACAGTAGTACATTTTTAACAAGCTTTACATATTAAAAGAGGAGGAATGTGGAAAGCCTTTAATTGTTTTGAGTTATGTGACATTTCATTTAATGATAGATGTGCATACAATGTATCTTTGTTAATAATGATAGAATTTTTTTGTTATGTATATATAAATTAAATTTTTATTCTATACTCGATGGTCATGATCAGGAGCCGAGGTAGTTTTTTTTTATTAGGCCTAAAAAGATGTAGGCAAAAAATGATGCGATGACACAGATTTTTTTATTTCCAAATATTTTTTTTTATTGAATATTTATTTAAATCATCAGAATTAAAGAAAATAGATAAATATCGTTTGATCATTTTAACACTCTGTCTTTGAGGGTCCACATGAACAGAAACGAGTTAATTTTTTAAAGTTAAATTTTCAATTTTGTTTTCTAGGCCATTAAACTACATTTCCAATTTTTCCCTTGTAAACAATTTGAAACAAAGCCTTGATGCGGGGGTATCAAACTGATGCGGGCGGAAACCAGAAACAAATTATTTATTTCAAATCACAATGGTGTCATGAACTAGCATTCATTGATCTAGATTTAGTTTTGATATCTCTTGAATATTCCTTACCTGTTGCAAATATTAACAAATTATAGTTAACATGGATTTTAATCAATCTCTAAAAACATTACATATCATTGATGATTTCTTAAAACTTTTTTAGGAGGACAAAGCATTGCCATCCGTCTCTCCCGTCAGATGAAGAAAACCATGGAGCAGATAAAGAGGACAATTAACATCTACAACAGTTTGACATCTGCAACCTTGTTAGCTCAGCTTCCACCTTCCCTGACAATTGAAGATGTTAGGGATTTAGACAGCCCCTTGTGGAATATCAACAACACAACATCTCATGAGAATCACCCGTCATCTCTCAAAAATCAAGCTGTAGAGTTGTATTTCATGATTTCCAAATCAAAAGAGGAACAGTGCATGGTCAAGGAAGAAATGCAATCTACCATTTTATATTACAAGAACCAACATCAACTAGCTTTGCAATCATTTCCTGGTGGAAACAGAGCCATTCAAGCAATGCTTCTTTTGGAAGGACTCCACTTGGAACAAAAACTCAAGATCTTGTTTGCAGCATTTGAATCCTATATAGTATATCAAGCTCTGCCTTCTGATTTCACAATGAAACTAGGATTCAGTGAGGACCATGCTCCCTCGAAAGTTCTTCAGGATATATCTGCAAGGGAATTCCTACTGTAGGATTCAGTGAGGACCATGCTCCCTCGAAAGTTCTTCAGGATATATCTGCAAGGGAATTCCTACTGTAGGATTCAGTGAGGACCATGCTCCCTCGAAAGTTCTTCAGGATATATCTGCAAGGGAATTCCTACTGTAGGATTCAGTGAGGACCATGCACTCTCGAAAGTTCTTCAGGATATATCTGCAAGGGAATTCCTACTGTAGGATTCAGTGAGGACCATGCTCCCTCGAAAGTTCTTCAGGATATATCTGCAAGGGAATTCCTACTGTAGGATTCAGTGAGGACCATGCTCCCTCGAAAGTTCTTCAGGATATATCTGCAAGGGAATTCCTACTGTAGGATTCAGTGAGGACCATGCTCCCTCGAAAGTTCTTCAGGATATATCTGCAAGGGAATTCCTACTGTAGGATTCAGTGAGGACCATGCTCCCTCGAAAGTTCTTCAGGATATATCTGCAAGGGAATTCCTACTGTAGGATTCAGTGAGGACCATGCTCCCTCGAAAGTTCTTCAGGATATATCTGCAAGGGAATTCCTACTGTAGGATTCAGTGAGGACCATGCTCCCTCGAAAGTTCTTCAGGATATATCTGCAAGGGAATTCCTACTGTTGGATTCAGTGAGGACCATGCTCCCTCGAAAGTTCTTCAGGATATATCTGCAAGGGAATTCCTACTGTAGGATTCAGTGAGGACCATGCTCTCTCGAAAGTTCTTCAGGATATATCTGCAAGGGAATTCCTACTGTAGGATTCAGTGAGGACCTCGCACTCTCGAAAGTTCTTCAGGATATATCTGCAAGGGAATTCCTACTGTAGGATTCAGTGAGGACCATGCTCCCTCGAAAGTTCTTCAGGATATATCTGCAAGGGAATTCCTACTGTAGGATTCAGTGAGGACCATGCTCCCTCGAAAGTTCTTCAGGATATATCTGCAAGGGAATTCCTACTGTAGGATTCAGTGAGGACCATGCTCCCTCGAAAGTTCTTCAGGATATATCTGCAAGGGAATTCCTACTGTAGGATTCAGTGAGGACCATGCTCCCTCGAAAGTTCTTCAGGATATATCTGCAAGGGAATTCCTACTGTAGGATTCAGTGAGGACCATGCTCCCTCGAAAGTTCTTCAGGATATATCTGCAAGGGAATTCCTACTGTAGGATTCAGTGAGGACCATGCTCCCTCGAAAGTTCTTCAGGATATATCTGCAAGGGAATTCCTACTGTAGGATTCAGTGAGGACCATGCTCCCTCGAAAGTTCTTCAGGATATATCTGCAAGGGAATTCCTACTGTAGGATTCAGTGAGGACCATGCACTCTCGAAAGTTCTTCAGGATATATCTGCAAGGGAATTCCTACTGTAGGATTCAGTGAGGACCATGCTCCCTCGAAAGTTCTTCAGGATATATCTGCAAGGGAATTCCTACTGTAGGATTCAGTGAGGACCATGCTCCCTCGAAAGTTCTTCAGGATATATCTGCAAGGGAATTCCTACTGTAGGATTCAGTGAGGACCATGCTCCCTCGAAAGTTCTTCAGGATATATCTGCAAGGGAATTCCTACTGTAGGATTCAGTGAGGACCATGCTCCCTCGAAAGTTCTTCAGGATATATCTGCAAGGGAATTCCTACTGTAGGATTCAGTGAGGACCATGCTCCCTCGAAAGTTCTTCAGGATATATCTGCAAGGGAATTCCTACTGTAGGATTCAGTGAGGACCATGCTCCCTCGAAAGTTCTTCAGGATATATCTGCAAGGGAATTCCTACTGTAGGATTCAGTGAGGACCATGCTCCCTCGAAAGTTCTTCAGGATATATCTGCAAGGGAATTCCTACTGTAGGATTCAGTGAGGACCATGCTCCCTCGAAAGTTCTTCAGGATATATCTGCAAGGGAATTCCTACTGTAGGATTCAGTGAGGACCATGCTCCCTCGAAAGTTCTTCAGGATATATCTGCAAGGGAATTCCTACTGTAGGATTCAGTGAGGACCATGCTCTCTCGAAAGTTCTTCAGGATATATCTGCAAGGGAATTCCTACTGTAGGATTCAGTGAGGACCATGCTCCCTCGAAAGTTCTTCAGGATATATCTGCAAGGGAATTCCTACTGTAGGATTCAGTGAGGACCATGCTCCCTCGAAAGTTCTTCAGGATATATCTGCAAGGGAATTCCTACTGTAGGATTCAGTGAGGACCATGCTCCCTCGAAAGTTCTTCAGGATATATCTGCAAGGGAATTCCTACTGTAGGATTCAGTGAGGACCATGCTCCCTCGAAAGTTCTTCAGGATATATCTGCAAGGGAATTCCTACTGTAGGATTCAGTGAGGACCATGCTCCCTCGAAAGTTCTTCAGGATATATCTGCAAAGGAATTCCTACTGTAGGATTCAGTGAGGACCATGCTCCCTCGAAAGTTCTTCAGGATATATCTGCAAGGGAATTCCTACTGTAGGATTCAGTGAGGACCATGCTCCCTCGAAAGTTCTTCAGGATATATCTGCAAGGGAATTCCTACTGTAGGATTCAGTGAGGACCATGCTCCCTCGAAAGTTCTTCAGGATATATCTGCAAGGGAATTCCTACTGTAGGATTCAGTGAGGACCATGCTCCCTCGAAAGTTCTTCAGGATATATCTGCAAGGGAATTCCTACTGTAGGATTCAGTGAGGACCATGCTCCCTCGAAAGTTCTTCAGGATATATCTGCAAGGGAATTCCTACTGTAGGATTCAGTGAGGACCATGCTCCCTCGAAAGTTCTTCAGGATATATCTGCAAGGGAATTCCTACTGTAGGATTCAGTGAGGACCATGCTCCCTCGAAAGTTCTTCAGGATATATCTGCAAGGGAACTCCTACTGTAGGATTCAGTGAGGACCATGCTCCCTCGAAAGTTCTTCAGGATATATCTGCAAGGGAACTCCTACTGTAGGATTCAGTGAGGACCATGCTCCCTCGAAAGTTCTTCAGGATATATCTGCAAGGGAACTCCTACTGTAGGATTCAGTGAGGACCATGCTCCCTCGAAAGTTCTTCAGGATATATCTGCAAGGGAACTCCTACTGTAGGATTCAGTGAGGACCATGCTCCCTCGAAAGTTCTTCAGGATATATCTGCAAGGGAATTCCTACTGTAGGATTCAGTGAGGACCATGCTCCCTCGAAAGTTCTTCAGGATATATCTGCAAGGGAATTCCTACTGTAGGATTCAGTGAGGACCATGCTCCCTCGAAAGTTCTTCAGGATATATCTGCAAGGGAATTCCTACTGTAGGATTCAGTGAGGACCATGCTCCCTCGAAAGTTCTTCAGGATATATCTGCAAGGGAATTCCTACTGTAGGATTCAGTGAGGACCATGCTCCCTCGAAAGTTCTTCAGGATATATCTGCAAGGGAATTCCTACTGTAGGATTCAGTGAGGACCATGCTCCCTCGAAAGTTCTTCAGGATATATCTGCAAGGGAATTCCTACTGTAGGATTCAGTGAGGACCATGCTCCCTCGAAAGTTCTTCAGGATATATCTGCAAGGGAATTCCTACTGTCTTCACAAGAAGATGAAGAGTCTGAATCAGATGAAGAAAGTGAAAACGAACAAGAAATATAGTTAATGAACTTTGTACATAATATACAGTCATTATTGTTTGTTAATCTAATCTAATATAATCTAATGATGCCATAGAATTAGGATGAAACAGGTTGGCAAAATAATTTCAACTCTCTGGTTACCCCTACTGGTTTGCAAATAACATGTTTGGCAAAATAAACAAGTATAACAAGGCATGTCTTCTTGATACTTTAACTTCTCAGGCCTATAAGGCTTGATGGGCTTTATGCATTTGCAAATATATGATATTCACACACCATGTGTTGGATAATAACATTGAATTTGCATATAAGATGCAGCAATTATATGATTTTCACACTGCAAGTGTCTGGTAATGTGATGAATCTGCATATACGATGAAAATATATGATTTTCATACACCAAGTGTCAGATTATGAGATGAATCTGCATACAAGATGCAAATATAGGATTTTCACACAGCAAGTCTCGGATAATAAAATTGAATCTGCATATACATGTAAG
This sequence comes from Steromphala cineraria, assembly GCA_916613615.1. Taxonomy (NCBI): domain Eukaryota; kingdom Metazoa; phylum Mollusca; class Gastropoda; order Trochida; family Trochidae; genus Steromphala; species Steromphala cineraria. The sequence continues at coordinate 60,049,165 of OU744723.1, forward strand.
ATGCAAATACATGTATATGATTTTCACACACCAAGTGAAGAGTATTGTGATGAATGTGCATATAAGATGCAAATATATGATTTTCACACACCAAGTGTCGGGTAATGAGATGAATCTGCATATAAGATGCAAATATATGATTTTCACATAGCAAGTGTTGGGTAATGAGATGAATCTCCATATAAGATGCAAATACATGATTTTCACACACCAAGTGTCAGATTATGAGATAAATCTGCATATAAGATGCAAATATATGATGTTCACACACCAAGTGTCAGATTATGAGATGAATCTGCATATAAGATGCAAATATATGATTTTCACACATCAAGCGTCGAGTATTGTGATGAATGTGCAAATAAGATGCAAATATATGATTTTCACACACCAAGTGTCAGATTATGAGATGAATCTCCATATAAGATGCAAATATATGATTTTCACACATCAAGCGTCGAGTATTGTGATGAATGTGCAAATAAGATGCAAATATATGATTTTCACACATCAAGCGTCGAGTATTGTGATGAATCTCCATATAAGATGCAAATATATGATTTTCACACACCAAGTGTCGGGTAATGAGATGAATCTCAATATAAGATGCAAATATATGATTTTCACACACCAAGTGTCGAGTATTGTGATGAATGTGCATATAAAATGCAAATATATGATTTTCACACACCAAGTGTCGGGTAATGAGATGAATCTGCATATAAGATGCAAATATATGATTTTCACACACCAAGTGTCGGATTATGAGATGAATCTCCATATAAGATGCAAATATATGATTTTCACACACCAAGTGTCAGATTATGAGATGAATCTGCATATAAGATGCAAATATATGATTTTCACACAGCAAGTGTCGGGTATTGTGATGAATCTGCATATAAGATGCAAATATATGATTTTCACACAGCAAGTGTCGGATTATGAGATGAATCTCCATATAAGATGCAAATATACGATTTTCACACAGCAAGTGTCAGATTATGAGATGAATCTGCATATAAGATGCAAATATATGATTTTCACACACCAAGTGTCGGGCAATGAGATGAATCTGCATATAAGATGCAAATATATGACTTTCACACACCAAGTGTCAGATCATGAGATGAATCTGCATATAAGATGCAAATATATGATTTTCACACACCAAGTGTCGGGCAATGAGATGAATCTGCATATAAGATGCAAATATATGACTTTCACACAGCAAGTGTCGGATTATGAGATGAATGTGCATATAAGATGCAAATATATGATTTTCACACACCAAGTGTCGGGCAATGAGATGAATCTGCATATAAGATGCAAATATATGACTTTCACACACCAAGTGTCAGATTATGAGATGAATCTGCATATAAGATGCAAATATATGATTTTCACACAGCAAGTGTCGGGTATTGTGATGAATCTGCATATTAGATGCAAATATATGACTTTCACACAGCAAGTGTCGGGTATTGTGATGAATCTGCATATAAGATGCAAATATATGACTTTCACACAGCAAGTGTCGGGTATTGTGATGAATCTGCATATAAGATGCAAATATATGATTTTCACACAGCAAGTGTCGGATTATGAGATGAATCTCCATATAAGATGCAAATATATGATTTTCACACACCAAGTGTCAGATTATGAGATGAATCTGCATATAAGATGCAAATATATGATTTTCACACAGCAAGTGTCGGGTATTGTGATGAATCTGCATATAAGACGCAAATATATGATTTTCACACAGCAAGTGTCGGATTATGAGATGAATCTCCATATAAGATGCAAATATATGATTTTCACACACCAAGTGTCGAGTATTGTGATGAATGTGCATATAAGATGCAAATATATGATTTTCACACACCAAGTGTCGGGTAATGAGATGAATCTCCATATAAGATGCAAATATATGATTTTCACACACCAAGTGTCGGGTAATGAGATGAATCTCCATATAAGATGCAAATATATGATTTTCACACACCAAGTGTTGGGTAATGAGATGAATCTGCATATAATATAAAACGTTGATGTGCTCGAGTGCCTTTAACTTACGTAGTCAATCTCTTGCATGGAGGAGATATATTGTTTATGATAAATAATCTAGAATAATTATTGAATTGAAATTTGAATAGTTGTCTTATAATTCTCAGTGATAGAAATGCCAAAAGTATTTGTCACTCGATGTTATTTCCAAAGTTTTCCCTTTTAATTTTGTATCGCACATATGATTTTAAATTATTAAGTTTCCATCTTATTTTTTATTAGGGAGTCTTAGGGTGGGTGGGAGTCAAGCGACGAATACATTTGGCACCAGCCTGTCACAATTATTGTGAAGTACAAATATCAACAAAAACATTTAAAACAATTAATCTTTTTATTTCGTGGGAATTTTAAAATAACAAGAAACTGACATTATAAAGTTGTGACCATAACTCCGCCTCCGATTGGCGTATCTATGTCACACTAATACAAGTAGTTGTCACTAACGTGATCATGTCCCCCCTACAAACTAGTACCTTATAGGCTTGTAGGCTTAGGGGAGACCAGGGCAAAGCGCGCCCCCTAACATAAAAGTGCGCCTAGTGAGCACCCCGACATGTACAGAATGCAACTTGCACACTATCTCTAATACTTATCAGATAGACTATAACATGGCACATGCTTTTTTAATCTGCCATTTCGGCATAAGGATATTTTTACGTAAATATATCTGACTAAGGGGGCGCGCTTTGCCCTGTAGTTTGGGGCAAAGTGCCCAATCCCCTGGGCGCTTTGCCCCATTCGAAAAACAACTCTGAATGTAATAGATATTACACACATATTTTCAACCAATACAAATCAAAAGCTATCATCTTGATAATCCAAGTCAACTATCGAACCCATATGAAGGATAGAATTAACATAAAAGTTGACAATATATGCAAGAATGCGAAAATATTCCTTAACATATCATGGACCTAAATGTTCAACATTCTCTATGACCAAATATCGTTATGGATGGTACATGTACATTTCTTTCAACTACGAATGTGTTGATAATGTAGGTTATTGAATATCAAAACCAGTAAAATAATAGAATATAAGATGAATTGAATTGGTTATATGGACGAATTAAAGAATTCATACAACTATTTTGTGTCGGACTTGGCAGAACGGCATAAATTGCTTATCGTTTAGGGTTGAACAGTAATATACAATGAATTATATATTCATGATTTAAAAAACAACAGAAAAACATGTTTTTGTAACTGTTACTTGTCGTGATTCTTTAACAAAACAAAACCCTTTAAGTAAAATGGTGATCTGTCATGTCAGGAAAATAATAAGATATGAGAAAACCCTATGTCCATGTGAAAGTTTAGGGTTTAGTTGACAATTCTAATGCAGAATAATATTTTGGAATTTCATTTGTGAAAGGCAGTCGAAGTTTTGTACGACTACCCCCTATTTTGGTAAGCTCCGGAAGTGTAGGCTAAAGATACGCAGGCAGGTTTTGAATACACGTAACATTTTAATTTTATAATATTTATAGATTTTGAAACAGTTTACAGAAGTTCAATGAATGACATATATTGATTGTAGGATCAATGCTTTTGTTTCCATTCACATTTGATATGGGAGATGAGAAAATATTTGATGACGATTAATTTGTTAGGAATTTTGTCAATTTGTACAAACATGTCACTTTTTTATTCCGCTGTTCAACATCTTTCTCTCTTAAAGCAATCTAAAACCTTTCAATATCTTTTACATTTTAAAAAGATGTAAAGACTACAAAAAATTACAAGCTAACACTTAATGTGCACTTATTAGGTTAACTTTTGTGTAAGTGCGTAACTTTACCCTTTGCGTATCTTTACCTGATAATATCTTCCAAAATCTGTTTATATGAAACTGAAATATCTAAAATGTCGTGGGTTTTTTTTGTGTGTGTAAAATTAAGGTTCAATAGATAAACTAACAAACTTGCCTCTTTTCATGCTCTTAATGAACAACGCATATCCGTTTGGACCCTGTAGTCTCTTTTTTTTGCGGGGTTGGGAAATCGCCGTCATGCCACGCCTATCTTTTGCACGGCGATTACCGATCCATTGCTGTACATACAATATATTTGTATAAATCAAAAGTAATAATATGGCTGTATAATCGAGAACAAATATAGAGGATATTTCAATTCGTATAATCAAATTTTATTGTAATCTTTTTTATAAAAGATAGCCACATATCTTGTAAGCTAGTCTATAGCAAATTTTTGTTGTAAATATGGAGCTATGTAGCTATACTTTGGCCGTATATGTTTGTGAAATGGCATTATTTCATAATATATAACACGATAATATAATATATAACTTACGTCGATTTGTTTAGGACTCAGTCCGGTTTGTTTTGATAAAATTTCCGTGTCACTTTTTGTTCGTCTTTTTTTGTTTGTTGTCCTTAGGCCGTTCCTCCAAGCTTCTTCAAGAGCGACCTTTTGCGCCTCCGTAAGTTCATTTCTGGTTCGTTTCTAAATATTAGAAAAAAATCAATGTTAATACTAGAACTGAAATAAACGTGAAGGGAGAATTGTAGGAGGAGAACTGATAAAATGAAACGATTCAGGTCCATTGCACCAATTGTGACAGGGGGAGTAAACTATTCATCATAGGGCTAAAAAATTTCAGAATTTTTCTTCTCAGACCAATGGTGGGAGCAGGTTTTCTTACAAGGGAAAAGAGGATATCTCCACTACAACTTGATCCTATTTTAAGTTGTTATGGCAACTTAACAATATGTTCGCCACCAACACAGTCGATACAATATCGAAGGGCTAAACAAAATCTAACGGGAGTAAACGGGCAAAGAAGATAGTAGTAAATAAAGAAGATTTGTGAATATTTTGCACTTACAAGATGTGGCGAACATATATAAACATACATGTATATGGTAAAGTTGTACCAAACTTTCTATGTTCATACTGAGTTTTCAAAACGCATGTACGCCTTTTTGAAAGAATTACAACTTGATTCGTCGATATATAAGAACATCATCGTTAATTGTTCACTATCACACTACATGTATTTGTTCATTTGTAAATATTTTTATATTTCATTTGTATATATTTGTATATATGTTTTTGAATTTATTTAGAATATTGTTTATAAAATTTTGAATTTCAGGCTCACTTAAATGTAGCACAAATTCCTTAACGAATAAAGAATTATCTTATCTTATCTTATCTTAGTAAGACATTATAACTGTTTGTGAAATGGAACCAAACACCTCTTCAAATTCAACATCAAATCATTATTATAATACAATAAAGAGTCTGATATTCCCTTTTATCTCTTTTGGAAACGTTTCACTGTTACATAAGCTTATAAACAGTAAAAATCACAATGTCGATCGGATCCCTGGAATTGTATTCTATGCCCTGAAACTAGTAATTCGACAGGGGTATGTGCGTATGGGAAGAGATGTGGATTTGTATCTCTTCATAATCTTCGTTTATTCATTCTTTTGCAGCCAAGGAAAATATTCTTTAACTTAACGAATTAAAATTAAGTCTATTTTTATTTAATTTCAATTTTGATGAAAATACTAACTTAGAGAGTACATAACAGATCGAGGTTTGAGGGATTTAAGGCGATTTATAAGCATTGCTCAAAGTAAATAACCAGCTTTGAAAGGGGGATAACTCTAAAAACAGGGTTAGACCAACTTTCCAAGATTAAACATAGAATCAACTTCTTTAAACGAGATCGATACGTTTTATCATATGGATAAATCTAAACCTACGTACCATCGTTATTCAGCCAAGTGCTTTCAACTAAGAACCGGTTTAAACAGGTTTAATATTTATTTAGAACAGCATAAAGAGTTAGTAGAAAATTGTTGGTCTCCAAGAATGAGTAGCCTCGTTTATGATTTATCATTTGATATCTTTTGATTGGTCGCAAAGTGTGAAATTTTTTGTATTGCTAGTAGCATAAACCCCATGTCTCTGGAGACTTGGAGACCGTCTCTGCCTTGATAGTAGGAGTTTAACAAAGCTAAATAGATTTCTACTAGTAGCAGCTAAATTTTCCTTCATCGGGTGAAAATACAATACAATACTGCACTACTCAACAGTTTTCAAAATAATATGTTACGTACATAGATATAATATAATTGTGTAAGAGAAACCAGAGTTATGGAAAAAATCGGATGTATATTAACACGATCTGAAAAAACCTAACATATGAAATTAGATATTTCTTTTTGACTTACTTTTAGCAGTTTATATTGTTCGGCTATAAAAAACCATAACTGTGCTCAAGGGAGGTAACTTCTGCTACCATCGGGAACAACTGTTCTGCTTGTGTAACTTTATTCGTAAATCTACATATATGTATGAGCATCTTACACACCATTTCACGACATTTAAATACTTCCTCAGATTTTCAAAAAGTTCATTTCTTTATTAAGGGAAATTTGTATAGTTTCAAATCAGTTGTCACCCTCGTCCAAACGGGTTCTTAATGTATTAAGAATCGCCGTCATTATCTTTTCTGAAAGGTTAAAATATTTCATTTGCTCCTTTTAATATCTCACATTTTTTCCAGATTTTAAGCAGTAGTTCAGCGTAGTAAGCAAGACAGGGGTGCCTGAGGTAGGCAAAACACCAATGATGTTTCATATAGCGCCATGAGCATTCTTTCGAGCGTGGATTTGTGCGCAATTTAAATATGCACTATTATTATTATTATTATCACTCTTTTCGTTGATAGTTTTATTTATCCCAAAACCGTTACAATAACTTTTATATTTGAAGAACAGTTGTCAATAGATATGAATAATTTTTATTTCGAGTCAAATTATTCATGATTGTTCGGGAATATAAAAGCCGCAATTGATGCAATGAACCTATCATCCCCCAGTCAGTATTTTAGACAATTGAAACAAATCTTAAAATGGTATTTGGAATTATGTTTTAAATAGAGAAATTTAACATTTTCAGAAAACATTTCAATAAAATTTGCTATTCCCTTTTGGAAAAACGTCTTATATATTGTGTCATACATGAAGGCAATGTCCAGACAATTTTAGCACAGTGTTACTGGTTGAATTGTTGTTACTAAAACAAGTCTGTATTAGACACTTGTCTAACAATTGAATTGTGACAATAAATCTGTTTTGTGATGATCATATATTTAAGTCTTTTGAAGAGCCTAAAGCAACAATATATAATCCTCACTAGTCCAGGAGTCTGTTCACGCAGTTTCAGCTTTTTTGGCCTTCTGCTTATGGAGAGGAGTCAAAATGCACAAACTTAAAGATGGACGGACTGACGCCGGACACCACGTCATGCGATTAGCCGATAAGGGCATTACAGGCCTGATGAGCTAAAATTGAATATACCCAGTTTTATGACAGAATTTATCAGATTGTTATAACGATGTAATTAGCCTTCCTACGTTTTTGTAAATAAGTGTTTTCAGTTGTGTATGTGTGGTCTGCTTACAGGGATTCGTACAGATTGGTCATAGCAACTACCAACATTTCTTCAATCAGTATTTCACAACTGAAAAAACACTTCAGATCACAGACGAAGACGGAAGAACAATAATCAACGTCTCTTTATCTTGGATACATGAAGCCCCCGGTGAGTACCTCTCTGTCGGCATTTACTGTAAAAATGCCACTCACTGCCTTATCGAGATGTGGTGGTTTGTGTGCTTCGGTAACCCTGAACGCTATGCCATAGGAGCGTGCATGCTCTCGGTAGGGCACCCAGCTGAACAGGTCAACGTGTAGGAGCCAGACGAAATGTGAGTCTTTCAATAACTTGCTTCTGTCTCTCACTATGGCTTTAAACCATCTTTTCCTCATCCTTTTGATCCCTTTCTCCCTGATCTATCAAATCTCTTTTGGATGGCCACATCCACCTGTTTAATACCGAAATATTGTTCACAACGCGTTAAAACCCAAACTCACTCACCGTTAAAAGGGTTTATGCTTGTGAAACAACAAATTTAATGCAACCTTAACACCACTTAAATCTTTGATAACACATTAAATGCTCAATTACATTAGGTGTGACATAAGAATGTACATATGTAAAATAAGGAATCATAGTCACAAGACAAGGTCTATAGATTATAAAATGTTTTTAGGGTGTAAAATTATACAAACATTGAAAAGACAGATACTATTTTTCCCAAATTGAAACTAGCTTATGCCATAATATATATTCATAACTCAAAAGCCACTATCTAAACTTATAATACGGACTGGGAGGAGAAATTATCACGCATCAAGCAAATACTATTGGAGTCCATTATGGTCTGAACACTTTCAACTCATTATTCTTTTGTAGGTGTAAGGATCTACGCAACCTTACTGAATAAGGCACGTATGTTTCATTTCACCTGTGCATTAAAATGTGTTGTTTCTCTGGGCAAGGTCCTTCATCCACATTGCACTCAGTGCACCGCGCTTTTAAATGTGTGCCTAATTAGGATGGAGGGACTCCGCCCCTGGTCCCGGTGGCAACTTTGCAAGTACAATTTCCTCAGCGTATTGATGCAGGGAGTCTTAGCGAGTGACAGTACCTGGATTAACCGCATATCATAAGTTAACATTATCCGTACTTTATGGCAAGGAATAAGAGCTAACAACAAAAGACAGGCGATGGAATTGTGTCTTAAAACTAGCCATATTTTGACAGTTATTAATAATTCCCTACATCATGCACATAAAAACAAACATCGGTATCATTGCCAAAAGTTTAGGCAGTGAGCATGGCCCGAAATCTGTTCTTCGCCTAGAGCCCTAAATCTGTGTTAGTTATGTCCTGAAATAAGACATTTTATAAACAATATTTCAAGACCACCCAAAACCAAAATATATTTCCTTCAATTTTACAGATTTACCTGGGGTTTTGAGCCTGTCCAAATTTAAATACAAACTAAGCCACTCATACTCATTCAAGATCATCATCAGATGTAACACAACAGAAATGTCATGCATGCATCTAGACGTTTACGGTTAAGTTTGTCCATGTTGAACATTTGATCCTTCATTTGTACCAAGTTAAATCTGTCAAATCAAATTTGTACTTGGGTAAGAGACCACTTTGCTAGCTTTTGATTTTTAAAGGATCCAGTTTGAAGTAACACTGTTAAACACAAACTTAATGTTTGAAATTGTCTAACGTCAGTATATATGGTGTGTGTGTGTGTCTTTGACCATAACAGCAGGTGACTCTCCTCCCCTACAACAGCATTGGTTGGTTGGGGGTTTCTTGGCTGTTCTCTACTTCTGAGAGCCAGAACATTTCAAAGCTGCCGTACTAATTTGAAATAATATATTACCTTTTATTAACATTGTTAATTATATGGTTATCAAGAAGAGTGCCTACACTTGGGAGGACTTTGATGCATTCAAGAGTCTCGATTCTTACAATTATTTTGTATCTGGATGGGTGAAGAACGTTGGCTGTTTCCAACATAATGACCTTTGCATCGTCACTGCAAGAGTAAGTTTGACTTGATATATAACACTTTAATGATCTCAAGCGAGCTTATGTGATATAAGATATTGCACAAATGTTGTATTTTTATGTAAACATTAAGAATTGTCTCGTGCTGTTGATTTCATGATACCAAAGATAATCGTTTTAAAGAGACTTTTAGTTTCCAAATATCTGCACAATTTATGACACAACTGTTTGAGTACTGACCCTATTTTGTTGAAGTGGAAATATTAGCAGGAATCTGTTTATCCCTTTTATTTTAGGTTTCTTGTGTAATTTAAAATGAATTAAAGTCAAATTCTATACAGTAGGTATGGTATAGTTGTCAATTAAAGTTTCATTGATAAACTACATCTGTGTGAAATTTATTAATATAATCTATATGTTTTGAGTGTGATAATATTTAGTCAATATTAAATAATATAGTGTTTTGAGTTTTGTTTTTAATTTGTCCAATAAAAGTGTCTGTGTTCTTAACTATTTTATCTTTCCTCTTCAGGTGAGACATTCCCAATCCATGAATGAGACACCGGCCTAACCTTGGTTGATTGCGGAGAAGACGGGGAGAGTGATAGCTGCCTACTGCACTTGTATGGCAGGATTAGGAGAGTCTTGCTCTCATGTTGGTTAAATGGTTGTCGCTCTTTGTAAAAGTGAGGTTAGTAGTCTTCAATGTGTGCTGATTATTTTCTGGGTAACGCTGACCTGTGAATAAAAAATAAAAATAATGTGCATGGACGAAATGTGTCTGTTTTCATAGTCTTAAGCATGTTTTAAAACAAGAGCTATAGGTGAATAAATTTTGTCTTTGAAAGTATATATGACATATGACAAAATATTAATACAGCATATTGACACAAAAGCTAACAGAAACTGTTGAGTTAAAGTGGTTGTCCTATCGATTTCCTGTCCGCGACGGTGTTTATCTTGGAAATGGTTAATAAAACGCTGATCTTTGATCAATTTTATTTTTCATTGCAATTGAAAGAATATCCAAACATTAACAAATGACTTATTGTATGCCTTTTCAAAATGCCTTGTAGTTTTGAATCAAAGCTTTAGACTCTCGATGAATGGCTGTCCCTTTCAATTTCGTTTTTTTGTTGTTGAGTGTCGTTCCCTTTTTTTTTAAGTTGTCAAATATCAGTCAACAAGAATGTCAGCCCCATTAAAGTTTTTAAATAGCTTGTGTCTTAGTCATGCATTAACAATATTCTGTCTTAAAACTGTACTGGGAGAATTATATTTTGTTGTATGAAGTAATGATGTTTTAAATGCAACCATTTGTTAGTCTTGCAATCTATTTTCTCTTTACAAGTTAATGATAATTCAAAAACTTATATAAGGTGATGTGTGATGCATCAATTTCATTAAGCATTAGTGTTAATAAATCTTAATGGTGCTACTCAATAACATGTACAACAAGCAGACCCTATCCCTGGCTGACTTGTACGTAGGCCTCTGTAGGAAATGCTGTTTATTTTCTTGTCACATCAAAACATCAATCAATAATTACTGTATCGTTTTATCCGATGATTTGATTTTTATAAAGCCAGTAATGTTGATTGAAAGATATGAACCATATCACCTACATGGAGTTCTGTTTATGCTTTGACCTGTTTTTAAACTTTTGTCTCTTCCCAGGCATGACTTCAGCTAGCAAATACATTCAATTACAACTCTTATTCACTCTTTTGGTGGACGGGGTTAGCGTTAGGTGTTGCCGAATACTTTCTATTCTGTGAGTGTTGCTCAGTGTGATAGTGAACTTAGTAGTCCTCAATGTTTGCTGATTATTTTGTGGGTCACGCTGACCTATGAATAGAGTATCAGATAGGCTGAAAAATATCTTTGTTTTTGTATTCTTAATTATTATTTAAAACAACAGCTTTATCGCCAGAGAGCGAAGAGACATATTTTCAGAAAAAAGTGATCGCTCTGCTATATTTTGTTATTTCTCATATAAGCTTCAAGGATACATTGAAGTGTCAGAAAAATGATGATGGCAAGCCGATCGCTCTTGCAAGAATTTTTGCAGAGAGCCGCTTCCATGGCACCCATCTGAAATACCGATAGGTCCATGTAAATCATTAAAACTGCCATATCTCTGTTAGTTTTGAACATAAATGGTTACTTTATGACTCAATTTGAAGGCTTATGTTTTATCTATTTGTTAAATTATCTAGTTTTGATCATACATTATTTGCATATTCATGAATAATAATGAGGCTGTAATTCAATTGGAGTTTCTTGGTGTTACAGATAGATGTCAAATAAGACGCATCTTATGAATGCAATAGATCTAATTTTTATACCATTGTGCAAACATCAATGAAGATCTATTGTAGATAATATTAAAGATTCAGTTTATCTTCTTGTTACTATCAAAAGTTGTTGCAGAAACCCAATAACGATTACTTTTCAATCTTTACGGTTAAGTTTTCTTCACATTAAGTGTTAATAAAAGATATACATACATTTTTAAACAATAATAACCTGGTAAGCATCGCAATCTCTTGATTTCATAATGATAAAAAAATGGCAATAATCTAATATATTTGTAAACAAATTAAGTGATTTTGAAAGACACAAGGAATATTTGGATGATCAACTTCATTGTTGAAGACAATAGAGATGTTTCGGTATAGGTTCTTGTGACATTATAAAACAATTTATACACCAACAACACGTACACACTCTACTATAATAATATATAACAACACACATGATAAAATGTCACTGAATAACAAAATATGGTACCCTAACCAGTGACCAGTTCATCAATTTAACTATACTCTCAGAACTTAAACTGGCATAATCTGTTGTTCTGCACTTTTGTAATTATATTCATTCAAACACAGAATAAACATGGGATTACAAATGAGTAGAAATTTCAAAATGAGTGCTAATTACAATGAATATTACAAAATTACAATGGTTATTACAAAATAAAATGACAAATGCCACAATCATAAGGTTTTTAAGTTGCATTCTAGAAATTGGAATTATCAGGTAGACAAGAACTTTTTATCAAAGATCAACATTATGGACAATAGCAACATTTTTTTGTAGACTGTTTTCAAGCATGTGTGTAAATGGAGGGTTACAGCAATTATTACATTAGATATACTGCATTTTTGTGTGATGATAATTGAGCAGTACAACTTTGTATGCAAAGTATGCGTATTTAAATCGCTGAAAATGTTATGGGCCCCGCTGGCTTTTTTATGCAGGACAGTGGTTTGAGGTCGAGATGCTTGTGAGTGACGCAATTACTTGAATGCTATGTTGTGCTTTTGAGAGGTGTATAAGTAGAGGCCGTGGAGGACAATGTTCTTGACAGATTAAAACACCTACCTCTCTCTCAGACGCAGTCACATCACAGGACAAAGATGTGGTGAATATTATATATATTGATAGGACACAACAGCATCTTGGAGAACAGTTTGTTATCTGGTCCCAACTCTAGTATAGATTTAAAGGTACATGTTGCACTGAAAATTATTGCAAGTTTCAATTGACTCAAACATGAGTGTGAAAAAGGGTTTTGCAAGTGTGTTGATATCAACACTTGTTTGCATTTCCAAAATATCAGCAACGAAATCTTCCTCTTTCAGAAGATCGTTTCTATTTCAACTTTTGAGAGTAGAATTTAGTTACTAGCAGGTTAAAATTAATGGGTTCCTATTATGACATTATGTAAACAAAATTCATAAGTTCACTGTAAAGGCCAAATTTCTTAGGAAATCACACATGTTCAAATAGAATCTTGTTGCAGTATGTGCATATGTATTATGAAGCAGAAAACTGTGAAATAGTTCTACAGGGTCGGGTAAAGAATTTCAGAGTAACATGTACAATATCTAAGTGTAAATATTATTATACAGAAACATAATGCATAATGGATTTGTCTGCAAATGAATGAAGAGTAATGTAAATGTTTCATTGCAAATATTTGAAAAGGACGTAGTTTGGATAATTTTGTAAGGGTGGACAAACAGAGGTTTGTTGGCGACATTGCAATTATAGAAAATATGCTAAATACTATACTCATTCAAGGAATATGGGTTCAAGTGAAATTTTGCGTAGGGTTCGTATACACAAAATGTAGCGCCTACACATAATGGAATGTCTATTGTCATGAATGTATTCACATTGTAGTCACAGATCTTCACGTAAAACAGAAAAATGCTCACGGACAGCCATATTCCTTGCGATTTTGGTCAAAAAAAATGTTGGAAAAAATTAAAAAGAGGTCTTCCTCCTGGTTAGACAGAAGCATTACACGCAGACATAACCATGCACATGCTTCACATGGCACTAAAGAAGCATGTGGATGGGGACGGTACTTTCGCACCATTGTCATTCTTCAGTTTGTCATTGGAAAAATGCAACAACCGTTTAGCATATTTGACAGAGCCAGGGCAATAGGCTTAACAGTTAAGAAATGCAACGTCACAGAACAAGAACAGCACATGAAACGTGTGCAGGGATCATCTGAGATGGAATCGTCACTAGGGCAGTCGTCTAGATAACTCTCTTCCGACGAGTGTCTCGTCGGTTCACATTGTAGTTCAATGATGGACATGCAAGGGCCTTTATGAGGCCCGTGAAAACCTTTCTTGGCGTTACCCTCTGTAAACATGAAAGGTTTGGTGGAGGCCCCGTTATGTTGCGGGGTGCATTCAGTTTTCATCAGAGGAGACCTCTTTATAACATGCGGGATAGTCTCAATGATTTGAGGTACAGGGATGAGATGGTTGGACCCCTAGTTGTTCCAACAATTAACGCCCTTGGTCCTCAAGCGGTATATGAGAATGACAACAGAAAACCACCTGTTGTGACGGATTTCCTTCAACAGAGAGGTGTCGTTAGAATGAAATGGCCTACATATTCCCCTTATCTTGCCCCGTTAGAGCATGTATTGGATATCTATTTTTGGCGGGCCTGTCAGCATCACCAAGCTGGTTAACGTTGATGAGCTCATCACATTCCTGGATCAGGAGTTGCAAGCCAAACCTCAAACTTCCCTGCAACTTTAGTCAGATCCATGAGGTCAAGATGCACTGAGTGTGTCAGGAATCATGATGAATACACTCATTACGGATTGTGTGACTTCCCATATTGACCCTCGGTTAATAAGTGTTCCCATATTTCTTTTAATGAGTATATAAAAGATTATACAAACCAGATTACTTTAAATAAACATATCAGTCAATGTTTTATAATGAATTAGTAACCTTTTGAAAACAAAAAAGGAAGCTAAATTGCTAGGAATGAACAAGCAAACAGAATATGAAGAAAACTAAACCAGACCGGTTGTTCAACAAAACATTATCAAGTTTCTGCAAGAATGTTTAATTATGACATGAAAATAAATGAATAAAAAATAACCTACTAATACTAAGAAAACCAGTTGAATCACAGCCTCATAATTATTCATGAACATGCAAATTATGTACGATGCAAAATTATGTATGATGCAGTCCTAAATGGATGCTAAATTGAGTAATTAAATCCCTTTAATTTGAATTATAAAGCAACCTTCTGTGTCCAAAACTAACGGAGATATGGCAAATGTAGTGATTTACATTGAAATTTTCGCATTTTTATGGTTGCCATGGAAACAGCTCCATAAAATATTCTTGCAAGAGCAATTGGCTTGCCAACATCACTTTTCTGACACTTACATATATACTGAATATAAATATAAAGGCAAACCAAATATAGCAGAGGGTGTCAGGTGAAACCTCTTTTTTCGATCGTACAGACTTTGGCTCCCTGACTATTATGTGAAGTAAAATCCTCAATTTGTCTTAACCCTTACGATGCGTATATCTATATTTTTGCTCTACGAGCCCACGTTACTGATTTCTTTGTCCTGTGCCAGTTTCAACCCCACGCCAGTGGAAATTGAGAAAATGCAATATTTCAACGTATATTCGATACAAATAAAATATACCGTATCCCGGGACTATCCCCACCCATATGTCAATAAGAGATTGCTTTTTCTCAATTTCCTGTGTCCCACACAATGAAATAGACACAATGAAGGAATAAATCACGTATGGGATAGGCCTACTGTGATATGATCAAGACATGATTTTGAAATTCACATGGTTAAAAGGATACTCCGATGATCTTTCACTAAAGGATGGAACTGTGCGCTGCCGTCATAAGATGGTTATGTCATTACGGTCCGTGCGGTAATTATAGGATATCTAACGAGCTTCCCCTTTCATATCAAGTTTATGTCCCTAGTGAAATAATTTTGCTTTGTCACGAGCCTTGGCGCGTGACAAAACAAAATTATTTCACGAGGGACATAAACTTGATATGAAAGGGGAACGAGTTATGTATCCTATTTATTACCAACTTGCATTTCAGACGATTTATTGCTTTTTTAAATAACTTTTTATTATGCCTATAAAGAGACGAAACGGCGAATGAATATCAAAACACGTCACAGCCTCAAATATTATACTATTACGACGTCAAATATTCACATTTCTAAATTTTACCCTACGTTAATTCATATAGTTTCTGGTGAAATGTAAGTAATAAGCACTTTAGTCATGAACGAAACGTACATGAAAATAAAATCTCACTGCGCGAGAACAGTCAGAGTTATC
Organism: Steromphala cineraria; assembly: GCA_916613615.1. Lineage (NCBI taxonomy): Eukaryota > Metazoa > Mollusca > Gastropoda > Trochida > Trochidae > Steromphala > Steromphala cineraria. The sequence goes on from OU744723.1 coordinate 60,065,323, forward strand.
TTTCTTTGATCAACGACATGTCATGACGGCCGCCATTTGCCTGTATCTTTTCGTCAAATTGTGTAAACAACCGACTTCAAAGTAAGTTTAAGATGCTTATCATTGTTCAAACGCGTTTTGTTTTGAAGAAATGTTGTCTAAAGAATATTCAGTTGTCTTTATATTCTAGGCCTATAGATAACAAGCAATGTCTGTCTGTGTCATTTTGGAGCGACATGGATCAAATTAATGAAATTCGGTGATCAAATTATGCTGAATTTAAACCGTTAAAATTGTGTTTATATGAGCCTTGAGATATATCAAGTAAGATGTTTTTTTGTTTTTTTGTTGTCCTCCGATGTATTCCTTTACAATTCGGTAAGGAAGAATTAAAAGATTAACTGAAAGTTTGAAGAATGACTCCGACTCACTCAGTGCCATTCGAATTTGTGAATGAAAACACGTTCGTTTTATGAATGAATAAAGTAGTCCGGACAATGTCAAAGTTCACGCAAGCCAATCAAATCACTTTGAGGTGTTATGACCCATATGTGTCATAACAAATTATTATGAAACCCCTTTACGAAGTACCACGTGGGTAATAATAACAGTTACTGTCAAGCTCCGCGCACCATAACGCTGCAAGAAGAAACAATTCAAAATGGCGGCCAATGGGACCGCGAGTTGGACTCGTTAGAAGGGAGTAATAATGCGGATTGTGAAGTAATATGTGGTGTTAGAATATTTTGAAATGAACGATAATGATACAAAATATGACATTTTACAGGAAATACCTTAAAAATTGGTATAGTGGAAAAATATATGATTAAGAAAGGTGGCGAACCAATTCTATAGTTATACCCAAATATGTTACTAAGACAGCATTACTCGCAACTGTCATTGTTACTGTCCCTTGGATACAGAATGACAAGCACATACATTTTACTAAGTATGTGTGCTAAAATTACCACATGATGTTGATTATTTGAAGTAAAAAATTACCTAACTTTCGATTTCGGCTCCTCGCTTGCAACATTTCTCCGCCGTACACCTCGCTAGTTCCGGTGTACGGTTATACACAGTGGTTAAAAGACTTTGTTTTTTTATTTTGACTGCCCTGTAAAGGTTCTTTGAGATGAACATACCTATTTGGATTATACATCTTGGAAAGTAAGAAAACAAAAACGAAAACGATAACCTTATTTGGAACATAAAAACAACAAGCTGACTGAACGATAAGCAATAAGCATTGATATTTTACAAACAAAAAGATCATCTCATGAACAAAATTAAAAAACAACCAAGATAAACGATACATAATTTTTGTCCTTAGGAAATGAGTACCTTTTTCTCATTCTGTGTTTAAAATATCACAATTGTGCGAAACGCAAATGTAATATTAAACAATTTTTTTTTGCATCTTTAATGACGAAGAAACATTACAAACAAAGATTGTGATTTATTTTCACACTTCCTGAATACTAGCATGTTATCTAATGTTATCTTTGGTACATTCCAAAGTATTATGCATAGATTATCTGACTGAAGATATCCTAGTACTGTTTGAATTACATTTGAAGAAAATCACTATCAGCAATATTCAACCATTTTTGGAGAAGGTGACCGCAGTTAACTTACTAAGAACAGTAGAGGTATATATGAAGCACAGTGGAGCACAGTGGTGTGGTTAACATCCTAGCCTCTCACGCCAGAGACCTGGGTTCGAATCCCGGTAGAGACACCAAAAATATTTGACCTGGGTCTCATTCTGTGCTGTGTCCCTTGGCACGGCACTTTATCCACATTGCCCTCAGTTCACTCAGCTGTATAAATGGATACTTGAAATAACGGGTGTACGTAAACTGCGCCTTCGGCAACATAAAAGTGTGATGTCCAGACACCGGATGTCAGCCTGAAAGAACACGTGAAGAAACTAGACGAGAAGTTAGCTGAAATGCAGTCTCACTCCCAAGCTCAAGAACAGAAGTACTCAGCAGTTTTATCTAGCTTACTTTCTCAGCTCACTCAAACTACGGACGAACTCGGAGATCTGAAAACAAGTCATAATGAAACGGTTCGAAAGTTGGAAGAAAAAGATTCAGAGTTATCCGACCTATGGGCAAGTCACAATGAAATCTGAACATGTTACAATGAAACAGTTATTAAGCTTGCATCAACTCTTATCAAATGTGAAGGAAATGATGCACAGTTATCAGAACTTTTGGCAAGTCATAATGAAACAGCTTTAAAGCTGGAATCAACTAGTCTAAATCTGAAAGTGAAATATATTGTTCGCTGTACTGGAAAGTCAAAACAAAACCGTTTCAAATCTAGAATCATCACAATTAAACCTGAAAGAAAAAGATGCAGAATTATTCAAATTATTAGAAGGTCAAAATGCAACATTGGTGGAGTTGGAAAAAAGTAAATATCATCTTGATCACAACGGTAAGAACGAAGAAAATTCTGATAAAATCATTTACCTGAGGTATCTACTTTAAATAAAAAGAAAAAGAAATCATAACATTATCCGCCACACATCTTGATAATTTGTACTACCCACTTTATCCTATCGTTTTTTCATTTTGTAAATTTAAAGTATAAAGATTCTTTTGGAACAGTCGAGTATCTGGAGCTTGCAATCTAACTAAAATCTACCATGATCCGAGGAATTGTTTTGTATAAATATTGACTGGAGCTTGCAGTCTAATTAAAATCTACCATGATCCGAGGAATTGTTTATAAAAATATTGACTATACATGTGTTCAAACTGATGCTTCGATATTTTTACCTGGGTAAGAGAGTATGGTGGAATACAATAGGAAACGTGGGCACTTGTCTTACAAAGCTCACTAAATGTTAATTTTAAGACATCAAAAGGATCCTGCAAATTGCCTAGTTATAAATACACCACGTGGTGCGGTTTTCAGATCAATATCAGAGGTCGTTCAGTTTAGATAACTGACCTCAGATCAACCGAAAGCTTGATTATCAAGAGGCTGGTTATCTGATTACCAATTGATTGATAACCAAACTCTTGGTTCGATACGGTGAACAAGTCCCGGATACGCCTCATCATTTTTACTGTATCGCAAGTAGAAAAAAACTTAGCCTCGGTACCTTTGTATCAGAAGCAAAACATACCTTCTTTTATGAATTTTGATAATTTAGGAAAAGGTTTTTTTAGGTGGTTTTCATAAGGTAGATAATGTTTTCAACTGAAGGATATTTACAATAGTATGATGGTAGGTATTTACTTCTCAGCTGTGAAAGGGATGGGCAGGCCAAAAGGAAATGAAAGTTTACAGATTCTTTCGATTTTATCAATTTTACTCCATCGGCCAGTTTCAATCGGTAGTTTCAAAGCGGGTAAGCCAAATTCGGAGATTAATAGGAAATTCCAGAAGATAGGGGTCCAAATGGGGGTTTCTTTATAAATTTTGTAGTATTTTGCTTTCGAAGAATCAATTTGGCAAGCAGTCCACGTTTGGAAAAAATGATCAACTATTAAAATTTTGAAATCTCCATACATAAAATAATCCTGTTATATACACGCAAGATATTTATTTATTATGTTTTATAAAAATGTATATAACTTGTATGAAGCATGCCAGTGCGTGTCACAAAAGAACTAAAACAATGGTCACGCATGCTTGAGGTTGAGTGACAGTGCAGGAAATGGCGTACCATATCGCAAGTGCGCGGGACCCAGCACGAACATAGCGCAAACTATTCGCAAATACTCCGCACCGTAACAGGTTCTTGCTGGACAATACTGAACGAGGCACGAATGCCCCCGGATGCATATGTCAATTATCAAGGACCTAGCTCTTACCAATCAAAAGTTATGACCAAGGTTAAAGTTTTTGTGGACAAACGGACAGACGGACGGACGGACGGACAGACGGACAGGTGAAAAACAATATACCCCCGAAATCTCCGATTCGGGGGCATAAAAATGGTCACGCATGCTTGAGGTTGAGTGACAGTGCAGGAAATGGCGTACCATATCGCAAGTGCGCGGGACCCAGCGCGAACATAGGTCAAACTATTCACAAATACTCCGCACCGTAGCAGGTTCTTGCTGGACAATACTGAACGAGGCGGGGCACGTGAGAGACACTTAACCTGGTGCGAATGAATAACAGTGCGGAAGGAATTCGCAAATTATGAACAAATGTTGGTCCGCAACGCCACGAACTATTTGATTGACAGGTGAAATATACATGTAAATCATCCGCAATGGTATGCATAAGTGCGTACAGTTGCGGAGTCAAAATGCGCGAAAGTGTCAATGGGGCATTAGAGTGTCCGCTCGTCACCCGGAAGATCAGGGTTCGATTCTCGGTCGCGTCAAACGTTAAAAAACGGGAGTTGTTGCTGCCTTGCTTGACACTCAGCATCAGAAGTCAAAATAATGCATTAACTGGTTCTGCACCGTGGTTGGCAGGTGCTATGGGCACAAATCGAATTTCATGTACTGAGGACAATAACGCATTAATATTATTATTACTGTGAAGAATGTAGCAAACTAATGCGTGAAATTGAGTAACCCTCAAAGCGTGACAGAATTTGCATTGACTCTTTTACGTACCGGGTACGCACAGTTTGCGAACTGTTTGCGTAAAGTTCACTAAAATGGTATGCACTGAAGTGCATGGCATGACCTTGGTCAATTCCAAGGTTTTAGGGCGGCACTGTCACGCGTGACACGAATGGTACGCCATGGCTTGCATAGTTACGATTGTCTGAAAGAGTCAATTGGACATTATCTTAACAAACTTAAAATTTTCACAAACAAATTAGTTAAAGGAGCATTTATGTTTGTGTATAACTTTCTTTCAGGTTTCATTGGATATCAAGGAAGACTATCAGAGGAGACGAATGCCACTGTCCAAACACCTATGCATTTTGATGATATTTTGTATAGCGCCGGATCATATTATGATCACAACACTGGGAAATTTCCCATTCCATTGAATGGAACTTACCTGATTTGGATTGACTAAACTTATAATAAGACAAAAACTCCTTTTGTATTCAAAATATACAAAGACAGGGGTTACCCCATTGGCCAAGCTTTTGGAATTCGCTCTGATCTACGTGCATCCACATCGACCACAACCATGACCTATCTACATAAAGGAGATTATATTTGGGTTGCACCTACTGTTAATGTTTCCATGGATCGTAACTTCTGTAGTTTTGGCATTGTGCTATTAAACGCTCATTAATTCATCATATTGTATTCCTTTTTTTCACTGAATGTTAAAAAACTAGTTTTATCATACATATTCATCAAAGAATTCTTTTAATATACAAAGGAGGTTACGTCCTTACATTATTATTAGCTAAGTATGCATATTTCACTGTCATCTGTGAGGCGTTTTGCGCACGAAAAAAGTATATTCATAATGTCTTTACACTTATGCCTACACGTACGCCCCGTTTGGTTTTAAATTTATTCAGTAATTAGTGTAAGCCAGTCTGATTAAAATCGACTGTGATTCGAGGACAAAAAGTGTAAAAATATTGTCTCTAGTGGGGTTTGAACTTCAATGGAGAGGATGTTTTGACTTGACTTGAGCCCTGATAGAGACAACATTTTTTAAATTTTATTCCTCGGAGTACGCTCGATTTTAATCCGACTGACTTGCAAGCCATTTAAAAATTCAGTCGATCTGAGGAGGTGTCGGAAGTAACCTCGCCTCCCACTCCCGTGCTGCGACGTTCGATCAGAGTGCGACATCAGCCAACATATTTCAGAGACTTTGTGTCAAAATAACCTGCGGGTCGGTGTGACCTAGCACGGGTCAGAGTGACCTAGTGAGAGTGACATTCTGAAAGATGGACTTTTTGTTATTTCAGTATTACATCCAGAAGATGTTTAATTTGAAGTCAATTTATTTACTTCTTTAGTTAAAAGTTAAAAGAAAAATATCAGATTTAAGTTATCATCAACATATTCTGTTTTTGGACTCTATACATTCAATTTAACTTAAATCTTAGAGGAGGAGGATGTTATATCTAAAGATAAGTTTATGTTAATAAAAACAAGTAGGTCTTTTGACTACAGCTAGAAGTCGCCTGTTAGACAATCTGTTGTATGAAAACAGTATCGCATTCTGCACGTGCAATGTATGCTGATTTGAATAAAAGGCTCGGCAGTTTTTGTCGCAGTCGTCTCCCAGTCAACACTTGCTTATTATATATGCATGCGTTCAAAGAAAACACGAACCTACAACAGCTGAGAAAGCGAATTTAATCTTAAAAGACAAATATTTCTTCTAACTAATTTGTCAGTGATAGAATAAACATACAACTTGTCATTCAAAAGTGACTTGATATCTTTAAAACACATCAAATAAGAAGATACCCGTTTGTTACCAAGACACCGCTGTTTATTGTTGCGGCCGTGAAATACACTCAATCACAAAGAGAAGTAAGGCTGCGGGTTGGGAGTTTACTCGTTTATTACGATAGATGGTATATGTAGATACGAGAAACACTCTGCAACACAATAGTAAAATAATAAGTACAATATCAGGGGTAACATATAAACATATCACATCACATAGTATCACAATTCAGTACATAAATAAGCATTTGCATACACATACAAATATGCCATTAATCAGTTATGATATGCATCACAGTCATTATCAAGAAATATACATATCATATATATACTATACAAAAAAAGAAACGTATAGCTGGATATTTAAAGGTGTGGTTACAGTCAATTTTGAATTGACACTGTCTTTTAGTAAATGCGTATAACAAACTGAAATTTCTCACTGAGATAACATGATCATTGCTCTTTATGATATCATACACGCCATATGACTTTAACTTCCTTTAGCTAATCAGAGGTCACTTGAATGTCATTGTCTGTTTTTACCACCACGTGAACGCTTAACAAACGCTTTCAAACGCCTTGGCATAGACTGTATAAGTCGCTACATTGATGATTGGATTATGGTCTCCAACTTGTCCTGCATAAACTGAGCCAGGTTTTGAAGCATTTGACGTAAACGTTGGCAGAGAGGTCAATCCAGTTCATCTCAAAAGTGTTCAATCAGGTTAAGATCCTGATTACGTAAGTGATAGGGGATCCCATTGATGTTGTAACATGTCAGAAATGATTTTGTGACACCAACAGTATGTGCTCTTTCGATGTAGTGGACAACGTTACGAGGCTACGTCATTTATCGGAAGCACGTGTCGTTTGATGGTAGTGTGTTATGAACATAAGCCCATTAGACTGCCTTGAAAATGAATGAAACCAGAAAGAAATGTGTAGCATATGGCCGCCCACATCATCAGGTTACCCTTTCCAAAATCTAACGACTTGACTTTGGCAGTTTGGAGCGTATCTTTCATTTGTACACATCTGTATACCCAATTCTTTTTCATCTCCTCTTTGCAAAAGAAATCCTGATACATCGCTAAGACTTACACATTTCCCATGTCTTAGGTTCCAGACCTGAACGTTGTTACAGCACAGAACACGTTGCGAGCGATTATGACGTCATAACATATTGCCAAAGTAGCGTCTCCTGACTCTCAAACTGATCTGTTGCAAACGATTCCGTATTGTTTGTGGCGAAATTCTGTGTACTATAGGCACCCTGTCAGCTGTGTACACAGCATTGACAATGCAGTAACATGGATGAAGGAACCAATTTTAGCGATCTTGACCCTCTGTGATGACCCAAGGTGTTCCAGATCGTGGACAATCATTGGTGGAACCAAATTGTTGGAAGCGTTCTAAAATACAAGTGTTTGTGCTCTTTTAGACGTTATGACCCCTGGCAAGGAATGTTTGCGACTCTCCAGTCTGAATTTTGCCAATGGCAGTGATTCGAGTTGCAGTGCCAAAACGTGGAATTTGCATTTACTCTTCATATGGTAAAACTTCTATTGCAATTCGTGATCAGTGAAAGCCTTTTGTGGAGAATGTGAATACACGCATGTTTCCAATAGTTTCAACTTTCAAAGTGCTTATGGTTCCGTTTTGAGATGTTTTTTTCATTTTGGTCAAAAACTCGTTCAAATTCACAATTTTGAAATCAGTGACAGATTCGAACATTCAAAATTGTCACAATCAAAATGTTTCTACAACCAAATGTGTTTCACAGTTTTTATGGACATATTTCATTTTGAAAACTCATTTATCCGGAAAACATTCACCTATGCGTTTCTTTTTTTGTATAGTATATTAATAAACAGGTGATTACCATTTAGTGAAATGATATCATGTTATTATTAACATGATACAACGCAATGGGTTAAATACATCATAATAAGCAAATACATCACTTATGTATGAAATATGATACAGACTATAAGACAATGCATAAAGGCAAAATTTCATCAATATATTTTCAGAATTGTTCTTCATGACACACCTTCTGATGATTATGTATCTCCATATCAAAATTAATCAATATGTGATGATTAGTTAAGAAGTTGTGAGCCGGACAGGACTTGTAACAGTTTTCCAACAGAGTCCTCGTTTTTGGCCAAAAAAGGCAAATTTTTGTAAAAATATATTCAAAATTGTTCTTCATGACACACCTTCAGATGATTATGTATCTCCATATCAAATTTAATCAATATGTGATGATTAGTTAAGAAGTTGTGAGCCGGACAGGACTTGTAACAGTTTTCCAACAGAGTCCTCATTTTTGGCCAAAAAAGGCAATATGTTATCAAAATATTTTCAAAATTGTTCTTCATGACACACCTTCTGATGATAATGTATCTGCACATCAAATTTGACCCAAATGTGATGATTAGTGATTAGACGGGACTTGTAACAGATTTCTTACAAATATACCACTTTTTCTCCAAAATCCTAATATTTTATGTAGATTTTCAGAAAATTGTTACTCATGACACATTATTACATGTTTCTTTATTAACGTGACGAATTTGAATGGACACAAAGTGTAACGGACGGACGGTACCCATTTTAATAAAGAGCTTTACTAGCTTTACCGACAAGCTTATGAGTACACTTAGTCCAAGACAATATCGTGGAAAACAGAACACAAAGATAAATATGATATATTGAAGCTTGCACCGTAATACCATTATCATACAAATTTTCATATGAACGAAGAATACCACCATTACGAAAAATTAGAAGCTAAATTCTATTCATATTTACCTATCTATCCCCCAAGAACTGCAATATTTATGGATTACATCTATCTTTCTAAGGACACCTATTACAGGTTCATCAAACTAAACACAACCGTGTCGGCCACCACTCCCTGATTCAAAATAGTCTCAACTTTCGAATTAGAAAGTCGAACCGACGCAAAAATCTTAGAATACATATTCCTTATAACAGAAAACAATCCCCCCTTACACATTGTTTAAAAAGCGAATACCACGATTATGTCCGATTAACTGAATAAAATGCCTTCTGAAAGTCGACGAGTAAACAATTAAAACGACAACCTTCTTGAAAGATATTTCTGAATATGACACTGTAATGTAAAAACAATATCGATCATACTATAACTGCTACAGAATCTTTTAATAACAATCAGCGAACACTTGTAGACGATTATTGACAACAATGAAACATAATTTACCCAAAACAGCCATTAACGATATACCATGATAATTATCAACACTATTTACGCCATCGGTCTTGTGCAAGGGTACTATAATTCCTTTCGCCCATTCCTGGGGATAAACACCAGTGCTCAGAACATGATTATAAATCAACCCAAGGTATGGAGATAGCTAGCAGATACAACATATAATCATGTTATAGTCCTTACATCACCAGGTCCTGCAGCTTTACCACACTTCAAGCCTTTTACGACTGCTTCGACCTCTTCTCAAGATATCACTCTTCAATATACAGTCCACATCATAGAATCACATCGGAGTCTATGTTGGTGGCACAACCATGTTCATCAATATTATTGAATAACTCTTTAGCGTCATCAATCATCCCACTATCAACTGAAACATCCACAATATTGCATACCTGTTTACAGTACTCTGTGTGGGCGTGATAGTGGACTAGGCGGAGGAGGCGGATTTGAATGTCAGCATACTTTTCATCTGTAATCTTGCTTATCTTTTGTTAAACATTTAATATTGAATAATTTGATTTCCAGTCAAAGTTTTTGTCAAATTTAGAAACATCAAAGATTCAAGCTACATGATAACTTATTACCCATTTTAGTGTTTCACTGTTTGAAAAAGTAATTATAATCCTGTTAATATCAATAAACTTGAGGCTTTGTGGGAAAAAGGTGGGTTGAAATGACTTGGGTTTTAACAGCACTTTCAAGACTATTTCACCAAATATAAGCACAGTTCGATCAGCTTCATGCTTTTCTTGGGGGAAAATAAATTGTTTCGCTGAATCAATAGCGGTTTAATAATTGAGCGAGTTTGATCAGTTTCATGCTTTTCTTGGAGAAAGAAGAAGATTCAAACAGAAGCCACATTCGAAGCTGGAGTCGTCAGGGTATTGTAAGCTTGACCCTGTCGCAATTACTGGGGCACTAAGTTGATAGTGGTGTCTTGGGCTTCAATGGGTACCTGAGAACTTTAGCCCGAGTCGGGTCCAGCTCATTTGATTCCTTAATGAGGATTCTTAGATGTACATTTGGTGACCCAACCAAGGGTGTAACAAGACTGGCCAAAATCGAAAGCAAAATTGACTATGAAGTCTAATGAGCTACAGAGTCAATCTATATATTTCTCAACCCGGTGAAGCTCTATAGGTACATTGAAAGTGATTTTAGTTGGTACTGTAGTCCCTACTACGACAACCAACACAACAATTAGAACTGACAATGATAAGACTCCTTTCAAATGCAAACGACAACCAGTATCTGCATCAGGCAATGTTTGTTAAAGTTAAAAACACTTTCCAACTCTTGGCAGTAAAATCAGCTATTGAACTCATAGACGACCAAAATAAAGTATACACGTTCTTGAGAGAGAGAAGCTATTGAACTCATAGACAACCAAAATAAAGTATACACGTTCATGCTACAACAGCGTATTTGGGTCTGCTCATTTTCTTCTAATACCCTGTTGTTCTAAAACCAAGTGATAATTTGTCACTATTTGATTTGATTTAATGGCAATTTTACACAGATACTTAGCCTTCATAGATATAAAATTTGGTAGTTGTAGCGCGAGAGCAAACAATTACTGATGTAGCAGGATGGAAAAGAAAGAGTCGGAAACGTAAATTATTAAAACATTAAGCCTTGGACAAATTATAGTTGATATTAACAGAGGCAGGGGAATCGAACCAGACAGATTGAATCATAGCAAGCTGCTCTAAATAGTCTAAAAGATAAGCATAGAATAATGAGGGTCTTTAAATGACCCTGGGTCTGTAAATATAAGTTTAAATCCTCCCTTGTCAGTATGAACGTTTCCGTCTAGCTTTAATACCAAGATGTTGTTTTTCATGAGTGTTTGTGGCCTGTGCCTGTTACAAGCTAATGAAATCTTCTTTATTTTAGGAGCCCGAAGTAAAATCTTGACCCCTGTTTTGTTTATCTGCTAGAGCGGGTCATTTCATTTCTCACTATACAATGAGCTTTACATGGGACTTGGGGTATCATTGAAGCTAGTTGGAAACAAATATGATGATGAAGCACGATTCTGAAATTATTGTCCAAACATTCCATATCTTAAGCTATAATAAAGTAGCTCCACCCAGCGTTGTTTCCTGCAGTTGTGTTTGTGGAGCTGTAGAGCTTGCAGGTGCCCGTTCCTTTGTTGAAACCAAACGCCAGGCAGCTCGGGGACCTCTGGCAGTCCGCAGCACATGAGAAGGGTCCAGTGATGGACATCTCAGACTCGAAATCTCCCTCCACGATCTTGTTCATTAGTTGTCGGAAAAAAGTACCTGAAGGAATATGTTATTGTTTCAAATGAAAATATTATATCAAACAAAGAAATGAGTGCATGTAAATTCAAACTTCTCATTAACGTGTTGTTTGGTAATGGTTGACGGAGATGAGATAACTGAAAAATCAGACTTGCTTGTCTATTTATAAAAAAATGAACTAAATTCAGAAATTTAAATTGATCACAGATAATCTGCCTAGATGCAAGGTTATGATTCAATTTAAAAACGACCAAAGAAAATCTAAACTAACCACTTCTTTATTAACAGTGTATATGCTTCAATATAAAACAATCTTGTGTTTGTACCATTTAAATTCTAATAATATCTGGAAGTAATCTTTATTGACATTTAAGTATCCAAAAATCAACATCAAATGTGTTTGTCAGGTAGGTATGGACGGTGTTTGAGATACAGGCTAAAGGATGACAAATTATTGAAACCATCTGAAACCACCAGACAGGAGAGGTTTTCATACAGGTAATACATAATTAATGAAAGAATACAGCAACCATATGATATAGTTATTCTTTTTCAATTTTCTCAACTCTCCAATGACACACATAATGTAGGAAGTGTTGAGAATAATAGCTGTGAATTGAATTGGTCAGGTTTAAAAAGTAAAACCGATAAAACAGTTCTTGAATTAAAGTTAAATTGAGTGCTTCATAACCCTGTTTGCTCAGTATATAAAGAAAGTTTTCTACAGATTGTGAAAGACAAGACGTTCTGTAGAAATGTAACTCCATTTAATATTTTGGATTTTCGTCATTCACAAGAGCTGCTTTGAGAAAACTTTTATCAAATCTACGATAAGTAGAAATGGATTACATCAGTACACAGTTTAGGTGATTATGTATTCAGCAGATCTGGTTGTTCCCCTTCAGTAAAATATGAATTTCCAAGATTAGTTTACAAAGATGCACGAAAGTGTCAGTACGAATGATCTCATGGACATCAGATCTCTGACTTCAGTCATCGTTTGTATAGTCTTCGTCTTGGTACTCATGTCAGTTTCATTGTTCAGCAATCCTATTCAATTCATCGAATCTTTAATTACTTGCTTCTTGTATGCAATTCTATTCGTTTGAGTAACGCCCTGAAAATCTTTTTTCATAGGTAATAGCTTTTTGTTCGAATAATGTTAATACCATTATTTCTTTCACGGAGAAGAGAAGAGTAACCTCCCTTTTTTGAATGTATTGCACGATTTTTAAATGCTGCAGTGGCCGACTGTCAACACGGCTGAAGTCATGTAACCCCAAGAACTCACTGAAATAAACCGGTGAAACTGAGCTGAGTCTTTATTCAGAGTTACGAATTGCTTCAACCTTCAAGTTCTCTCACGAACACTTCTTAACTAGGAATGTAAGTAAAAGGAATATTTTGATGTCAAGCGTAAAGGAATATATCCTTTTTACAGAACAACTTTTTACAATGGCAAGCATGAAATATACCCTTAAAAAAAGGAAACGCATTGGTAAATGTGAAATTTTAAAACATGTGTAAAAACTAATATAAAATACAACTGTCACATTTCTTTTCTGAAGGTAATTGTTTTATCTTTATTTGCAGCTTCGGTGCAATCGAGGGGACTATCAGCCATTTTGTGTGTTTAAGAAGCATTTGAAAACTGATTTGCAAAAATGTATTGAAGAAAATCTGTAAAGCAAAATCACACCTAGAGAGCGTAAATATATGAAGAACTGAAAACCAAGCAAAGGCAAATATTGTTTCAAATTTTGTTATTCATTTAAGCATGTAAATGAGGATATAATTGTGCAATGTCAAAATTTGGGAAATTAAAACATTGTCGAACGTCATATCCAAACTTCAGTTTCAAAATCTACCGTTGCCTGAGAACTGAATATTAGTTATGGCGCCATTAAGTCATTTCGGTAGTTTCCTACAGGGCCATTTTCAACAAGAACATGCCATTGTTGAAAAACAGCGGTTTTCAGTTTTGATTTTAATGGGCAAAATGAAAATGTTGCCTGTAATATTATTCAAATGTCGTACAGATCTGGTTGTGAAGGTGTTTTAAAGTAAGTAACAATTTCCAGCATTTAAGATCTGCCTAATGTGTTGGCATGACGTCTGTACATAAACAACACCCACTAATGTCAAATGCATCAGGATTTTGGTATGACAGGGGCAGTTTTTAAAAATGATGGAGTTCATCCACATGCAGCTGGCAACATGCTCCAATATTAAGGTCAAAATCCCGAAAGAAACTTCTTCAAACACAAGACCTAATCCACTAATGTAATAAAATGTATTGACGTGCACCTAAACGTCACATCACGTTTTAGACACTTCAACGCTCGGCCATCGCAATGCGGGAAGGGTGGGGGGCGAGAAAGATGCCAATAAATTTGTTTGAAATGATAGCAAAAGAATAAAATTACTTCTGCGCCAAATTGTGGTCTAATAACACACAAGAACTGAACAAAAACTTATGTAGATGTGTTTGTCAAAACTTTGTCTACATTCTTGTGAAATTTCATTTTCTCTCGATTGAAATTATGTGATATATATTCCCTTAAGTCAATATATAATAAGAAGCTTGACTCATGCGTTTCTTTTTTTGAAGAGAATATTTCAAGTATTATTTGCTCATGGACAACTGATAGGCACTTACAACCATTAATTGGAACTGTTATTTCACCAAGGTTAGTATGCTACCTAAGCATATAGATTCAGTTGGTTTTAACATTGTGCCAAATCACATAACATTTTGTCAGGTTCAACGGTATGGTAAATCAGAGAAAACGGGGTTTGATTTTGTGATAGTTTCCCTTCCTGTGCTTTTTACAATGTATCCTACATATTATATACTTGGCAACAAAAGAATAAGTGGCATGGCTGTGTTTTTCTGTCATAAAACCACTTTTTTATACACATGAACTGTAACATTTATTATAGGACTTCATCAAGGTATCAAAGGCAACTTTCAATTAATGACAAAAAACTTGTTAACGGTGCTTAAAGTGTACAACCTGAAATTATTTAAATATTAGCATGCAAATTAAAAATTCCCATACCATGTCTAACAGAATATAAACAATGGAAAGTTAAATGAATGCTCATATCTTGCAATCCACAAGACAACGTTGCTCACAAGAATCATGGCTGACTAACTCAAACTGAAACTGAAAACAGAGTAATCCAGTTGGTAACCAATATCCGGTTATGGTCAAAGGTCAAGACAACTGGATCTATAAGATGGTTAACCATCAATCACAGCACTGAGGAGGAAATCTTCACACACCTTTCTTTGACTTTAACAACGGTTACCAATTTACCCTGGCCAGAGCGACCGTTTTTGACGTGCCAGCATCACCAGCATGCGAGATTGATTCAACTTCAGTGGCCATGTAATCTTTAGGGATGTATCTAGATTTCCCCTTTACTGCATCGACACTTAATCACCAGACGTGTCACAAATTGGAATTGTTTGGGATGAAATTGGAATTCGAATCCAATCCTTTTGAACCATGCGGGCAGCAACTGTAACAACGTCTTCATGAGATCCCAAAATGATGTCATACAAAACTTCCAGTCAGGGAAGTTATGTGTGTATCAACTAAGTTTATCGCCAAATCAGTATGAGAATAGGACATTCAGTTTTATCCCTTATACATTCAGTGAGTTAAGCTGCTTGAAAAAATTAGCCATTAGCGGCATTTTATTTAATCTAAAATATAGGTCACCATTGGCAAGCTTGATCTCTGAGCTACGAAACACAACTTTGTGTGGTTATATAGCTACATTATTTATAACAGCGTCACAATAACTTTTTGTTCAGTTTATTTTGAATGGTAAGTCGCCAGCTATGATGAGCAACAGAAATAAGGTAGCAATGATATTGGAGTTAACAGCTGACTGTAGCAAGCAGAAGTACACTTGGAGAATGCTACATGTGATAGTTGTTCAAGTGGTAGTTCATTCCATGCAGTAACCAGTTCAAAAGAGATTGGAGGATTTAACTTTTCCTTTTTTCGACAGGTGAGTAGAAAACAATTTACAATGATATAAACCTATTGTTGCCAGGTACATTTCAATGTCAATCATTGCCTATGAGAGATAATATAATATAAAACGTCCAGTCCAGCATCGTAGAGTCTGCTATCTAACTTTTGATTTGCAATTATAGTGAAGAAAACAATACACACATAGGTACATTTGACATGTGCTTCCATTGAGGTCAAATAAATATAGATAAACGTTTTTGTGCAAACACTGTGACATTTACTGTCGAACTCTTTAATATTCAAATAGCTTACCTGATCCGTCCATCACAAGGACCTGAACTTCACAAAGTGACAGTGGAGGTTCTTCCTTGGTAATCCTCACAAATCTTCCCAAAACGATGATGTCACACGGCACCACTTCGACTGATTCCTGTGCAACAGCTCCACTGTGGAAGGTACACATTTCTCCCTGCTTGGTTTCATCAGTTGAGACCCAAATTGTAAAGTTGCTTAATCGCTCTCCTGCAATGTGACGATGCTAATTGATTAGATAAATATCAGAAACTTTATCAACAAAGTGTGATTACAAGTTAATTGTAGATTTCTATACACTGTATACAGCTACTGAATGAGGCACCGACAAGTTGGACCCTCGGGCCGTATTTAAAAAAAATTTAAGAGTGAAAATTACTCTCAACTACATGAAATTCTAAAACTTTCAAAGAATTGTCGCAAGTCTCAGATTTTTCTTAAGAAGTATTTATTGCTCTTAACTAGGGTAAAGGTAGGCAATAATCAATAGTCAGCTGGAATGTTTTTACAAGTTAACGGCAATATTTAACTTTATTTTCATAACAATTGGCCTTGAAAATTTTCTTCCATGGAACTCTGATTGGCTGATCGGAAAGATTTCCGTACGTTGAATGGCAAATTTTCCAAAATGAATCCCCGTGAAATGATACATCATGTGCTCTAGATTAAGATCTGTTTACTCGGCGTTGTTCTTGTTCATCAATGAATTAAATAAATGTTTTCTCCCTAAAATTCACAATGAACATTGCAATAGTTACGAGTACAACTAGATTGCACCTAGATTGTATTATTAGTACACTATTTAAATGTTTATAACAATGGGAATTCTCATTTGTTTTAACTGCCCACATCTATAATAAGAATGGAGTAGTCACCAAATCCTTTAAAGTCAAAATTTCTTACTCAAATAGAGATGCGGATACGGATAGAGATGCAAATTTCAAAGGTCAAGGCTGGAATGTCTTTTGAAAATTCCGATGATGTCACAAGCGTAAATATTTTGAACGCCTTTGGTAATGGGGAGAGACATGAACATATAAATGATACTATGCATAGACATTAATTTGAAAAAAAACCATCCAAACTGTATGGTTCTTAAGCCATATGTAAGACGTAGCAGTGCAAAAGCACTGCCATCGTGAGTTGAATGAACAGACCAAACAATTTTACTCACAGGTACCAAAGGCAGTTCAAGATTCATGTCTAAACGCTTCATTTGCCTTTCTTCAGTGTTCTAGACTTTAGGCTTGTTCAGTTTGGATTAGAGACTGCACAACATATCTTCTAGTTTAGCTCTCCGTTTGTTTTAACGCGAGCTGCCATTGCAACATAGCCGAAGGGCAGCAACTCTTGCCCCTAAATAAGATAGACTCGCCCTCTTTTTAACTTGGCGCTGATAGAACGTGTGTTTGAATCCGTCAAGACAAGTTTAAATGTTTTTGATTAGAAAAACATCGTTTTTTATAGTTATTTTAAAACTTTTGGGTTGTGACTAAAAAACTTAAACGGTCTTTAAAGGCATTTATAAGGAGGAATTATATTTTGTCAATTCACTGTCGCTGTCATTACACTGTTCATTTGCATATATCAATGCCCTCATCTTTTCAAACAATGTCAGCTATCAAAATGCTATTATCAAGCATTTTTTTCGAATATAATTTAAAATAACATTGTATGATGAAGAAGTTATCATCAATTCTATTATTAAGTATGTATGGGATGTATAGAGGTTATGATCAGAGTGTATTTTGGGATCGTAATATCCTGCATTAGGAATAAATAGTGAATACCAAACCAGTTGTAATAAATACGGTATCCATAGGAAATGAGTTTGGTATTTTATTTATTACACACGAATTAACGACCGTAATTTATTGACATAACAACGAAATATTCTTCACATTGTGTTGAGGCGCGTATGAATACAGCTTGATTTTGCGTCAGTGACGTCACAATGTGTAACTGTAAACGATGTAATACCGCAGGAAAATAGTCTGTGACTTTAGCGCTTAGATTTTAGGTCAAGTGGCTGATAACTGATAACTGATTAACATTTTGTTAACATTCAAGTTCACGTTCAAGAAATACATAACACAGATTGAATTTTAACAACTTTAATAATACTCAAACCTGAAATTTTATGAGTGACAATGTCCGTCAGAGTAGAGCACAACAGTGTGCACGCTTGTCGTCAAATTCAGTCCAGCTTATACTTAACAGTCATCATAATCCGTGAGACGAGGTCTTTTTGCATTAAGTTCACATTAATGATTCTCCCGTATATTGGAGTCGAGAAAATGGAGTGCACTAAACCGAAGCGAGTGACTGCGGTTCCGAGATTGACTTGACATAACGTTGACGGTGGAAGGGAGGTCACTCGCACTCACTGTTGCTGTGTGTGACGGAAGTACAAGCGTACCAGGCTGGTCTTTGTTGGTGCTGACGATCCATGGAAATCTTGTTGTAACTGTTGATGCTTTGCACGTTACGATGTCCTGATATCTGTATGATTTCAGTTGGAAGAATGTTCTGGCCAGTGAGCTTCTCCACTATGTATTTGCGTGCTGAATGGTTCGTGAAACGTTTGACCATTCGTTTTGATGAGCAGACGAAATATGTTGCGTTTTTTTAGTGAAAATAAAATTGAATTACCACCACAAATGTTTATATTATATGTTTAAATGACTTTCAGTGGTGTCTGTAGTAAAAAAGGTCGTATGTTTGTCTATTTTAATGGCTACATTCTACCTGCTCATGAAAGTAATGAATGACGTTTAGTTGTAACTTATGAATGACAAAAGTAGTTCGGTCATCGTGACCTCGGGTCATCACCATAGATTGACCAATCAGAGGCGGCGCTCGCAGTATCTGACATATGTTAGATACCAATAATATCTCGAAGTGTTCTCTGTCACATGTGTGTAATAAATAGAGACTATTTCATTGTTTTTGCCGAAAATCATTTCTATCTCATCGAGTGGAGTGAGAAAGTGATATTTTTACAAGGGCACAGCCACGAGTGAAAATGACACTTTCTAACTTCACGAGATGAGATAGAAATGAATAAGGCTATTTATTATATAATTTTAAGATCATAAAACAGAAGAAGAATCAATATTCAACCTTTTTATTTCATGAGGAGAGGAGAAATAAAATCAATTGAACACTGTTTTTCTTGGTGACTTCAACATTCATTATGATAACAGTCAGTGTCGTAACATGAAGAGGATGAAAAGCCTACCACAGTAAACACATCCGCCTTTCCAGCATCAACAGCCTGGAATGAACTCCCTCAACATCTGCGTGTTCTCGACATCTGTATTATCCTTTTTATTCAGTTGTAGCGCTTTGAGCATGCTCTGGATGGACTATAGCGCACAATAAGTACCCATTTATTATATCATTATTTTATTTTAAGTATAAATCCGTCTTTAAACCCAAAATGACCACAATGCCAGCAAACTCAATCACAAGTTTCTTTTTTGGGGGATCACAACATTATTGACTTGTTAGAAAACGAAAATGATGTTGACAACACGTTAAATTCAAAGTCACTCACCAAAATAGGCTCTGTTTCTCACCACGACTGAATGCACAGGGTAAGTCCCAGCAAGGTCCACCTGCCACCACGGGTTCGTCTCGTTAAGCATTGTGTGAGAACAGCTTTCCTCATAGTCGATGATCCCATCAACTGCCCCTCCAGGAAGCCAGGTCCTGCCATCGTACCTTAATGGGCATGTTGAACTCTGATTGCAGTCTTTGTACAGTGCAGCATCGAATAGAGAACCCGCAACAACTAGAATGACATCACATAGATTTTGAAATACTGTAGACAAAGTCCTATATACATATAAAGGAAGTTATCATCGATGAAATTAACATAGCAAATAAACGTGATATCGAAATATCATAAACATAAGAATTAATTTAAAAGACAACCTTTTTTCTAAAAAAGTCATACATTTTAAGGAATTGAATCTGGTTACCAATCACTTTACTGTCATCACAAGTTTACCGTGTACACTGTGAGCGAGTGAAAATGTAAGCTTATTAATTCCAGTAGGGACATTTACCAGGTAATCATACTCAGTTATTTTGCAATTTTCACCACCTCTGCACTCGTATTATTGGCTTAAACGTTTTTCACTAAGCTGTCCAGAACCTTTATTCACAACTTACTCCTAATACCTAGCGGGAAACAGTACTCTATGCTCACATTCAAGCTGAAAGGTCAAGGTCACGAGTTATAAAATCACTACAAATGTGTTTGTACTATGAAGATCTAATTTCTTATACATCTTCCATGAACAATTTGAAACGTTATATGTATAGTCTGTCAAAGGTCAAAACTTAGGCATGTTATCATGTAAATCATTTCTATTTCCACCATTGTTCCGTTTATGAGTAACAACCCATCATTGAAAGCTCTTTTATAGCTAGATGCTGTCTTATAACGGGGCTATGTAAATTAAAAAAATATAACACATAAAATCATAGCATGAGAATAAATTTGAATATAAATTAAAAACATGATAATAGTTCTTACACACAAAATCCTGATTTGGGAATAAAAAAATCAAACCATGACAATAAACACACACATAGTATGATTAGCAAGTTAGTTTAAACAAAATAACTAGGGCACAATATTCAAGAATGAATACTTACAGTACATACTTGTGAATATAACACACAAGAAAATCAATCCACACTCCATGGCAAAACGTTTCAGAATGTATTTAAGTTACAAGCCCTTACACCTACATGTTCTGTGTCATTGACTTACATATTTATAGCAACATTTATAGAAACGTTGTTAATATTTCACAACGAACTGCTCTGGGTAGTGAATTTTCTGTTGCTATGATAGAATGGTCCCCATTCAGCCTATGGGAGAGAAATTGTTACTTGCAATAGAGCCAATGGCTGTGAAGCTCGTCAGGCAGTCTAACCAATCTTAGACATTGTCAGAGTTTTACCATATGAAGAGTCACAAGATAACTAACTATAGCAATTGATTCTTAGCTCATCAGGTAATCTAATTAATCATACTGATGGTCAGAGGTTTTCCATATGAAAAGTCACAAGATAACTAACTATAGCAATTGATTCTTAGCTCATCAGGTAATCTAATTAATCATACTGATGGTCAGAGGTTTTCCATATGAAGAAATACGATATAACAAACTACAGCAATTGATTCTTATCTCATCAAGTACCTATTGATTATACAACTAGTCAGAGCGTCTACGTATAGGTTAATGTCCGAGTAACTCTCCATTCCTAAAAAATAATGGAGCCGAGGGCCCCAGGGCCCGAGGCCCTTTATTTTTTTAGGAATGGAGAGTTACGAGGATATTAACCAACTTAAATTACACTCAACTTAATGCCTTTTTAAAAAGAAAACTTAAAATATCTAAAAAAATGAAATTTGAAGTGAAAAACTTGATGTAAAATACAACGCTCCATTACTGAAAAATAATCGAGTGAGAGAACAATAGGATGACGTCACAAGTGTAATTAAACTCTCAGGAATCATAGAATAAATACATGAATGACAATACCCGTCAGCTGAGAAGTCTGTGAATATAGTTTCAACTTTCTAAGTATATTAATATCTCTTCCTGAGGGGTTGGGAGGTATATTGGTTTGGCTGAAATCTCGTCCGCGGGCCCGTCCTGTACCTCACCGGTGTTGGCGTTAGCATTCGTTTTCGGAGCATAAATATGAAACTACTTGACCAATCTTCAACACTTTTGATATACCTCCTCTTCATATTATTTAGATTTGTCTTTCTGGGTCTTCTTTTCATTCAAATTGTTTTGTTTCCATTGCAGCCGTTTTGATTTGTCATTTAAGGAAAGGGTTAGTTTCCTGAGCATGATGATGAGAAATCTATATTTACATATTCTAGATCCTGTTGTGAAGAAGGATATGGTCAAGTTAGGGGTCACAGGTTTCATATGACCTGAAAGCGCGATGGGGTTATGGCATGGTATTGCGTCCTTCCTTTCGTCTGCAAACTCTTCCATAGTTTTACTTCTTTTCCTAGAGAGTTAAGACATTATGTACTTACGCCTTATCTGATGATAAATCTATCTAATTATTTGGTGACCTTAAAATCTTTCAAAATGACCAAAGGGGCCATGTCCTTACAATGTGTATCTATCTTCTACTACAGATAATAATAATATTTGTCTCGTATTATTGTTTCGAAATATATGGTAACATTATGAAGCTGACGAAATCCAATTAATCAATATAAACTGTAAATGACAAAATACTCTTAAAAATACAATAATGAGTTAAAAAATGTTATACTTTTTATCAAAGCCAATATTGGAAACTCAGCACTTTGCTCTAACCATATGTTGTTGAAACCTGTTGTTATTATCAGCTTCTTTGAATCAAAATTGCTTTTATAGATTTATCTGCATCATTGCAATAATAACATGCTTTGTTCTAAGGCTCATCAGCAAGGTTATTCTCTAGCTACATGTAGGTCAAGTTATAACCGATGACACAACCTCTGCTCCAATAAGCCGACTTTCCGGGCTAAAACTGGAGAAGCTTAGAATAGACTTCTGAATCATGGCACAGGCCGTGTGACAGAAACCATCCGTTTCACGCAGTACGCCTTTCATTGGCTGGTATCTATCAAAAGGTTTGTGGTTCAAATATTTGCCGTTAAGAACAAATGCTTACTTCAGCGGCATACATTATCTTCTTCACTTGAATACATATTGGACGATTTACAAAACCTTTAATCACCATAAACATGTCCAAATTGGAAACATTTAGTAAATATAGCCATTTAACTGTCACTTGGGCAATTAACTATAGTCAATATCCGTTAAAGAACACACATACATGAAAATATAGGGTTGCAATTAATCGTTTATGCGTACGACAGAGGCATAGATTATCTTCTACAGTTGAACACATATGGGACCACTTACAAAACCTTTAATCACCATAAACTTGTCCAAATTGGAAACATTAAAAAAATAAAGCCATTTAACTGTCTATACACTTGTATTTTGAATATTTATTCAATGATTATTATTTATAGATTTTAAAGTTATTTGATGTGTTATTCATATTCGTACTTGTTAATGTTCCAGAGCTCACATGAATGTAAATCAAATTTCCCTTGTGGATAATAAAGTCTTATCTCGTCTTATCTTATCTTCATTATATTGAAGCTTTATACATATTGTCGAAAGCAAGACTTGAAAACATGTTTGAAGAATGGTACTCGTATTGAGTGAAGATGAGACGCTTTTTTGAGAATCCAATAAATTTATAAAATATAAACTTTGGAAGGAAATTAACTTATCTGCAGTAGCCGAAGTTAAAAACATACCGTAATTGAAAATAATATTTGATTTGATTAAAATACATCGTTGAATTTGATTAGTTCACAACAACCAATCAAAAGACAGGAAAAGGCGTAACTACCTAGGGACTCACAGGAAATATACTACCCTGTGCCCAACCTCCCGTGTTGGTAATATTAACGTGTAATAAACGTTTGTTCAGCAGCTGTTTATTCTGGTATCAAATCTACATGAGAATCACAGATAATAAAAAACACAATTGGTTTTAAGAGATGACAATGAGATCATTTATACGTATGATGAGGGATAGTTCAAAGAAGGGTGAAATGAGGTCTTCTGTGTTAAGCACGGCTTTCAAGACGATCTAGTTGAAACTTGCTGAAATTTGTGTGTCCCATTAGTCCTAAAATAAATTATTGACATTTATATAAACTTTTGTGCAAAATGCAATGAAAATTCTAGCGACGCCCTATTCAGAGAGATCAGCCAGTTTCTTTTCATTGGTTGATTCCCGCGCATGCTCCCTACTGGGTAAGTGGCTAGATGTAACGTAGGACCTATGGGACGTATACATTACAGCTACTTCTGACTGTCAAGAGTCTTTTACTATCATGTATTTTTGCAGGGAGAAAGCCCGCAACTTGATTGTGGTTATGCATTGCGATGAAACCTGAGAACATCGGCTGGAACTAGCGAACCATGGGCGTAAAGGTAAGAGTTTGCCATACTTGGTGCCCAAAATGATTATTGTAAAAGAACTTCCCGTTTCATCTATCAGATTATTCCCTAGCAAACATTAAAATCTGAACGAGACGACAACTCGTCTGGTTAAAATTTTGATTTTCAAAGCACTTTAAAACTGTTAACGTCAGATTGTCAGTGTTGAAAATTAAACAGGTTTCATCAAATATAATTGGAACATCAAAGCAATCGGCGGTCATAATACTGATAATATAGCGTTTTTTGGCAGAGGCAATAGATAGATGTTGAACTTAGAGCATGGATTGAGAAATGAACTCCCCTACGATACATATGTTTTTCCATATTCAATATTCGAACTCCGATATTTCTATGAAAGGTCATTCACTAAACCTTGTATGACTATTCTTTTCAATAAAAAGCTCATAGATATGCCTTGTGTAAACCATGCAGTTATGAAGAAAGTTATGTTTATGTTGTATTATTATTTCCAATGTTTCATGAGTATGCGAACAAAGTTAAAATCCAACAGGAAGAAAGAAAGAACCATTTCCTCTACTGATCATCAGCTTTTTATTACATCTATGTTTATTTAAGAACAAAAACTAAATTTTCAGGACCAATCATAAGGAATTTAACAGATATATAAATGTTGTAGAGGTCAAGAACATATCAAAGAGCAACCCTGTGAGTTGTTGGGGGTCATATATGCACATATGTTGGGAGTTTTTGATTTACAAACAAATATCATGTCGTCTACGTTTGTATATAAGAAAATAAATATGTGGTTAAAATCATGTAGCGGGTTAGCAACTAATGAACAAACACTATAACCTGAGCTATTATCAAGGCAAAAAAGATTGAAAAGAGTATTTCTGTCTCACTAACATACAACTAGTATACTGATGATCATCTCACAGGGTGTTTGCATCCATATTTTGCATCCAGTTGCATTCGTGAATGATGCATATAGCTGCATGACGTCACAGATCAAAGTTTACAAGAAATGCATGACGTCACAGGTTAATTTTAGTATAGGTCGTGGTAATCTATTATGGATAATATTCATATGGATATTACCCTTTCTACTGAGAATCCAATAAATTTGGGAGGAAATTAACTGATCTGCAGTAGCCGAAGTTAAAAACATACCGTAATTGAAAATAATTTGGTTAATAGTACATCGTTGAATTTAATTGGTTCACAAGCGAGTCGGTATGTATCGACAATGAACACATATGATATTATCATGAATAAACTTTGAATTTGGGTAAGCTTTGTGTTATCGTAAATTTAATCGCAGCTGATTATTTTCTCTGACCTACACACATTATCATTTGATCTAGATAAAAACTCAAATCCTATGCATGATAATATGGCAAGTTATTCTTTGATCATCTCCATGTAAATATTCACTTTTATTGATTCAAACAGGAATAATGTGTAGTCACCTGATACCATCCTGAAAGAACATGTGAAGAAAATAGAGAAGACAATTGCTGAAGTTAATGCTCACTCACAAGCTCAATAACAAAAGTACACGGCAGTTTTGTCTAGCCTAATCACCCGAACTAGAGGTGAAGTTCATGCTCACTCACAAGCTCAAGAACAAAAGTACACGGCAGTTTTGTCTAGCCTAATCACCCGAACTAGAGGTGAACCCGGAAATCTGAAGAGAAGTCATAAAGATAAAAATTCAAATTCAATGTTCCATCGCTGGAAGAAAAAGGTTTTCTGAACTAGGTGCACGTGTCAATGCAACTCCATCAATTAGACATGTAGACGAGCTTAGAGCCCCTGACAATCTAGGAATCGTCTTCACAGTTGATAAGAAAGTCATATCAACAGCCCTCCACAATCTAGGAATCGTCTTCACAGTTGATAAGAAAGTCATATCAACAGCCCTCCACAATCTAGGAATCTTCTTCACAGTTGATAAGAAAGTCATATCAAAAGCCCTCCACAATCTAGGAATCGTCTTCACAATTGATAAGAAAGTCATATCAACAGCCTTCCACAATCTAGGAATCGTCTTCACAGTTTATAAGAAAGTCATACCAACAGCCCTCCACAATCTAGGAATCTTCTTCACAGTTGATTAGAAAGTCATACCAACAGCCCCCCACAATCTAGGAATCGTCTTCACAGTTAGTAAGAAAGTCATACCAACAGCCCGCGACAATCTAGGAATCGTCTTCACAGTTGATAAGAAAGTCATACCAACAGCCCTCCACAATCTAGGAATCGTCTTCACAGTTAGTAAGAAAGTCATACCAACAGCCCTTTACATTCTAGGAATCGTCTTCACAGTTGATTAGAAAGTCATATCAACAGCCCCCCACATTCTAGGAATCGTCTTCACAGTTGATTAGAAAGTCATATCAACAGCCCCTCACATTCTAGGAATCGTCCCTTTTATTATATAATTGAGGGTGAGATACTCTGTTCTATCAGTGAAATAAACCCTCTATCTGGCTAAAGTGACGATAACCTTTATTGTCACTCTACTGAGTGGTGATAAACTTTATCACCACTCGACTGATGTCAAGTTCAAGGGTTTGACGTCATGTAACAATGGTCTGACGTCATGAATTCTCATATGACGTCATACTGTTACTGCGGTGACGGGCTCTTCCAAGAGGCCTCTCAACATTAAACTGACTTTTTTTGACGTAATTAGAAGGATTTCATCATATAATAATAGAATATCTTTCATTTCTTGACTAATACCATGTTTACCTCATCTCGTAAGGTAGACAATTTAACTATTTTCACTTGTGGCTGTATAAAATATAAACTTTCCACCTCACTCGATGCATCTTCCTACGCAGAGCCTAAAAGGCCAGTTTCCAAACTGTCGTTTTATGCCTTGCTGCAGAGACTTTACTTTTCTGTGCTGCTATAGTGCCCCTACAGAGTAGAGAGCCAGCACAGAAAACTCAAGGCTATGCAGCAAGGCATAACATGACAGTTTGGAAACTTGCCTTTTAGGCTCTGCGTAGGAAGATGCACTCGATGAGATAAACATGGTATTAGTCAAGAAAGGACATTGAGGATTTTGAATGATTAATGTTGTTGCCCTAATTAGCAGTTGGAATTTATTATTTGTTATATCTTGTCTTTCACATACCTAAAATTTTTGCAGAAGACGAAAATAGGTTTTAAGGGCATTTATTTATATTATATATTTGGGGTCACAGGGTCACCAAAGCTATAAATTATTCTCCTCACTAGTCAAGGAGAATACACACAAGGTTTCTGCTTTCTTGAGAAGATGAAAACGGTTTGGAAGACGTGGCCACAGGGTCATTCAAGCTGTAAATGATAATCCTCCCTAGCCACGGAGTATGTACATGTATGTAATGAATAACACCCACATGAGAGGGTGTTCTAGCTAAGAGAGGCCTTTGCTCTAGGGAAGGCCCGAGTGCGAGTTAGCACACAAGGGGCTTCCCGTAGGCTAAGTCCTCTCTTTGCTAGAACGTCCGAGGATGAGGGTGTTATCTATCTTATATACCGAAAACCTCACAAATAATAATTTTTATGACTTTTCTAACCGATGTCCGAAGCTAAGCGTTTGATTTTAACCAACTAGAATTTAGTGTGGTTTAATTGAACAGCCCCGAAAACAATTATCACATGATCATCCATAACAATGTCCAAGGGTCATGTTTTGTTTAATTCACAAACCGTCAACTGAATATTATTGCGTTGATTTAACTGATAATTCAAAAGGAGAAACAGCCTTAAATATCACATGTACCAAAATATGAACCTAGTTATAAAAGGGCATAAGAATGCTATCCAACCATCTCATCAGACGTGGTATAGTGGCTATGACCGTCGGCTTTGGCGTAGCGGGCATGATAGACACGGGTTAGAGACGGCATATTGCCAAAACATTTGCAGTGTGGAAATAGATTTCAGAGTTTAACTTAGAAGAACGTTGAATTTAATAGAAAATCAGATCACTTGTGTTAAATAAATAGTTTTTTTCAAATAGTGTTAAATGGACCTTAAGGTATATAAACGAGATTTCAGCATGCTGTGCTTGATGCTTCTGGAGGAGAAGACGAAAATTAGTTTAAAGGATGTAGCCCATGTTGCACTTACCAGGGGCCACAGGGTCACCAAAGCTATAAATTATGTTCCTTGCTAGGTGTCGAGCTATTGGTCATGATGCTCCTGGAGGAGAAGTGGAAATTTTAAGAAGCATCAAACGGATGGAAGCTGCCCTACAACATGCCATGGTATATGCGCATCTGGCATTTCAGGCCAAATGCGCTATAAATGGAAGAAACAGGGAATGGTTTAGTTAGCGTTTAATAGCACAATGCCAAATTTACAGAAGTGCTTATCAAGATAAACATTCGTAGTTGGAGCAATCCAAATGGACTGGCCTCTCTGTAGTTTTACCATGGCCATGGTCGAGGTGGTTTCATGTTGATGGTCTGAGAGTCGTCCGAAGGCTTGGTCAATGTAATGATGGTCTTTGTGTATAGCGAATACAAAAGCAGCTCTAGATCTTTGGTAAGCAAAATCGATCCAAATCTGGTAGGTGCCATCCATTGGAATGGTTACTTTGCCAGTGCTTTTATTATAAACTCCTGTGCTATACATAATGATATCAAAAACTATGGGTTCATCAGCTGTAGCATTCTTCCCGTTTGATAATGATCCCTGGAACCCAATAAAACCTGAAAACAAGCATCAACAACAATGACATACGTACGCTATTCATAACTATGAACGGAAGATATGGATAATACTAAACAACCATCAATGTAATACTACTTTTCATTTAGGTAGGAACGATTTTATTATATAAACCGTAGGCTGTGACATCAAAAATGCATTTTGCTAAATCACTTGTTTAATATTGTTGTATAAATAGTTCACTTTGGTATCACGGGCGAGTAATAAATCATTAAATATACCCAGATCTTGATAAAGAAGTGTCTGTATTTCACTAATGATCAGTGAGATGTGTTAGTTTTTTTAATATATTATCTTGACTCCATATATAACATTATTAAATGCAACGGCTCTACTTTAATACCCCGGTTTACATCTACACGTTTTGTTTGTAACTAATGGTGAAATAGTAAAATAGCTCTATGCAATATATTCATAATAAAATATCAACCAGTTTTCAAACAGTAGTGAATTTACGCACTTTCTCTCTACGGGTAAAATAGATGAGCACACTTAAGTTAAACTTTTTCTATCTTTCTACTCTTCTAGTTTAAAAACCCCGCCTTACGTACGTTTTCTTATTGTGAAAATCTGGGGTTTCCAGAATATGTGCTATCAATATCGGGGCAACTCGGCTGCCAATTCCGCTTTTTGATTGAGTATTTCTTGATAGCCCAAAGCCGATTTGGCTTAATTTCATGCTTCTATTAAGTGGACTAGTACTGTCAGATAATACGTTTTACTCTGGAACAGGATTATTGTATAGATTATTAACCTTGTGTGTTTATATGCATTTTGAAAACATGTCACAACTATTTGAACCCGCTCTATTGGCTGTAATATTATTCAAACGAGCAAAACCTCTTGATTTAAAACTGTTCAATGAATACTATGAAATATTATGTATTTGATGTCATAGTTTGCCTTTGACTTACCATTGGGATTAGGACGATTTTCAAAGTTCTCAAACTTGGATTTAGTTCCCTCCAACTCTACAACAACATCGTTGTGTTTGGCTCGAAGTTCATTCAAATCCAGAACTGTTGCATTATAACTGGCCCATAACTTGGATAATTCTTCATCTTCGCCCTTTAGCTTTAGACTAGTTAATTCCGACTCTAATGCGGTTTCATTGTGACTTGCCCATAGCTTGAAGAATTCCGCATCAGTTTCGTTCAGCTGTAGACTAGTTGATTCCAGGTTAAAAACAGTTTCATTATGACTTGCCCACAGTTTGGATAACTCTGCATCTTTTTCTTCCAGTTTTATGACAGTTGATTCCAGCTTCAAAACGGTTTCATTTTGACTTGCCCATAGTTCGGATAACTCTGCTTCTCTTCTCCCCAACGTTTGAATAGTTTCATTGTGGCTTGTTTTCAGATCTCCGAGTTCGTCTGTAGTTTGAGTCAGCTGAGAAAGTAAGCTAGATAAAACTGCCGAGGTCTTCTGTTCTTGAGCTTGGGAGTGAGACTGCATGTCAGATAACATCTCTTCTAGTTTCT
The DNA here is from genome assembly GCA_916613615.1 of Steromphala cineraria. Taxonomy (NCBI): domain Eukaryota; kingdom Metazoa; phylum Mollusca; class Gastropoda; order Trochida; family Trochidae; genus Steromphala; species Steromphala cineraria. The sequence continues at coordinate 60,095,730 of OU744723.1, forward strand.
TCACGTGTTCTTTGAGGCTGGCATCAGGTGTCTGAACAACACTACAGGATGAGTCATGATATATTAATACAGAAATGATCAGCGGGTAGTGTTCCATATTGTCAGGCAAGGGAGTCTCTCTTGTTTTTATCTAGATAAACATAATTTGGGTCAGAGAAATTCAACAGCTGACGATGTTCGTGTATTGATAAGTCCAAACCTTTTCATTATCAATGCATGTTGATAGATTATTGTACATAATTAGGATGGGCTCAAAAATGAAAAAAAGTTTAAGAACATTAACGCGATTTAAGTTTATTTTCTTTTGTTCATCAATGTTTGGATCCCATTTTATCACAAAACATATCTCATATACACAATATCGTCAAACCAAATAAGATAATATTCAGACGTGAAAATTAATTCTAATCATATTTGTTATTACGATTGTTGTTAAAAGTGATAAGTCAATTACTTACCATTCAATATTCATTATCATATTTGTACTTTGCTTAAGATGTCTTGGAAGTTGGACTTGTATTTATCAAAAATCTGTATCATTATATACTGTTATTCAATAGCTGTAACACTCGACTACGAATTAAACACAATATACGTAAGAATTACAAATAATGTAAAAAAACAAACATTATAAGTTTATATCCTTTAACAAACACTCCATTTATGATCTAAGTCTATTCCCTTTAGAAAGATATATCTTATGGGGGTACAAATAAACAATCATGTAACAGTTGACAGCAGAGCTAACAGTTAACATCACATTTTTCAAATATCATATTCCAATAAGTCTTCACAGAAGACAGGTATCTCGCCAAATAAAAAAAATAAAAAAAAAACATCTTCTTCATCTTTCAATAAAAACGGACATCTCAACATTTAATACATCAATTATATCGTTAAAAAACCCTCTCTTTCATTACAAGTGTTAATACAACATAAAATGTTTAATAATATCATGAGCTGTAGTGCCACAGAGACATTCTTTAGAGTGTAGTGGCTGTGTACCGACACGTATAAGAGTGCCAATATCAAACACTTGTTTTTACACTCCTGGGCTAATTTCCATAAACAATGTTTAACGCCTGATCTTATATCTGACATATAATAGCGAGATAAAGATAATCTACGGTGTAGTTCCTCGAGTACAATCTGGTTATCTGGAGCCATGATTTTCTGTTTTACTACATTCAACCACTGAGACTTGGGCATTAGTTTGGAGTTATAGATGTATTTCTCGATCTCACCAAAAAGATGATATTTGAATGCAAGATTAAGCATATTAAATATTAGGGACTTAGTCTCTCGTCTATTTGCTTGAATCAGCCATAAACGGCTTTTATATTGCCCAATCCTTGTAAAGAAAAGTTTCTTAAAGATTAGAATTACACAGTTTACCTAGGAAAACAAGGGCTTGTTGTTCTATGTGTTTTTCAATAGAGATAAGACCAAGTGTGTCTCTTACATTGCATTTGCAAAAACCCTGTTTTTACTCGCAGAAGTATCGCTGAGTCATTTCTAGCATCTCATATTCTTTTAGAGAACTTGCCCCATGACAGCCAAATAAACCACAGGGTAAAATAAATAACTCTTTTCCATATTCGTACAGCAGCTAAAGGGTTAAGGCCACCAAAGTGTAGTCCGAACTCATGATTGACATGGCATAAGATCCTATCACACGATTTTTGGATGCGCTCAACAGTGGACTTAGCTGTTGATTTTAAAACCCCAGCATAAACAATGGATGATTTAACTGGAAGCTGTACAACACCTAGATACAATTCAGAGTTAACATGATGTTTCGATGAACGTACAAGTGATAAAACTGCACTTTTACATGCATTGTATCTAAGCTGCCACTTGTTTGCATGATTTTCAGTGATACACAGTAAGTTTTGAAGGCCCGATGGGCTTCTGCTCAGTGAACTAGAATCATCTGCAAGGAGAATGCCGGGACATTTACTCAACGGTAGACAGTAATAATTAATATAACAGATTTTAACAGAGAGACTATCATTTCGTATTGTTTCATATTTTTTTGCAAATTATATGACGAGTTCTTATCTAGATAAAACTGATTGTGGGTTATAGGTATTAAGCAGTTATATACCATAGTATACCATTTATAGTCCATACCAGGTAAAGGATATGATAAAAACAAGCTATTACAATTTTATAGTTGATAATGTAGATAGAGGGAAGAACGAAAGGATTAAACCGTTTCCCAGGTAAATGTCCAATCAACATCGTGATGATATTAGGTCAAAACATGTATTAAAGGTTTCAAATAGGATTTATGAATAACTATGGGATTATTTTGAATTCAAAACAATGATTTAAACACATATCTGTAATTAAGATTGATTGATCTAGTAACTACTGTCAATAATGGCAACAACAAATTACTCACCAACGTTTGAAAAGCTATCAACATAAAATGTTTTAATATTGTTGGTGCACATCAAAGAACGGATGTTTTCAACTTAATCATGTTAAACTACGTTTTTACCAGCAAGGACTTATGAATATATTTTGTATAGCCTTTTTTCAAGTTGACGGTTCAAAATTTGCATATTTTCAATATATTTGGAAACCTGCTAGAACTTTGAATAACTCTCAGCAATGCGTGTGACAATAAACCTGCAATGCTCTTTTCACCTGATGAAGAATTAGCAGTTGCACCTGTGTTGCCAGGGCAACTCTGCAATTGACAACAAATGCTATGAATGAATTGGTAAATCTTATAGTTTCTAACGTGCGTTTTTGTCTGTAAATATAAAAGTAACCATTAAAAATTAAAATATAAAAATAGTGTACATTAAATATTGCATTTTAGCCGAGCTCATTCACAAACCTTGTATAAAAAAACATACATTTCGACTTTGAAATAATTTCGAGGCGTGAAAATGATGGCGTTTCTCTCTTCTGTTAATGCATACATTTCGTGGGATTTTACCAAAAGTGTCTGAAACAAAATATGGGAAAAACCTTTCTGAATGAATATTTTGAATTCAAACTACAAGTTTGTTCAAAATATAGAAATGCTCGACAGAAAGCATTTTATTTCTTTTTCCGTGAGTAATATAGTGCAAATATCATGTAATTTTGGATATGCTTTTTCGTCAATCAAATAAAAGATTACCAATTGTCAATGTGTATAAAAAACCTTTTCAAACATATTCTGAGATTATCTCGTCACTTGTGTTGATATTTGGAATTTGTTGATAGACAAATATATTTATTGTTATATTTGCGAAATTCAGCTTTTCTTAAATTGAAAAAAAATATTCCATAACATTCAGAACAATTACATTGCCTTGGCGAACATGACTTTCATCTTAAGGTGTTGGTCAGTTATTAAGGATTTTTTGGAGAAAAATAAAAAATTGTAGTTCCTAAATTTTGAGCCCTGGCCATTTATATCTCCTGCCACAATTGTTATGGATAACTGTTAGTTATGACATACGAATATGTTAACGCAAACTGAATCTAAACTAACATAGTGAAATTGCAACAGTATCTTGTACACCTTTAACCTTTGCTTAATTAGCTACATTGTATGGTATGTTCTTAGCTAAAGGATGATTCATTCATTTAACATTTAAAGAAAGCCAAATAAAAAACACATAACACATATCTCGTCAAACGACTTGTAAACACATATTTTACCAATAAAGAAAATAAAGTCTTATAAAGGTGAACTGAAATGGTCTATGGCCACTGAATTTGACGGAAAACTGTCTAAATACGGCTTTTAAAATACACTGCCTAATTAGCCCTGTGGTTAATGAAGTGTGTTCCCGACATTGTCATCTAATGATCATTTTTCAACGTGTAATTACACCTCTTTAATCGCTCATTTAACAAACAAATATTCACAAAAAAGCTCCATTTTTTATATTCCGATAGCTTAGATATCCGAAGTCTCAATAACGGTTTATTCAAGCCAATTATTATTGTATAAACGAGTAGTATTGCATATTTCAAAACCCTATAAAATGAAGCAACAAGGCTTCATCTTGATAAGACTGCCTTGTTCAATTGGCGCCGTTGTGGCTAGTCTTGTCTGGTTAAAGTGATAATCTGATGGTCTGTTCTATGCTAAATCTTGCATAACATACACTGACTATTATTTCCAGATGATTATTTCCGACGGTGACAAATAACAATTGTTTATATTTTCATTGAACAAACCGAAAGTTTTTTACAATCGAATACCTCCATACTGTTAAAGTTTTGTGAGTTTACTGAAATATAAAGATGTATTCTAAAGAAGCCATTAGACGGTGGATAATTTTACCATGGTGATTTGAAAGTGGAGAAAAATTTGAACGGTTATCTGTTATTTATTATGATATTTATTTTTTTATGATGAAAAGATAGACGCCACAGTGGACAATCTATAGTAAGTCATGATAAATCTCCGTATTTTTACAACACATATCAAGAATAAAATAATTAAACATTCTCCAGTGGTTGATCTATTTATATATATGTAGTTTCGATTCGTATTGAAATTGCAACAATGTTATATTTGGAATCACACTGTTTTGCATATAACATTCCGCATTTTGGTACTGTCACACCCATCAAAGCGAATCCGACAACACAATCGACTCACCGTTTCATAAACAGAGTATTAGTACAGAGTATATCTTTCTTTCTGTTTTACTTGCTTTTGGTCTTTTTTTTATGGATCGGAATTTAACACATAAATCGGTTTGCTTTGAAGGAGGTTTGTCTTCAGACATTATGGTAGATACTCAAATGGAGACAAGCCCGGAGCGTTGGCTGGGCATCACGCTCTAATGAGTCTTCAAAGCGTTCGTCTGTTAATTTTGGTGGAATTCTAAAAACCGGGTATCTAATTTTTGTGTAAATTGTCTCAATTATATGTTCATTGCACTCCCATAGATAATGGTACTGGAGAAAATGATCTACACTCTTAGAAAATTTATTGCATAACCTCTTTTACGGTTAAAATTGTTATAACCTCATTTGTAAGTGTAAGGAAACCTCAAATATAAAATATGTACTTTCAGTCTAACCCTAGGACGATTTTCTTTATTTCTGTCTTAAAACACCAAATATGACCTCAATGCCGGAGAACAAGTCTGAGAAATTATTGTTTCACTAACGGTGGTTCAATGATTGAAAAAAATATTTCATGAAATCCAGAACAATTACATTGCCTTTACATTGGCGAAAATGACTTTAATTTTTAGGTGTTGGTCAGTTAAAAAAGGATTTTTTGGAGAAACATAACAAGTTTGAGCCCTGACCATTTATATCGCTGCCACAAATGTTATGGATAACTGTTAGTTATGACATACACATATGTTAACACAAACTGAATCTAAACTTACATGGTGAAATTTCATCATTATTGGTTTTATTACTGGCGAACAAAGCTGAGAAATTATTGTTTCACTAACGGTGGTTCAATGACCTATTGACATTACATTGTCACGACTGACTTTCTTCTGGCACAGAGTTATCATCTCCCATCATTTCAGGATTTATATATCGTGGCCATAACCTTTCATTCCTTCACATTCTCAGTAAATAGATAGTACTATATTGGTATTTTCATATCACATTCTGTATCAGCCTGAGAGCTTTAGCTCAAGGGCTGATATTGGTCGAGGGCTGATACCGAATGTGATATGAAAATACCCATATCATACTATTTTTATCATATATACTTACCAAACAAACTACAAAAACAATTGTAGCATTTTAAAACTTATTTCATAACATTAACATGTGGCTGATTTTATCCGTATGGATAACTAACACAATAGTGATACCAATAAACATTCAGCTCCCGAGCCTACGCCTCTTGCGACTTTTGAGTTCATTTAGTCTCTGGTTGAATTTCCAAACTGGAAAGAAAGGTTGTATCAAAGTAATAATCAAACTGGCAAATCCTATCCGCAAGTGACTGCAGTGTTTTCGCGATGTCGGCCACTGTCTAACGTCAGCTGTGCAAAGGGAGACAACTCAAAATTCCTCGCCACTTCGATCTATTTTTGCGTTCGTTGCCTAGGGTTCCACGTTCAAGTCCCTTGACGACGGGCTGATACAGGTTATCTGCCCTGCGGGCCGATACAGGGTGCTTGACGAAGGGTGTATCGTGCATTCAAAATATCTGTATTTATAAGCAAGTATATGATAAATGCTTGTTACACTGCCCTCAGTGTCTCACTTTCAGACAAAGCAAGAAACAAAATAACTCTCTAGTGGGCGTTTAATAGCACAATGCCAAATTTACAGAAGTGCTTATCAAGATAAACATTCGTAGTTGGAGCTATCCAAATTGACTGTCCTTTCTGTAGATTCACCATGGTCATGGTCGAGGTGGTTTCAATTTGATGGTCTGAGAGTTGTCCGAAGGCTTGGTCAATGTAATGGTGGTCTTTGTGTATAGCAAATACAAAAGCATCTCTAGGACTTTGGTAAGCAAAATCGATCCAAATCTGGTAAGTGCCATCCAGTGGAATGATAAATTTCCCAGTGTTTTCATTATAAGTTCCTGTGTTGTACATAATAATATCAAAAACTATGGGTTTATCGGCTGTAGCATTCTTTCCATTTGATATTGATCCCTGGAACCCAATAAGACCTGAAAGAAATTATCATCTCCAATATAATGCGTCTGCAACACAAAGTATCCCAAACAATGAAAATCAAACGAACAATATTTAGAACAACGAAATGTAAGATACCATTAAAACAAAACTATCCTGTTCTTGTTTAACATTCCACGCCAATAAATGGGAGAGGGATATCCGTCCGAATTATAAGGGACCGTTTTCTCGCCAATAAAGTAGAAAAAAGATAACAAAATGTCTGTGTGTCATGAGGGTATCAATACATTGATGGAGTTATAAAATCAGAAGCATGCAATTATTTTTAATAGTGTAAGGACCCAGGTTCTGTGTTTCAACTCTGTTCGATGATATTTTCAAATGGGACAAGTTTTATCAGAAACTATTACAGTATCCACATTTGTTGTGTGACTTAAAGATATAAATACCCGAATGATGATAACATTCAAGCATGTTTACGGAGTTATGTCCCTTGTTGCGTGATTTTGGAAAACGTTTGAAACTGTAATTAACGTCAACTTGGCTGGGATATTGATGGCTATGTCTTAATGTTTAGCTTTTGGTTTCTGAGATGTCTACCGTTCATAGAGTATACTATCTTGAAACATATGCAACGTCTCTATTATCATACCCTGGCTTTTGACTACAAACATTTCTGAACTATTGTCAAGCCAATCAACTAGATCTATAGCAATGGTTCATGATAATCATTTAACCATCCATGAAGCCTTCAACGAGTAGTTAACATTCTCTCTTGCATTCTTGATAGACGATATAGATTTAAATAGATAGAAATGGACTGGTTATTAAAATGGAGCCTCCAAGTTGACGTTTTAGTGTGCTACTGATACTTCGGTCAACTGCAGAGAGCAAATTGTTCAGGGAAAATTATTGAACGGTTGACTCGACAGTGACGTCTTTATCACTGGTTTTATGACGCCACAGACTTGAAAATATGGAATGTTGCGATTCAACAATCAAAAGTGAAAGTGATAAGTGAACACGTGTACATGTTTAAATATATCGTTACTTTCTTCTACTCTATGTTTAATATTACTGTTCAAAAGACTAGTTAAATTATTGATGTTGATAAACTTTTCAAATTACTCAGATATATATTGTCTTTTTGATGAAATAATATGAATCTGACTTAATTTTGTCTTTATGCTTACCATCGGGATTAGGACGATTTTCAAAGTTCTCAAACTTGGATTTAGTTCCCTCCAACTCTACAACAACATCGTTGTGTTTGGCTCGAAGTTCATTCAAATTCAGAACTGTTGCATTGTAACTTGCCCATAATTTGGATAATTCTTCACCTTCGATCTTTAGCTTTAGACTGGTTAATTCCGACTCTGGAACCGTTTCATTGTGACAGGCCCATAGTTTGGATAACTCTGCATGAGTTTCGTTCAGCTTTAGACTAGTTGATTCCAGGTTTAGAACAGTTCCGTTATGACTAGCCCATAGTTTTGATATCTCTGCATCCTTTTCTGCAAGTTTTCTGACAGTTGATTCTAGCTTCAAAACGGTTTCATTATAACGCGCCGAGAGTTCAGAAAACTGGGCATCCTTTTCTTCCAACTTTTTGATGGTTTCATTGTGGCTTGCCCACAGTTCGGATAACTCTGCTTCTCTCTTTTCAGACGATTGAATCGTTTCATTATGACTTGTCTTTAGATCTTCCAGTTGATCTGTGGTTTGAGTCAGCTGAGAAAGTAGGCTAGATAAAACTGCCGAGTACTTCTGTTCTTGAGCTTGGGAGTGAGACTGCATTTCAGCTAACATCTTGTCTAGTTTCCTCACGTGTCCTTTCAGGCTTTCATCAGGTGTTGTAACATCACTGATTGAGAAGTGAATGGATAATACAAACACGAAGACGATCAGTGCATAGTCGTCCATATTGCATAAGAGTATGTCTTGTTATCAAGAAGATAATAATATGTGTCATCGAAATTCAACAGCTGCAAATGCATGTAAGTGGTCAAAGTCGTGATAAGATTTACATGTAGATAAGGTATTATATTTACGAATATACTACAATGATGTTAGAAAAGACCTTTCGTACTTAAACACAATTGCAATTAAAATGCATTCTAGATATCGTTTTACCAAATATTTTCTCACAAACGCTTTACTGAACAGTCAAACATTTTAACGTTTGAAGTATCAACCTAATATACAGGGAAAATGTTTAAATAACATTAACAATTAATTGTAATATAACAAGACAGGTGTAAAAAATGCTTTGTAACACAATATAAGAGAACTTTAACAATAATAGAGATTGGCTCTGTAGCTCATCATGCTTCAGATGTTATTTCCATGTAGGGTGTGGCTTAAATGGTTGTCCCATAGGGTCAACGAAGCTATGAAATATAATTCTAACTATTCAAGGAGTTTGTACTAGTGGTCATATCAATTAGCAAACCCCGGGGTTACAAAATAAAACTCCGCCCCCGCTCCCACAAGACAATTCTGCCCCCCCCCCCCCCCCACTCACCACTCAGGTATCATATAAACCATTATCTCACACCCCGAAGGGAAAAAAGACCATGTGTATATGGACGAAGATCTCACGAAACACAGGAACCATTTTTCCAAGCTCGCCAGGAATTTCAAGAAGAACGAGATGATCTATTCGACATGGTAATACGATCGACGAGTATATGTTTGTGAACAATGGGAAGGACAAATTCGTGTCAGTCTAAAGGAGTCGGACCTAGAGAGATATAAGCGTGCTTAGTGACTATCAAAAAAGTGTTGAACACCTTCACTTATACCTAAAATGTATTGCTTTGACAATACTAGTATAAATTGACTAAATATAAAAGAAACGACATTTAGATAAGATGTTTTGATGAATTATTTCTCCCAATTGCCTTTATTAACAAAATTACAACTGAAGTCGCAATTATACTGTTGTTAGCAACATTACCCATGGTTGGTGTGCCAAAACTATGCAACAAACATTAGGTAATAAAATATACAATAGAAATGTCACCAAGTTGACATTCACCAAACCAAAAATCTTTTATAAGCATGATAACGATTTAAGACGTAGGGTAAACACTGGAACATGTACTAGCAATTGGTTTGATAAGGAATGTAGAAGATTAAAATCTGAGCGATAAGAGATCTAAAACATTTTGCATAGTATTTGTTTTTTTCCAACAAAACCTTACCAAGAGTGATTGACACACTCATTCTATTCATAAAATTATAACTGTTACGTTTTACAAATAATACTCAATCGTTTCCAGTGTCAACCTAACCTGGTAAGCTTTTACGTAAGGTTTCGTAAATCCGAGTTATACCAAAAAACACTTGTTGTTCACCTATGGCGAAAGGCAGGGCAAGACTGAGTCACTTCCGTATGTTGAAGAGGAAATGGAGCTGGATCGGTCACACTCTCAGGAAGGCTCCATCCAGCATCACCCGCCAAGTACTGACGTGGAACCCACAGGGGAAAAGAAAAAGAGGAAGGCCCAGAAACAGCTGGAGGCGAGACACAGAGGAGGAGGCCAAACTGATTGCAAAGACCTGGGCCCACTTTCACAAAGCCCCCTTTATTAAGGGCGCCCTTAGTATTTACGAGGACGCTAAGGGTACCCTTAAGAAAAAGTTACACTGGTTTCACAAAACGCCCTTACGCCACCCTTAGCAGAATTTATTAACGATCGCCCTTAGCGCTACAAGAGAACTCTTCTGTGCCAAAAATGAAAAACCACTCCTTAGTTACCGTTAGTTACGAAACGAGAGTAAGCTCCCCTATCAAGGCACGCAAGGTGCTCGCACACTGCCTAGCAGACGACGGATTGAAGCGTCCGATAATGGCCTCTCAGTCAACAAGCAAGCAGTGTAGGAAGAGCAATTTCTCCGTGCAGGAGATGGACATCCTGGCCGACGAGGTCAAAGTGCACGGAGAATTGCTCTTCTCGTCATTTTCATCAACTGTTACCCACCAAGAAAAAAAGAAAGTGTAGTGAGACATAACAGATCGGTAATTTATTTATTTACTTTTGATTTTTTTCCCACTAAAATATGCGAATAATATGAGGGAAGCGTTCATAAAATGAATAATATTCAGCTTAACCTAATATCTTTTCTTGTGTTTGTTTGAAAAAAATTGAAACTATCTATTTATGGGATCGGCAAATTCATTAATTATTTTTGCAATAATGAAAATAATACCATAAATTAAACAAATTAGCAGGAGGTTTTATTATATTATTTCAATTGAATTTTTAGATTTTATATCTTGGATATTATTTGTTTTAAAACTCTACAAACATAACACATTGAATCATGATTACAGAATAAACGCATCCTGTGCATCAAACCGAACACCAGAAGAAATAAGGAAAAAATGGCAAGACTACAGGTAAAACAATGAAATATTGATAATAGTTTAATATAATTTAAATATACAAATTCCCTTTAACATGAACTGATTAATTCTTACTGTGTAGATAGTATTGGGCTATTATTGTTCAATTTAATAATTGAAATAATTAATAATGATGTAAATACTCTTTTAATAAAATAATAAATTTTCAAAAAAGGGACAGTAGCACGTTTTAAGGGGGAATATAAGCTGATGTCAGGAAAATGAAATAAATGGTGCCATTTGAAAGACAATATATCAAAACTAAATGAAGTAATAAATCCAAAATATAATGGTAAGTTCAGCCATGCGATTCCTTTTTCCTACACAATATGAATTAAAGGTGTTCACACAAAAATGGCTGCCGATGGACTTTATGTGAATCTTTAAAATTTGTTCCTTGATTATGGGTGATTGGTTTGTGTAATGATATATTTGGCAGTATCAGAATAATATATTTATCATTAATGTAAAATTATCGGCGAAGAAGTGACAATATAAAATTTTCAAAAAACGTGATATTACCCCTTTAAGAATTACAAAATTCCCAACTTATTTACACAGTATACCTCAAAGTTTACAGAAAAAATATTTCAACTCTATAATGATACAAACAACACATAATTGAAGCAAATAAATGTATTCAAATAACGCGTGTATGAAATTAAACGAATAATGGTTTACAGTATGAAATGGAGCTCAACATATAATATTCAGAATATTAACAATGACAACAAAATATATGTCTTACTTGTTAAAATACTTGTAAATATGTATTATGTATTATTGGATGTCTACCATAGCACATGAAACATTCAAACATTCATAAAATAATGAACAATATTGTGTATTCTGTAAATCTACATACACCTTTAGGTCTCTGGTGAAAAAAAAGGCCTGTGTGATGAGGAGAGAGGGACAGAAGACTGGGGGTGGACCTGCACCTGCTTAGTGACTCTGAGCAGAAGGTATGCACTTTGATACATCAGTATAATACAGGATTTAAACCAAGATTTATCTTATGACTTATGAGTAGGTAAAAAGTTAAACATGCAATAGATGTTAATTAATAATCACACAATAACAACATTATATACAAAAATATATTGAAAACACTGCTCCTAATGAATTGATGCCTTATCAATAAATATTTTGTTTGTAAGAGGGTAATGGAACAGTGTTTGAAAAAATGTTCAAGTGGTCACATGGAAATAATGATTTTGATGACAATATATCAAACAATTTGAATACAACTTTCTTTTGTTTCAGGTAGTATCCACCATACAGGACTGCCAAATAGTTGGCATTGAGGCCCGTATTGACACTGGACTATATGGAGGTAAATTTTGATGTATAATTAACAGAGAAATAAAAGTATGATAAGTCATATATACAATTACAATTACAAACACGAACACTTTTATGTAGAACATTATAATACTTCTGAAATAAGAATTTAACAGTACTATACAACCGCTTTAATTGAGTCAATAAAGGAAACGAGTGGTAATCAATCATTGCTTGAGTAAAATTTATTCCTAAATCATTACAGAAGATGAAGTTGAGATCAAGCCAGTGATTGAGGCTGATGCAGAGGCCACTGTGCCTATTGAGCAGCCAGTGGAGCCAACAACAGGTACACATTTACATTGTATATAAAAATAAATAATTCAAGCATTCTGTTTTTTACTATAATCTGTCTTAATGTTAAGGAAATTAAGGAAATTTTGAAATATATTAATCAAATAATGATTTAATAATTTTTTAAAAATATCTTTTGTTTCCTAATAGACTTGTTTATGCTTTTAATTTATCTTATTGTAGGGTCTGGATTATATTACCTATATACAGAGTTTAAAATATAGCCCGTCCGCCAATCCTTTAACTGGCTTTTCAATTTTTTGCAGCCCCGTCTAAGGACGGGGCTTATATCAGTCACTCGTACTACTAGCTATAACTTTTTTTCACTAAGCTTTCCAGAACTCTTATTCATACCCTACTACTCATACCTCGGGGGAACGATTTTGACACGTTCACTTTCAAGGTCAAAGGTCAAGGTCACGAGATATGTATTCATTCTAACAATTCCTTGTAAACGCGATAACTTGAAAAGTTTTTGTGCTATGAAGCTCTAACTTGGAATATATCATCCTTGGAAAAGTAAACAATTTTGAAACGGTTTTGGCTACAATCCGTCAAAGGTCAAGGTCACAGCAAGGTCATGACTTAAGCATGGTTTAGCGAAAATGCTTAATTTTAACTATGATCACTTTTAATCAATACATGATTGTTATACTCAATAATAAGTGTTCAATTATTGTGTGACCTTGAATGTCAAAGGTCAAGGTCATGAGATATGAGTTTTTGCAATTGCTTGAAAAGTTTTTGTGCTATGAAGTTTAGATTTTGTATATATTATCTCTTGAGAAGTACAATTTTTTTTAAAGTTATGGGTACGAACTGTCGAAGGTCAAGGTCACAGCAAGGTCAACATATATGGAGAAAATGGATTAATTTAATTTTTAACACTTTATTTCATTACAATAATGCTATACTCAATGAAATGTGTTCATTGATTGTGTGACCTTGAGTGTCAAAGGTCAAGGTCACGAGAAACTTCCCAATTTGGTGAGGCCTGTAAAAGGCGGAACAGGGTAAGGCGAAACCCAAAGTTCCGAGGCTGCTCTGCTTTTGCGGTATCCCGCAAACGCTAATCTAGTTTTCTTTATTTTCCCCTAAGAAATTGACTACTTAATTTTCAGGACAGACTAGGTTTCCAATCTCTTTTATACACCGCTATATATTTGTATAAAATAAAAAAAAATCTTATACCCTGTACTTTTTATTATTTCAGAAATCATGGCTTCCATTGAAAGTTCAGAAAAAGCAAGCCCACCAGGGAGCAAAAAGCTAGGTAAATAGATTAATTGATTCAATAAATTATCGGTCATTGAGCACAATTAATTTTATATATAATTCATTGAATTAAAGTGAAAATATAAATTTGATTCATTACTCTATAATTTGCCCACAGGTCCTCAGAGATGTACAAGAAAAGCCCAGAGTCATACACAATCAACTAAGACAGGTATTGTATTATTCCTGCTGCACTTTATAGGGAATACATTATTCATTAATTTTCAATACTTTATATTTATGAAAATGGTTAAGAAATCAAGTAATACATTGAAAAGTATATTGTTTTTAAAACAAACAATTTTGATGGTGCACACATGTAAAATTCACACTATTTTTCATCTTTGTTCACACTGCCAAACAGTTTTTGCAAGTTGCAAAAAATGGAGATGGTACAAAGGCATCATGAGGAGAAAATTGCATTACAGCACAGACAAACTTTAGCACTGGAATCAATTGCAGAATCTTTAAAATCAATAAGTGATAAGAATACCGAAGACCATACTTTTAGTTTATCTCCCTTGATTAAATTTTAGATGATATTTTACAATTTCTAATTTGAATTCACTTAATGAATAATGAATATAACAGCTTGATTATGTACATGTCTAGATCTGCTCTATAAATGTTTTTATAAATATGTGATCACCTTTTCTCATTGCAAAACCATATATCTAACCTATGAAAACAATTAAGTGATAAAAAAATAAGATTACTCACTCTACATGTAACCATTTCAAAGTAATATCCATGTCATTAATCATTATATACTTAATGTATGATAAAATAATACTTTAGATGTTAAATGTAGATAAAACCTCATCAGACATGCTATGTATGATTACATGAAAATAAAACATTACATTAAAAACCATTTTTTTTTATAACATTTCAGTGTCAGACTTTGCAATAATTTCTGATTCATCAGAAGAGATTATCAGATAGACTGTTCCATTCATCCTGTACCATTCAACCAATTGCGGGCTCTGTGAAACCGGGCCCTGGATGGAGAAAGAGCAGTTAGCCCAGAGCCGCGTTAGATGGAGGGTTGTCGTCGATGGCCTATGCTCCCAGGGGGGCAAAGGGCCTAAGTAAGTAAGTAACACCGACATAAAAACGGTCCTGACTTAGATTTTATAAATACAAATACAAACATTATATTAAGCAGAAAACAATGAATCATTTATACATTATTTTACCAACAAATAACCAATTAACATTACATTCTTCTAAACATTACACGTAGATTTTCTTGTTCTTTTCGCTCGTTGCCATCTGTGTTTACATATATGATAGAGTGTGTAAGCAGACTACGACAACTTCGTAACCAAAAGAACTCGTACCGGAAACGATTCCTCACTTTAGTTTTAAGTTTCTTAGTCTAAATATGTAACCACAACTATGTTGACACCAAGAGAATACTAAACATTAACAAAAAACTACGTATAGCTTTTTTGTCAGTATCATATTACGCATATTCGAAATTCCTATGCAAATTAGGCAGTTTTTCATTCCGTCAAAGAATGAGATATTATAACAAAAGTCGTCATTGGTCGGTAATGGAATTGACGCATGTAAATGACTTCAACTTGTTTTTCAAAATTCGAAAGGTTATAAAACATTCTACAAGAGGAAAAGTGAAAATTATCAACAAGTATTAGAATCAAAGATAACATGTGAAAAGAAGCGCCATACACTATGTTTTAGAAATTAAATGATTTACGGAGTCAGTCTGTTCCTACTCAAGGTTCAGAATTTATACGCAAGATGTATTTTTAGATATCCGGTTAGCTTGGAGGCCGATTTTAGTACAAAGCTTTGAATGGAGATTGACGCACATCTGTTGAAGTATGATTAGCTTTTAAGTTTGCAATAGCAATTTCATGGTATGTTATTGTATCCGCCGCATGAAAAATGACAATTGGACTTTTTGTTTCCAATTTAGCAAATTACTATGGTGTCCCTACATGTACCAATATCCATCTTTGTTATTTGCAGATTATCTGTATAGATAAAAATAATAAAGAATCTGAATCTGAAATTTGGTAGAAAATTACAACAAATGTAAATAAAGTCATAAATTCAATCACATATGAGGTCACAAAAGCATGAGACTCTTCCTCGAAACATTAGCTATAAGTGTAGCACTTTTGCAGCAATTGAAAAAAAACAGATCCTGTTTAAAAAGCTCTCTGGTATGAAACTGACAGACATTTACCAAGATTGGCGGGTCATTAAATATATACACACAAGCTTATGCATGTATTCGTAAACTATTCATTTTAATTGTACCTGTTACAAGTACAATGCCTGCATGATCCTTTCAGCTATAGGAAATGATGTGATTGTGTTAAAGTACAACTCAAATACAATTCTATCATGATCTGATTAGATAATAAACCTTCATGTGTTTTTAAAATTTGTTCTGTAAAGTACATATGTGCTACGTTGTTTTTCTTGTGTTAAAAATAACAGAAAGACGATAATATTTTAGTGAGCATTTAATAGCACAATACCAAAATGACAAACGGATTTATCCAAAAATATACTTTGAGTTGTGGTAACCCAAATGGACTCTCCTCTCTCGAGATAGACCATGGATACAGTCGAAGTAGTTCCATCAGAGTTTGCGTAGGCTTGGCCAATGCTATAGTCGTTTCTTTCTATGTTGAAGACAACAGCATATCCCAGATGTTCATATTTAACATCAATCCAAATCTGGTAAGTGCCGTTCCTTTTAATGGTAACGTGCCCAGTGCTGCTGTTATAGGTGCCGCCATGGTTGTACCAAATCTTGTCAAAAATCATAGGCTTATTGGCAGTGACGTTCTTTCCATTTGATGTTACACCATGAAAACCAACTTTTCCTGAAAGAAAGTGATGACTTAGATTATGTTCGCTATATATTGTATTCAAGGTCAATTGCAAGTGGAGTTAACAAAAGAGAGATTGAGATTAATATCGTAAAGAAAATATATCTGCTTTATTGCATTAAACTGTTTTCTCTTTATCTGTACTTATACACACAAAGAACTTAATTAAGCACCCCCTATTTTGTAACGTGAATTTGGGTGCTCTTGGACCATTTTTATTCATATGATGTATTGGCCGCTCTAGATATAATAAAGCAATTATTATTGACTATTTAACTAGAATTGCTAACGTGCAAAAATAACGAAAATATCAGGGAAAATATGAGACTACTGAAATTTGTCCAAATATAACTATTGTCATAGATGAAAAACTTCACATCAAACTTTGCATTATAAGGTAACTTGGTTTTTGACCTAAAAATACCAAGATTGTGTAAAACCAGTTATTCAGAAACAGTCATTCGTAATTCTACCATGACATTTCAAAATCCTCGAATTTCATTGGTTTATTTCTATGGTCGAACCTACGTTCGAACACGATTTTTATGACGGGCGATTCACCGCGGTTTGATACACACTGCCATAGAAACGAACGAGTCGACATGCATACAGTCACTGTACGCTTCGGCAGTTGTTTCATCTGAATACTAACTAAAAGTCTTTTATTATTGTACTACCCGTACTTTTATATAATGAGAGTTTGGTTCGCATCAATATCGTGCATGATTATATCCAGGAAATAGTGTAGTTTTAAGCGAAAGGCTCAATTTAGATCAATAAGCTACCGCAACCGGTTTTGGTTTGAGCGATGTCAACAGTGACGTCAACCTTTGACGTCATAAGCACAAGACATTATGACGTCATAGTGTTGACCGAAGCACAACTGACGTTACGCGGTAGAAAAGAAAGTACATTTAAAACGCTAAAAAAACTTGTCATGGTAGAATGGAGATAAACCTACTGTGTTTTTTAATTTTCGTGGTTTAACGTAGATTCGATACCATTGATGTTACATTCGAAGCCTCACGCTTACGCGTTCGGCTCCGAATGACATCAACAGGTATCGAATCTACGTTAGACCACGAAAATTAAAAAACACAGTAGGTTTATCTCCTAAATCGAATGAAGTTTTCGTCTCCACACTACTAGATAGTCGTCCTATTGAGAAACCCTAATTGTTTGCCTGTACATTTGTTTAATTTAATATCAGCAGTGTTTTCTGTTTCAAAAGGTGGGGGTGCTTAATTAAGTTCTTTGTGTATGTATGTTGTTAACAGTGAAAACAAAACATACACATATGTCACGTGAACATCTCTAGTGTCTATACTTTATGTCTGACTTAAAATCACAATCATCTATAATTAATGAACAGCAATACAAGATATGAAGAATGAGCATATACTTAGTTATATAATCATGTAGTACTAGTACTACAAGTATTTACAAGTACTTATACAAAGGTGCAATACCGATTATGTCTTCAAATGATTAATTGCACGGAAAATTCTGTATTGCATGGCTGTTGGTTCCATTTTTTACAAGCTTCAGCAATTCACCATTCTCTCCATAACAGAGGCTGTATCAACATTTCTTGACTTCATCTGCCTCTGTAGGGGAGAGAATGGCAATTCAAAGAACTTTCCTTATGTAGCAATCCTTTTCCTAATTCAAAGATCAGAATGAATGTTTCTCAATGCAGTGGCAATAAACTTATTTTTGAAATTGATAATAAGAATGACATAGGTAGAAAATAGGCATGAAATTGTAAAACACTTTTAAAAAGGAAATCTTGAACAATATCCCTAAAACATGGTTAGCTGTACTTTGTCATTATGACGTCACAATCAACAGCGATTATTACGTAATTTCCATGCTGACGTCGTTTGCGAGAACCCCAGGGCTAGGAATCCATAACTCACGTTTTTCATGTTCAGGAATATATAAATAATTACTATTTGTATCTCCCGCCACGTTATGGGTTCTGTCCGTGCGTCTGTTCGTGTGTTCGTGTGTCCGTCCGTCCGAGTTAAAGGGGAGTTATAATCACTATTTAAGATAGGATTACCAAATTTGCTATGTGTTTTCAGGGCAGCAATACCTTGATTGAGTTGGAATATCAGAACCGTGCAATTATGCTTTAGAGAGTTATTGCCCTTGTTCCGTGTTTTCGGACTCTGTTAAGATTTATGCAATTACATAGTTATGGCCCATTTAGGAATATGGTGAGCTTTAATGAAAACTAATTTAGCGGAGAATGTTGATGACTCCGTCTTCTTGTTGTCATTCAATTTTGTTTTCATTCTTGACTTTGAGAAAATCCCCTCTCACGCAGGTACTACGCAGAACAATGAGAAGATATGTAGCAATGCGCATTTTGTCGTATTGGATTATCAAAGCAATTCAAAATTGCTTGTCAAAAGGTTAAAGAGTATATGATAAAAACAGAGTGTCATATGTGTGCATATTGGACGTTTGTATTTAACTCGTTATTTCTTCTCAACCATAACATCTTCTGGTTCAATACGATCAACCCAAATGCACACATATGACATTCTGTATAAATATCCCACCAACATTGTGTATAGAAACTTTAAAGCGTGACGTGAAAATATTGGCGATAGCCCTTTGATATGCGAAGAAGGGATGTCTGTTTCTTGCTTACCATTGACACTTGCATTTTTCACAGTGTCCTCCATCTTGGACACTCTCTCCTCGACATCCACCACAACATTGTCGTGTTTTGCACGAAGCTCCCGTAATTCCCAAACTGTCGCATTGTAACTCGTCCATAGTGTGGAAAACTCAGCATCTTTATCTTCCAGCTTGCGGATTGTTGCATTATGACTCGCCCATAGTTTGGATAACTCTTCATCTTTGTTATCGAGTTTTAAAATCGTTTCATTGTGACTTGCCAAAAGTTCCAAAAACTCTGCATCCCTTTGCTCCAACTTGAGATTAGTTTCGTTTTGACTTGACTTCAGATGTTCAAGTTCATCCGTTGTTTTAGTGAGTTGAGAAAGCAGACTCGATAAAACTGCCGAGTACTTCTGTTCCTGAGCTTTAGAGTGAGACTGCATTTCATCTAACATCTCGTCTAGTTTCTTCACATGTTCTTTCAGACTTGCATCAGGTGTCTGGACATCACTGCTGTTGGAATACATAAAAGTTAATGTTAAAATTAGGAAGAACAGCGAAAAGTTTACCATATTGTCAGGCTTTAGGTTTTGTCTATTTCTTCCCAAGATAAAAATTATCATAGGTCACAGCAAATCAACAGATGTCCAATGAGAGGTCAACACAATGATAAGACTAAACTTAATCATTACCAGTTTATACTAAACATTAATGTAAACGAATTGGTGATTGAAAAGCAGGATATTTCACAGAAACAGGTAGACAAGGGGGGCAAAAGGTGTGTTCGTGATATTTTGACTAACCTGTAACATATGTTACTATGTATGCACTGATAACAAACATAAACAGTAAACGACTTAAAGTAGAAATATATTTTTCTGTAATTTCAGAACAATTTCTTAATTAAATGGTTTCCAATAGATTAACCTATTTTATTCAAACAACCCTAACGCACTGTCATGTCATATCTTTAGGATTACTTAGTTTGTGTTGACACTGTCTTATCATATAACCAAAAATGAAGATGAAATACTTAACCAATGTTATAATTCAAAGGAAACAATAGAAGAAACTATTGCCATTGAATTCATGATAACTTTCATTTGAAACAGTAGCTCGTTTGGAGCAATAAATAGTATTGATGTTCTAAGGAATTGTATGCCTGTGTGTGTGAAAAATGAATGATGTCAAAGCTAAAATGATTATAAAGTTGGTATATGGGCTGCAATAAAACGTTGTAATAAGATATGCTGAATAAAGCGCTCAATATGATAAAATCTCTAAGCTGAATGACAGGAATTTAGATGTATCTTCCTTACGCATACCTTTGTGTCATAGCCTGATAAGCTACAGAGCAGCCTGATATGGCCTACTCGTCCGTACAACATCTTTAAATCTCTATTAAATGTGGAATTATATCTTATTAATATTGAAGAGCAATTACATCGACATGCCTTACTTCGTTTTAGATGTGGTAATCATAACTTAATGATAGAAATAGGATGCAGAAATGGTGTTGATATTGAATGCAGATAATGTACTCATTGTTCACGTTATGGATTAGATTATGTTGAAAATGAATTTCATTTCCTATTTGTATGTACTGCTTTTAACGATTTACGTAAAAGATATATCAAAAGTAATTATACTGTAAATCCGACATGGAAAACTTTTTGAAACATAATGAATTCCAATTGTCAATCAACTATTGTGAATCTTGGTAAATATATATATTTTGCATTTAAAGGGGCAGTAGCACGTTTTTAGGGGGAATATGAGGTGATGTCAGGAAAATGAAAATTAATGGTTCCAATTGAAAGACAATGTATTTAAACTAAATAGAGCAGTAATAATTCAAATATTTAACATAAAGTTTAGCCATGCGATTCCTTTTTCTGACAGAAAATGAATTAAAGGTGTTCACACAAAAATGGCGGCCTTTGTATTTTATGTGAATCGTCATACTTTGTCCTCCGACTATGGATGATTGACTTGTGTAATGAAATTTTTGACACTGTCAAAATAATACATTTAACATTAACTTACAATTATCACTGAAAATTTTAAAATATAAAGTTATAAAAAAACGTGCTACTGCCCCTTTAAGCTTTATGCTTTGCTTCATAATTGAATTGCATTAGAAGTAAAATGGTTATCACTATCAATTGTACATAGTATGAAATGTTGATATGCATAGTATGTAATTATTCTTCGGGACGAATGTTCACATGGTTATTTTCTAAAAACATATGTATTTGCAAATGTTATGAAGTTATGTCCTATGGGCCTGTGGCCTCTTTGACAGAAATAAACTATCTACCTTGAAACCTTTGTGTCATGCTGGCCGCCAATGGCAGGTGTATTTTCATGTGGTATCTTAAATATCATACCTGCCATATCTACACACTTTAACCTCTTGTTTATACGCCATACAGTTCCCTATCGATCGTAATGTAAAAAAAAGTTTATATTTCATATGCACTCAAATCAACCTCCAAATCATGATCATATGAATGATAATAATCAAGAGGAATTGTCGCGTTTTGGTTGAAAATGTTGTAGCAACAAGAAAAGCAGTCTCAACAATCTTGAATGACATGAATCAAAGTAAAGATAATTAAGAATTGAATGTCAGTTTCTGTGCTTGCACTGGAAAATGAACGATATCAAAGCTAAATTCAAACTCGTGTGAACCCAGCGAGCTTGCCAGCAAGCTGACATTCAATTCTTATAATTTCGCACCATATATGGAATGGAACAGCGGAGTGATATGAATCCTGATTATCCTTTAAACGAGTGTCACTGCGACATGTGACAATAAATAATCCCAATTTTGAAAGAAACTAAATATTTATCTAAAATGGTCTAGGTTCTGTAACTTCTGTATAAGAGAACACGCTGCACTAATATATGCTAAAGGAGGCCACACTATAATAACATCAGATCTATTTTGCAATAAATGATTAGCAAACGATCTAAAGAAAATGATAAAATGAATTTTTTTCAGATCAAAATATATTACTTGGTAAATAAAGATAAGATCAAAGTTCCATTGGTAAATATAACTTAAGTTCTATTAAATATCATTTGATTTGATATTGGACTGAGAATTAAAGTAGTTCCGGTGAACGTTCACACAAGTATAAACACTTTTTTTGTGAGTTCATGAGAAATGAACCGATGAAACGTCGATCACATGACCGTGCCCTAGACCAATCAACGATCGGGAAAATGTGTAGACTTAAGAGTGTGACATTATTGCAAAATGAATATTTTGACAGTGTTATTACTAGATAGATTCAGTAGATGATCTGATAATAATACGTGCTGCAATGTTAATGCTTAAACAATACAGAAACAAGAAAATACTTAATGAGCGTTTAATAAGACAATGCCAAAATTACAGAGGGATTTATCAAAGTATACATTTTGACTTGTGGTAACCGTTATCGATTCTCCTTTGTGTAGATAGAGCATGGAGACAGTCACAGCAGTTGCGTCAGAGGTATGTCCGTAGGCTTGGCCAATGATCTTGTCGTTTCTTTGTATGTTGAATATAACAACATGTCCAGGACGTTGATATGTAGCATCAATCCAAACCTGGTAGGTTCCAGACAGTGGAATGATAACCTTCCCAGTGGTTTTGTTATAGGTTTCTCCATTGTTATACCAAATCCAGTCGAAATATATGGTTGTATTGGCAGTGACATTCGTTCCCTTCTGTATCGTGCCGTAAAAACCAATCTTACCTGAAAAAATAATGATTTAAATCACATGCATTCAATTGTGTTCTGTATATATTTTAAATAAAGTATTTCTACAAGACAAATTGTAATTCTCCCTATATCAAAGACGGTGTATGTAATTTCTAAGATGTAATATTTGAGATTTTCGAGATGAGATTATTTGCTCTTGTTACTCACCATTTAGACTTGAACGTTTTTCAAAGTCTTCAAGGTTGGAAACTGTTTCCTTTAAATCAACAAGAACATTGTGGTCTTTTGCATGAAGTTCATGTAATTCTAAAACTGTTGCATTATGACTCGTCCATAATTTGGATATATCACCATCTTTGTCTGCCAATTTACGGATTGTTGCATTATGACTCGACCATAGTTTTGATAACTCTGCATTTTTTTCATCAAGCTGTAAAATCGTTTCATTGTAACTTGCCCATAGTTTAGAAAACTCTGTATCCCTTTGCTCCAACTTATGAATAGTTTCGTTATGGCTTGACTCCAGATCTTCTAGTTCATCCGTTGTTTTAGTGAGTTGAGAAAGCAGGCTAGATAAAACTGCCGAATACTTCTGTTCCTGAGCTTTAGAGTGAGACTGTATCTCAGCTAGCATCTCGTCCAGTTTCTTCACATGTTCTTGTAGACTTGCATCAGGTGTCTGAACATCAGTACCAACCGAAAAGATACAAACTGATGTTAATACAATATTGAACAGATTGTAGTCTGCCATACTGTCAGCTGAAAGATTTGTCTAGATGTGTGTTAATAATAGATAATTATTATACTTGTAGGTCACAGAATTTCAACAGCTGCTCATAGGAGGCCGTAGCACTGATAAGACTAAGGTTTTGGCAAAATAATTTCATGAATTTTTTAAATAGAAATTTGAGTCAACTAAAAAATCTATACTCGTATTTGTCTTTTTAATTATTGAAATGTTTTGCATTAATATTGCGACTACACCGGAAGTGAGTGACTCGTGTCGAATCTCTCCCATTGAAAATTCCAACAAAAAAAACCCAAACAAACAAGAACAAAAAAAGTGTCTAGGATCGAGAGTTGATCGAGAGGCTTTACCTGCAACCCAACTGGTTAGCATGTGCCTCCCAGTGCGAGGATAGAGCATTCGGTAACAGAAGTTTCGGTCAAGTCTGGTAGGTGAGTGGGAGACAATCAACGTTTCCTCCCAGATCAGAATGTTTTGAAATTTTCAATTCTTCAAGTCAGATATCTCTTTCAGCATAAATATAACCATGATGACAAGATCAGATATTCATGTTCTGCGTGAGATTAATCTTATTTCCCCTCATCTTGTGGTTGAAAAAGCGGTGCTTTAGACATTCGTCAATTTCCAGCATTTACAGCAGCATTATCATCAAATGGTGCATGTATGAAAGAAATGAAAAAAACAATGTGTGGGAGACAAGGCACAGTTTATTCCTTGTTTTATATGTTACAGAGTATCGCAAACTTAATCACAAAGTCTCTGTTCTTGATATCAGGTATGTGGTTCTATACAAATATCAGAATGATTGAATCGTGTAATTTATTAAATATCAAAATATTGATGTTCAATGAAAAGTGTTTAATGATTATGTCCTTTAATGTCAAAGGTCAAGGTCACAAGATATGAAGTAATGTTATGAACGCCAAATTTGGGTATAGCTTTATACGATTAAACTTTTAATAGCTCATTTTTATGTGTTACTGTTTTACACCTCTAAGAATTATTTGTATATGTTCACATTCAATGTTAAAGGTTAAGGTCAAGAGTTATATAATCACTACTATATTCCTTGCAAACACGTATATTTGAATCTCTTTGGAGAAAAACAAAAAGAGGAAAAGGTTTCCACTACAATTCATCAAAGGTCAAGTCCGGAGCATGGTCCCCACTTAAACATGGTATCAATAATGTTTTATTTCAACTATTTATGTCAGTTTTAGTCGTAACAAGATTGATATGCTCAATGAAAAGTTTTCATTCATTGTGTGACCTTGAATTTCCAAGGTCAAGGCCTCCAAGATGTACATGTGTTAATGGGGAATTATTTGTTTTCACATTCAAGGTCACAGGTCAGGTCACAAGTTATAAAATCACAAAAGTCCAAAGAACACGATAATCTGAAAAGTATTTGTGCTATGAAATTCTACTTTGATATATATTATCTTTGAAAAAGTGCAAAGTTTTGAAAAGATTTTGTTTGATCCATCAAACGTCACAACTCTTAATCATTATAAATTGTCATTCATAATGTAACGTGATCATTGATTGTTGACCTTCAAGGTCACCAGATAAGAGTAAAGTTCACCTTTGATTAGATTTTGAAATCGGATATAGGTTTTGAGATTAAGATAT
This sequence comes from Steromphala cineraria, assembly GCA_916613615.1. Lineage (NCBI taxonomy): Eukaryota > Metazoa > Mollusca > Gastropoda > Trochida > Trochidae > Steromphala > Steromphala cineraria. The sequence continues at coordinate 60,121,244 of OU744723.1, forward strand.
AATGATTTTAATCCTGAATTCTTTTGACAAATTTACATTTATTATCAATGTTCAAGGTCAATGTTTTTATATTTCTTAGCAAATGCCCATTTTACTAAGGTTTTGTGGAAGGCGCAACCCATTGTTCACTCTGCAAAAGTATTTTAGTCGACTCAGAAACTTCAAATTTAGTATGGATGTTGTACAAATTCGCCTTTTAGGGGTTACAATTTGAGGGTAATTTTTTGTTTAAAGCTTGACTTTTTCTTCTGTTTTGGAATTTGAGCAATATGGGTTGAAATGGAAATATCTTTTAATCGCTATGATTCCGGATGTTTGTTGTAACATGTGCTTGTATAGCAGTAAATAATGATATGTTATGACAAACTACTTCTGTTTATTTAGAAATTGAAAGTGATAAATCAACCATGCAACCATTCAACTGTTCAACATTGCTCAAGACAATTCACCAATAGTCATTGTTTCTTTACAACGATCAAAATCATCCAACAGTGCTCAATATCGTTTTGGGTGTTAACCATTTTTTTCAGTTCTGAAGCATTTATATATGTTTGCCGTTCTTATTCTTCATACATCAATATTGCGCATCACAGCTGCATTTAGAACGAGTGTGTCTTGGTGCAAGTATCATGTAATTTTGGTTTTGGTCTGAACGTCATTCATATGGAAACATATCAGTACATCGTATTTAATAACAACGACAAAACGAATATGCAAGAAAATAAAGAATAATCAAGCTATATTTGATTTGATTTGTTGGGCAACTGGAAAGAGCCATGTTATTGCTTAGTTGTGAGAGCAAAATCCATCTCAAAGAAATTCTTCAGTCATAAATACTCTCTTATCCATATTGCAGTAACAAGGTAGGTTGGGAATGGCTTTAGTCCTTTAAATGATATTTTTCAGTGGTCATTCTACCCGAAATTTTGAAAAGTGTTCTTAATAATAAATCCCATAATCTTTTGGACTCAATATATGATTATAAAAACGGATTAGAGTCTATTTCCTCCGAGACATCCCCCCCTCCCCCAAGTGGCCTTAAACTTCTACAGTACAATTCTGTTCCAACCCATGGAACATCGTCATTATATGAATGGATTATTTCCACCTATCTTGTTGATTCCAATAATTTATTGGACTCAATACATATGTATTAAAAAACGGATTCGGGTCTATTTCCTCCGAGATATGTTCAACCAATGTGGCCTCACACTACTGCAGTACAATGCATGTACCAGTCCATAGAATATTATCATTATATGAATGGATACATTCCGTCTATCTGATTGGCCCACTTTGAAACATGACTACATTGAAGTCAAACTATCTTAACCTGTGTGAGTCACGAGAGGTTGAATTTAAAATTCAAGCACCTCCGGTGGCCACAAATAGATATTCGAAAAATCTGGTCTTTAACTTTGTACACCGCGTATCAATCTATGATCAAAGAAAGGAAATCAATACCCGTTTCATATGATAAATAACGATAGACTAACTCGGCTGAACGTCTATGCCTCGGTGAACAATGTTGACAGGTCATTGTATTTCACCTGAAGTAACTGTTTATTAACATTTGTTTGAAGACAAAGACTATTTCACGTTTTTAAACGACACATTTTTAATTTTTAATTTTAAAACAATCAAACCTTCAATGGACTATCTTATTAATGTTTAAAGGCAAAACTTGCACAATACAAATGAAAAATAGTAAGTATGACTTCGAATATTTCTTTATCAATGATTCTCCATGTTTATCCCTTTTATTGAAAAAAAGGTCAATAATGGCTCAATCAGTATCGTTTGTAATAAATACAACTGATCAACCAAAATTGTCAATCAAATTGTTAATCAAAATATTGAACACATTGTTATTGCCCTTTTTATGTCAAAACGTATCCAATAAATATAAATTTTATCCCTTAAATGTCTTATGCTTGTTCTATTAACATTTAGATTCTCTTTAAAAAACAGGCTAAATATTTGCAGCACCATCATGTATGTCATATTGCTAAATAACTAACGTGCAGCACCATCATGTATGTCATATTGTTAAATAACTAACGTGCAGCACAATTATGTATGTCATATTGTTAAATAACTAACGTGCAGCACAATCATGTATGTCATATTGTTAAATAACTAACGTGCAGCACAATTATGTATGTCATATTGTTAAATGACTAACGTGCAGCACAATTATGTATGTCATATTGTTAAATAACTAACATGCAGCACAATCATGTATGTCATATTGTTAAATAACTAACGTGCAGCACCATCATGTATGTCATATTGCTAAATAACTAACGTGCAGCACAATTATGTATGTCGTATTGTTAAATAACTAACGTGCAGCACAATTATGTATGTCATATTGTTAAATAACTAACGTGCAGCACCATCATGTATGTCATATTGTTAAATAACTAACGTGCAGCACAATTATGTATGTCATATTGTTAAAAAACTAACGTGCAGCACAATTATGTATGCCATATTGTTAAATAACTAACGTGCAGCACAATCATGTATGTCATATTGCTAAATAACTAACGTGCAGCACCATCATGTATGTCATATTGCTAAATAACTAACGTGCAGCACAATTATGTATGTCATATTGTTAAAAAACTAACGTGCATCACAAGTATGTATGCCATATTGTTAAATAACTAACGTGCAGCACAATCATGTATGTCATATTGCTAAATAACTAACGTGCAGCACCATCATGTATGTCATATTGCTAAATAACTAACGTGCAGCACAATTATGTATGTCATATTGTTAAATGACTAACGTGCAGCACAATCATGTATGTCATATTGCTAAATAACTAACGTGCAGCACAATTATGTATGTCATATTGCTAAATAACTAACGTGCAGCACCATCATGTATGTCATATTGTTAAATAACTAACGTGCAGCACAATTATGTATGTCATATTGTTAAATAACTAACGTGCAGCACCATCATGTATGTCATATTGTTAAATAACTAACGTGCAGAACAATCATGTATGTCGTATTGCTAAATAACTAACGTGCAGCACAATAAACAACACTACTTGTTAAAAGCACGTTGTTTGTTGGAGGTTGAAAAGTGGTCTCTTAGTTTGAACTCCTTTTTTAAAAAGGACAATAGGGTTTAATTCAATTACGAAAAGTCTATCATGTGTTATGATAGGTAAACAACAAAGTATACCACGAGCATCAATAAGTTTAGTTCAGCAGTTGTTTGCGTTTTCTGAGCACAGTAACATGTACATGATATATACCAAATATTATCTCTACAACTTGCAATTAAGTTAAGCATGCTATTTCCCTTAACTATCCCGCAAGGTACTTTGTCTGTAGTAGTGAACTTTTCTAAACGCAGTAAGGTTTAGGTGCATTCTTTTGAATACATGTATCAGAGCAGTTACATCCATGGTTCGTTAGCAATGCACAATTGAGTTGCAGGCTGCTTTCTCCCTGCATTATAACTAACAGCCTTTAAATAATCTTGAAGTGCTGTTATACTCCTAGTCACTTAACCTCACCTATTTGGCTATTTCCCACAAAACCTAAAGTTTATTGATATCAACAGGATTATTATTACTTTTTCAGACAGTGGAACAATAAAATTGGTAATAATTAATTATGTAGCTTTAATTTTTGATGTTTGTAAATTTGACAAAAACTTTGATTGGAAATCAAATTATTAAATATCAATTGTTTAACAAAATATAAGCAATATTACAGGGGGAAAGTATGCTGACATTCAATTCTGCCTCCTTGCCTTACCAATATTGTGAAGAGATGTGAAGTGAACAGTGCTTTAGAATGTAAGCGAAACAGGCCCTTTTAGCCAAAACTCGATCTGTGGTATGATACCGAATGTAAACAATTAAGATAAAAAAAATTAATCTCACAGGAATTAAGACAAAATAGGAAAATACTGTGAAGGGACGAATAGTTGCAGGTCAATTTGAGGTCTAACGAAAGAATGCCCTAAGAATGAAGGTAAATATTTCTGGAGGTATGTCAATTGACAGGTTCGCATAGCCGACCTAACACTATCATGCCCACACAGTGGCAGAGTACTTTAAATGGTTATCTGATACTGCCGATGTTTCTGTTGATAGTGGAATGATTGATGACTAGTTATTTGATAATATTGGTGAACATGGCTGTGTCACCAACAAAGACTCCGAATATGATGTGGACTGCAAGTAGTATCTCGTGGGAAGAGATTCAAGCAGCAGTAAAAGGCTTGAAGTATGGTAAAGCTGCTGGACCTGATGGAATACTGACTGAAATGATTATTTGTTGTATCTGCTTGTTATCTCCATACCTTGTGTTGATTTATATCCATATTCTGAGCACTGGTGTTTATCCCAGGAAAATAGTGTTTATAATTATCATGGTATATCATTAATGGATATTAAAGTTATATTTCATTGTTGTCAATATCTCCTACAAGTGGTCGCTGATTGTTATGAAAAGATTCCATAAGGGTAATAGTACGATCGATTTTACATTACAGTCTTCTATTCAGAATTATTTTTCAAGAACAGGTTGTTGTTTTAATTGATTATAAGTTGACCTTCGGAAAGCATTTGATTCAGTCAATCGGACATACATGTGGTATTAGGTATTCTTGGTTTTCAAACAAGGTGTAAGGGGTAAATTATTTTCTGTTAAAAGGAATATGTATTCCAACAATTTGGCGTTGATTTGGCTTTTTAATTCGAAAGTTGGAGCCTATTTTTAATCAGTGACTGGTGTCCGACGAGGTTGTGTCCATTTGTTTTTCCTTTTGCTTTTCTTTCAAGATTTGTTACAAACTTATGTATAAGAGGACAATCGTAATCAGTTTGATGAAACTGTAATAGGTGTGGTGAACAAGATAGATGTATTACATAAATATTGCAGTTTTTCGGGGATAGATAGGTAAATATGTATAGAAGTCAGGTTCTAGTTTTTCGTAATGGTGGTATTCTTCGTTCATATGAAAATTTGTATGATAATGGCATGCTGGTGCAAACTTCAATATATCATATTTATCTTTGTGTTCTGTTTTCCACGAGATTGTCTTGGACTAAGTGTACTGATATGCTTGTCGGTAAAGCTAGTAAAGTTCTTTTTTTATTTGAAATCTATGTTTATGAAATATTCTTGCATTCCTGTAAAGCTAAAGTTCAATGCAAGTTGTTTGATAGTAAAGTTAAACCAATTTATTGTATGTATCTAAAGTCTACGGGTTCCAGGAGAGAAAATCGGTTGAAATATTTCATACTTATTTTTCTTAATATGTGTTTGGTGTTTGTAATCAAGTTTCAAGCAGATTGTGGTAGATTTAATATGTATATTGATTATTATGTAATATTTATTTCTTATTGTTGTAATGTTTGAGGATGTCCAATGATCGCTATTCAAAACAATCCTACTTAAATGTGAAAATCCTACTTAAATACCTGCATTAATTCTGTATATTGTTATTTCTGAGGCAGAAAATGTTTTCTTCGATGCTCATGTATTGAGATGAATTGGTGAAAGGGTAGAGAGGGCGGCATAGCGCAGTGGTCAGTGGTTCGAATCCCCCCAGGGGCTCGGCAACTTTGTCTGCAGTAGAGAACTGTTCTACACGCAGTCATGTTTAGATACAATGCTTCACTGAATTTTAGCGCAGTACCACCCATGGCTGCTATTTCCAGCCGATGCTCGCAGGTTTCACCGCAATGCATAACCACAATGGTGTTTCGGGCTTTCTCCCTGCAATAATACTAGCAGCCGCGATATAAGTGAAATAATCTTGAAAGCGGCGTTAAACCCCAGATCACCTCACCTCACCCGTGAAAGGGTAGAAAACTGCAAATAATATTTGTCAACTCAGGTGAATTATCTATGTCACACAATTTCGAGAATTAGGTGGGTAAATGTAAATAAAAATAACATATTCAAAGGGACAGTCCTATCGGTTTAGAAGTACTCTTGAGTTTTATTTAGTTTCAAGAATTTTCTTAGGTACTTTTTATGTGCTGAATTCAAGAGTACTTCTCTCTTTATACTTATGTATGATTAATACATTATTTTCAAATATGTTATTGAGGGTAATGTTTTAGTAGTTCTTAATTACATAAATTGACAAAGAATAGAATGCATCACCATTAATCTTGTTCTTACAAAAAGTACCTCAATAGAACTGTCCCTTTAAATCTTAATTGCATTAACCTTATGGTGATTAATCTATTATCAGCATAATTACTTAAGTAGTGCTTGGAGGTAATTTCGTTTGTTTGTCAATTTCAAATTGAAGACTCATTTTATTTATTTGTGCAATCTTTTTCTGCTTTTTACTTACACAATTTTACAAATTCCTAAAACATTTTGGTTTGTGTCATTAACTGTTACTTTTGTTACAATACATGTATTTATGATAATTTCATAGAGTCTAAAAAGTTTTTTCATCATCCATGGGTGACCACCTGAATTCATTACTAGCTAGATCAGCTGTTTCCATAAGCAATCTTTTGTGGTATACATGTCAAATATCCACAATATAGTAAAACAAACCTAAGTCACTATAAAAATTAGGTTGATTCATTTAAAAAACAAATCACCATCTGTTTTGAAAATACTATTAGGGATTTTACTCTACTTCAATAGGTCACCAACGAAGCAACCAAAATAATCGACAGCACCCAGAAGCGATCGCATCAAGTTACTCGAAGGCAGTTTTATTCGATCCAACTCTCTAACTGCATCATGTTTGAGCATTGACTATCATGTTTTACATGTTTTTAAATGATAGAGAATAAGACTTTGAACAGTTACAGCACACATGATCATGGTGATACTAAACATTTCCCCGAACCCTGATGCACGAAATAGTCTAGCAGTAGGCCAACTTCTGGTCAATGTGGACGCCGTTATCAATTTTCAAAACGTGATAGAGGAATAATTAATTGGGTACCCCCCGATATTTTATCATAAAAATGATATATTGCAAGCTTTCATGTCCGAAGTTTTCATAAAATCAATAAAATTCTTTAAAGGCATTTAGAAGTTGGTGTGGTAATACAATACAAATGATAACAACTTCTTTTTTGATAAATGATATATTTTAAGCATTAGGCCGGTGAAAAAAAGATGAATTTTAAATCAGATTATTGAAATTAAATTTCTCCTTATATTCTTTAATTGACTATTATTTAACAGTTTTATTATATGATATCAAGTTTACATAAGTTTGTTCTAAAATTGCAAAAATCCTTAAAAATCAATTGTAAATTAAAAAGTTATGACTTATAAACAAATATATTTATTTTTTTGATTTTTCAAGCAGGACCAAATTTTGATTTGCATTTTAATCTTTAAATCGTTCGGTGAACCCAAATATTATTTCATTTTCGAATTCAGTACATCAAAAAGTACCTACACACACAAAATGAGAAAATTCTTGAAACTTTTATAAATGGGTAGACTATACCCTAAAAGCCAAATCGTCATATTTTGGTTATGGCATTTGGTTAACTCATGTTCGTAACAATTTGAACAAAGGAATGAAAATGTTCACTTTTATAGACACAAATACTTTTTCACCTCTATCTGAAAAGATGTATTTGATTCGTTATTCAAGATACACGTAAAAGATAAAAATGCAATGCTCAGCTCGGCATTTTCCTATACATGTATGTCTCTGTCTTCAGTTTCTTCTCGATTTGAGGAATGATGCAATTTTGCTGTGTCGAGCAAAATCAGCAAGTTGAACAGGTGTGTATCCAAGCTTCGTTTCCCTCTTCTCAAACCCTGAAAGTTCCTCCAGGGAGACCAGAAACTTGACCATATCTAAGTGACCAAAGCTAGCAGCCAGATGGAGAACGTTGGAGTCATTGTCATCCAATGTTTTTACATCAGCATTGTGGAGGAGCAGTTCTTTAACAACTGGTATATGACCCTTTAAAGCAGCAAGAGCAAGGGGAATTCTGCCTAAGTTCCCCTTACCCTCGATATCTATAACGTCCAGTGACAGGATGTACTTCACCATGTTTACATTCCCTTTATAACTGGCAACATGGAGGATAGTACTGTTCTGTTTATCAATCACTTTTATATCAGCTCCCCTGTCAATCAACAATTTTACAATTCGAACATGTTTTGTCTGTGCAGCATGATGAAGAGGAGTTTGTCCAATCGAATTTCGACAATCTATATCATCACAGTGGTCATCTATTAATTTCCTTACAATCTCTTCACTAGAAGAACTTGCATAATGTAATACGCTGTTCAAATCAGAATTTCTAGCTGTCAGATCGCAGTTTTGTTGCACAAAATAGTCAAATGCTCTAGTAAAATTATGATATGCTACGAGCATGACGGGTGTAATGCCCATTTGAAATCTACAGTTGACATTCAAGAGACCTTGATCTACCAGTCTCTCCACCTCCTGTAGATTCTTCTGTTTACATGCTTCCAGTATCCTACTTGAACCTGATGGAGAACAGCTGTGGCCTAAATCATAAAAATAACATGTTCTAACACGATAACAACAAAAGAAAGTTATCTTGAATTTAAAAGACTGTCATTGGTCATAATCAGTATTTTGCTATGAATATCAGGAATATCAGGAATACTTACTAGGGGCAACAGGATCACCCAAAAAATAATTGATAATCACAATTGCTCTAGGAGGGTATGAGCCGTGCAATCTAGGAATGATCACAATCTGCAGTCTGTTGGAACAATCAAGGAATATGAACCGTGCAATCTAGGAATGCAGACTTAGAGTCTGCAGATTTAAAGATCACATTCTGCACACTGTTCGAACAGGAATGCAGACTTAGATTCTGCAGACGTAGAGGTCACAATCTGCAGACTGTTCGGGCCATCTAGGAAAGCAGACTTAGAAATCACAATCTGCAGACTGTTCGAACAATCTAGGAATATGAACTGTGCAATCTAGGAATGCAGACTTAGAGTCTACAGATTAAGAGATAACAATCTGCAGATTGTTCGAACAATCTAGGAAAGCAGACTTAAAGATCACAATCTGCAGATTGTTCGGGCCATCTAGGAAAGCAGACTTAAAGATCACAATCTGCAGACTGTTCGAACAATCTAGGAAAGTAGACTTAAAGATCACAATCTGCAGATTGTTCGAACAATCTAGGAATGCAGACTTGGAGTCTGCAGACTTAGAGATCACAATCTGCAGACTGTTCGGGCCATCTAGGAAAGCAGACTTAGAGATGACAATCTGCAGACTGTTCGAACAATCTAGGAATATGAACTGTGCAATCTAGGAATGATCAAAATCTGCACACTGTTGGATCAATCTAGGAATGCAGACTTGGAGTCTGCAGATTTAGAAATCACAATTTGCAGACTGTCCGAACAATCTAGGAATATGAACCATGCAATCAAGGAATGAAGACTTAGGGTCTGCAGATTTAGAGATCACAATCTGCAGACTGAATTTTCTTCATTCTTAGATTCTTTAAACAACTTGCAGAATCTGGGAATGATCACAATCTAAGAATTCGGTTCGGCAGTACAGTCCATTCCGATATTGTTAAGGGGCTATGAGTGGTAATTGAATAACACTTTATGGAGTATAATGGTCAATTCCTAGATTATGAACTGGCCTTGTTGTCCAAATGACAGGACAGTGGAGTCCAATACCAGTTTATGACGAGCTATGAGCGACAATTCACCTTCAATTTGTAGAGTAAAAGGGTCGATTCCTAGATAGTGAAGGCCTCTTAGATGGTCTTAGAGTCCAACTGACGGGGCAGTGTAGTGCATTCCCAGATTTGGAAGGGCAATGAGCGATTCTCTACCTTCAATTTGTGAAATATAGGGGTCGATTCCTAGATTGTAAGCGACTCTGAACTGGTCTTGGTGTCAAACTGACGGAGCACTGTAGTCCATCCGCAGATTGTGAAGAGCAATGAGCTACACTCTACCTTCAATTTGTGGAGTATAGGGTATCATTCCTAGATTTACTTTAAGATACTTTGAGTCCTATTGATTGACTTTGAAAGACGATTGCCAGATTGTGAAGGGCTGTGTGCTCTTCCTTGAGTCTTTATGAAAAACTAAAAGGGACGATTCCCATATTGTTAAGGGTTTGTGCGGTCTTTGAGTGTTTATTAACATCTTCAAGGGACTATCTGCCAGAAAAAAAAGGTTCCTCTCTTCACCTTATTTGTATATCTATCAGATTTTGCCTTATTTGTATATCTATCAGATTTGGCCTTATTTGTTTATCTATCAGATTTGCATACCAAGTTTACCGGGGAGCTTAGTTGCATTGATAGAAAACCTTCCTTATATGATAATGAATTATTTTTACAACGCACTCAGCTTAAGAGAGAAAAGTCATTGGCTTGAGGCAAAGAGCCATAATAAAAAAATCATGAAAATCAAAACACTATTAGATCTTTATAATAGTAAGAAAAAAGGTTGTAAACAATGATGAAGCAGATAGAAATTTGAAAAACATAATTACCTTTCTTCTTAGAAAATGAAGTTTTGTTTCTGTGCCTTACGTCCCCTTCCTGTGAGACTTCACATCTACGGTTCAAAGCATGTGTTTTCTCAATAAGTCTACACGATAATTGTATCTCATCAAATATTTTAGCCGAACAGTCTTTGTTGCCCTGACAAAGTGCTTCACACAGTTTGGGACCGCATGGCTGAATCGTTCTGTCACTACAAACCTTCCAAATATCTTCCAGTAGGAGAACAAAGCTGATAAGCAGCATCTTCGCCAATGGTGTTGAACAGTGTGTCTCTTTTACTTACTTACTCTGCTTCGGGAAAATTGAAAACTGATAAGACTCTCACATTTTTCATAAGATATTTTTTTTCTATGTTTAGAACTAAAAATAAATATTTAAATGTACAAAATCATTATCAAGTTACACTCTCTTGTAATCTCTCTCTCCCATCTCAATTTTGTCATGCTTATATCGTTACATTTCTTTAAGGTTTCTTTCTTGAGTCAATTGTACAACGATATATTCATACTGATTAAAACCGAATACATTTATCTGTTTTCTGTACTCTAAATTCAGTTTGTTCTAGAGACTAGGTGGCGCTGCGCTCATGGAAACGGGTCAAATCACTTAAAAGACATCAATTGTTAATGTCTCCAACTCTAAGTAATTATTAGAATGAACATAATCAATAATCACGTTAAATGCTTCTCAAGTTCTCTCTCCCTCTTTCCCTCTCCCCTTATCTCCTTTTCTTTCTCTCACTCTATTGTTAACCCCTTCTCTCCTTATCTCACACTCTCGTTGTATCCTTCTATCCTTCTTTCCCTCTCTCCCTGTCGCTAACCCTTTCCCTTTCTTCTTATCTCTCTCCCTCTCTCCTTATCTCTCCTTATCCTTCTCCCTCTCTCGTTAACCCCTTCTTTCTCTCCTCATCTCTCTCCCTCTCTCCTTATCTCTCTCCTTATCTCTGTCTCATTATCTCTCTCCCTCTCTCCTTATATCTCCTTATCTCTCACTCTCCTTAAACTTCTCCCTCTTCTCCCTCTCTCGCTAACCCCTTGTCTCTCTCTCCTCATCTCTCTCCCTCTCTCCTCATCTCTCTCCTTATCTCTGTCTCATTATCTCTCTCCCTCTCTCCTTATATCTCCTTATCTCTCACTCTCCTTAAACTTCTCCCTCTTCTCCCTCTCTCGCTAACCCCTTGTCTCTCTCTCCTCATCTCTCTCCCTCTCTCCTCATCTCTCTCCTTTTCTCTATCTCATTATCTCTCTCCCTCTCTCGCTAACCCCTTGTCTCTCTCCTTATCTTTCGCTCCTTGTCTCTCTCCTTATCTCTCAATCTCCTTTTCCCTCTCCTTATCTCTCGCTCAACTTATTCTTCTCCCTCTCTCGTTAACCCCTTCTCTCTCCCCTCATCTCTCTCCTTATATCTATCTCATTATCTCTCTCCCTCCCTCGCTAACCCCTTCTCTCTCTCCTTATCTATCAATCTCCTTATCCCTCTCCTTATGTCTCACTATCCTTATTCTTCTTCCACTCTCGTTAACCCCTGCTCTTCTCTCTTTCCTTATCTCTCACCCTCTCTCGTTATCTCTCTCCCTCTCTGGTTAGCCCATTCTATCTTTCATTGTCTCCCTCTCTCGTTGTATCCTCTTTTCCTTCCTTCCCTCTCTCCCTCTCTCCTCATCTCACTCTCCCTCTCTGGTTAGCCCCTTCTCTCCCTCTGTCGCTAACCCCTTCTATCCTTTCATATATCTCAATCTCGTATCCTTTTCTCCTTCTTTCCCTATCTCCTCTCTTGCTAACATCTCCTCTCTCTCCTTATCTCTATCCCTCTCTCCTAATCTGTCTTACTCTTCATAGCTCTATGTCCTTATCTCTCCCTCTCTCGCTAACGCCTTCTCTCTCCTTATGTCTCTCCCCCTCTCTCCTTATCTCTCTCTACCTCTCTCGTTAACCCCTTCTCTCTCTCCTTATCTCTCCTTCTCTTTATCTCTCTCCCTCTCTGGTTAAATCCTTCTCTCTCTTTTAATCGCTCCCCCTCTGTCCTTATTTCTCTCTTTATTTGTCTCTCCTCATCTCTCTGTCCCTCTCTCCTTATCTCGCTTTCCCTCTCTTCTCTCCCACTCTCGTTAACCCTTCTCTCTCCCTCTTTCCCTTCCTCCCTCCTTATCTCTCTTTCTCTTTCCCTCCCTCTCTCTCCTTTCCCCTTTCCCTCTCGTTAAGCCCTTCTATCTTCCTTTATCTCCCTATTTCGTAGTCTCCTCTCCTTCATTCCCTCTCTGTGTCTCTATGTGTCTCTAGCGTGAGAGAAAGGCACAGCGAGACACATAGAGAGAGATTAAGAAACTTAAACCAAAGAGAAAACGTTTGCGTCAATTATTTAAAATAATCTTAAAAATCACAAATGCTAAGAATCTCTCCTCAAGACTTCATAATTATTTGATTTCAAGCTGGTTGTGATGTATTATTTAATTTTCCGAACTTTTATGAAGATTATTGGACGGAAACTAATTTTCAAGAAAAAATCCTTTTTTGAGAAAAAGGTACTGGTAACAACAGACCGCAAAACATTGAAATTGATAAAAGTCTATTTCAAATATGATTCAATTTTTGAAAACGGTTTTGAAATACGAAGATAGAAATAGAGACAAAAATATGTGTGGCTATAATTTATAAACAACAGAGAATGTTGCAATGTTTAAAACTCAGCAGTTTGATCATCAAATTGTTTAATAACTTGTAACGACAAACTTAAAACAAATTATTACCATTTACTTATGCCTTTCATCCTCCCCCGACAGAGGCAGCTCAGTCATACCTGAATTAGCCTCCATCAGATATATCTGACACATTAGGAAATTTCTTTGACAGGTATTGCAGATAGGTTTCTATTTCAAAATAATTTGGAATATTTCCTGTCGTTTCCGGCTACGCATAAATTTGATATCCATTGAATTACTGAATAAACCGTTTTGAAAATCCGTTCATTTTGAAATAATTTCATGCACTTCACCCTTTTCAAAACACACTTATTATTTAATCATGTGTCTTTACTGTCAAGAATAACAAAACACAAAATTTACAAGAAGAAACAGGTAATAAGTTTGCATAATAGAGAAGCATTCATTCTTTTTAGTTATTTTAACTTTTTTCATTGAACTAACCATTTGTTCGTTAAGACCATTCTCTTCCACAGAGGCAGCTCAGTGCTAGCAAGCCTCTGTACTATTACGCCAGGATTCCTGGATTCCGGCAGATTGCCCTAGCGGTAAAAAGTTGCAACTTAATATCTATCTTGTTTGCAGCCAATAGAAACACCTTTTGTATATCTATGACTTGGGTAGTTTTTATGGGATGTTTAGTGACATGGAAAATATCATGCCTTTACAGCTGCGTAACTGAAGTTTGTTCACTTACCTTCGTATTCTAGTGCAAATATCATGTAATTTGTAACGTCTTTGAAACATCCTAGCATTGTGAAAACGAAACCAATAATGATGAAATTTCATTAGTCATTAGACTAAAATCATAATAATCTAACAATTACACATATGAAGTTATTTGACAATACTTATCTCAGCAAAACTGTAAAACACAATAATGCCAGTTTGAAGCAATTAATGTTCAGAAAGAACTGGCATGTCTCATCTGTGGTGCATCGTCTTTCCATTATGTAACAACGGCATATTTTTTTTTAAAAGTTTCAGGCCAAAAAAGGTAGAGTCAATTTTTTAAATGATGTAGTGATCATTGTATTGAGTTATTTATCATTATTGGAAATTTCATTTGGGTGTTGCAAAACCACAACAAAAATGACTTGGTTTCCGGAATTCTGGAAACCAACAGGAAAGTGAGTAATTTGGGTATCAAGTTGGTATCCATAAACTGAAACTATGTGACTTAATATCCATTTAGTTTCCATTTTGGATTCTCAGATATTTATGTTTCTATATATAGAAACCGACAAGAAACTTAATGACTGGTTTTCCAGTTGGTTTCCATTACAGAATTTTACATATTGTTTATTTCCCGTAAATGGAAACCAATAGGAATCTGTGACATGGTATCCGTGTGTATGGAAACCAACAAGAAACTTAAAGACTGGATTTCAAGTTGGTTTCCATTATGAAGTCATAGATATTTTGTATGTATTGAATGGAAACCAATTAATTGAAAACAAATATCAGTTTCCTTATTTAAGTTTCTATTCTTTGAATGAATAAAAAGAATAACAGCCTTTAAGATCCAGTTAGTTTTGGAAAGATACATATAATATAATATAGAATATAATATATCATCACATAGAAAACATGTGAATACTTGCATGGATTAGTCAAATGGAGATAAATTGAAACAAAAAAATACAAGTAGCAATTTCTTTTGATCTTTGTTTATTCTTTCTCAGCATAAAACCATGACACATAATTAACACAATTCAAGTAAACTAGATATACAAGTTGTGGGGCAAGGGAACAACTACAATGACTGGGCTTTGTCCAACCCTCTCAGTGGACCAAGCACACTTGGTTTGAATCCTTTGGATAGGAATGAAGGAGGCAGGTCCAGGATTCAGCTCTTTCTTTTGCCACACAGATGTCGGTGGCAAATAGCCATGGTTGTTCTCAGCAGACTTGTACCAGTCAACAGATGCAAAGACATGGTCTGTGAGAACTTCTTCAGTCATCTCCAGGGTGTGTCTTAAAAAGTAGTTTATCTTTCCTGGATGTGACCGTGAAGTATCTGAAATGGTTGATTTGTCGCTAGTCCAAGACGCCATGATAATGTCATTGGTGTAAAGTTCATTGTTGATAACCATACTTTTGTACCTTTTGGCAACTTGTGCGAGCATGTTAACACTGACCTCCATGTTGTACATTGTTGAATACACTTGTGATAGGAATAACATATTTACATTTGACAGTGTACATAATTTGTAAGATTGCTTAGAAGACACACAGGAAAGGTTACTCCAAACAGTTAATGGCACATCATTCAAAGGATAGGAAAGAGCATAAAAACATGACAAATTATTTACATGGACATTTGAAGGAGAGGCAAAATTCAACAGTTCCATAAAATGGTTACAGTGGTCATCATCAACATTCAAAGGATTTACATAGCTGGACATCTCAAATTTCCTCATCATTTGGCACTCGACAGATTTTTTATTTGTAGGATATTCTGTGAGCAAGCCATTGTACCGTTCGAAAGCCAACAACCAAAAACCATAAATAGACCCAAATGACACAACACATTCTTTCAAGTGACAATGCAAATGCATATTAGGAGTTAAAAATTCCACACCATAAACATGACGCACCTCTTTCACAAATTTCAAAAAACAACCATGGGAAATATCAACATCAGCATGTGAAATAACAGGTCTACATAGATGTTTACAACCAAGTACAAATGTTTGCCAAATGCTAAGATGAGGAGTGGGAATAATATCTTTTAAAACATACAATGAATAAACTAAGACCCAGTTCTTTCACTCTTTAGCTGTCATTTGTCCATAGTTTGACACAATATTTCTAGGGATGCGACCCATTTCATATGGAACCTTCAAGGAGGATATGCGTTCCGTAATTTGAGTCAGATTATTTTTTGACAATATGTCACTTTCAACCCAGTGGCTGAAAATTTTCTTAGCAGTTCCTAAAAACAAATTATGCATCGGGTCAATTGCCTGAAATTTGGAAGGGTGGAAATATTCAAGCTCCAGCAGTACAGTATATCTATAACCATAGCGTGACTCTATCATAGCTTTGCCAGAAACACTCTCAGCTGCCTCTGCCATCTTGGAGTACTGAACATGATGATTCCTATCACGAGAAGGCCACTTTTCAAGATTTGGGACACCACAGTCCCGACTAGAGTTACTGATCAAAGGTTCGGTACAGTGGGAGCATCCTTGGTACGCAGAATGCCCCATTAACCCACACAGTTTTCTGGCGGCTGGTATATCTGCTGCAGCACACATCAATGCAGCTTTAACTGTCACCAGGGTAGGGTCAGAGCCAACAGTCATCTTGACACCCTTCCAAAGTGCCTTGAGTTCTTTAACAAGAGGCTCCAGAAAATGATTAAGTGATTCCGGTTCTTTCTTCATGGCAGGGATGAGTCCAATGAGAATGGCATTCTCTGTCTTGTACCTCTCTTCTCTGGGCAGATTCATAACCACCATATACAGAGCCCCTATGGAGATGTCTCGCCTTCTCTTATAGGGAGCAAACCAGTCTACATTCAGTGCAAGACCAAAATGACATTTCTGCGTCAAGAAGTCAGTGTCATTGTAACATTTAAAACTGTTCCAAACATCACCATCAAACACATCAGCATAAAGATTCTCAGTGTTTCTAGATCTCCACAAGTTACATTTGTCAACAAAACCTGGTACAGTCAACATTTTCTGCAGGGGTTCAATAATGCCCTTAAAACAATAAATCTTATAGGGGTACAATAACCGTTTACCATTCTCTAACACAACTTGTCGAACTAAATCAGAGTTACACTTTGCTCGGCCCCTTTTCCTGCTGCTGTTTGCAGCTTTACAAGCAAACACTTTATTCTTACAAACACTTTTACCATGTATCAAAACATCATCATAAGAATGCAAAAGTTTGGGCAAACAACATATTTACAAAAGGTGTCTTCACACTTGAAGAGCTGTTTCACCATATGCATGGTAACAGGGAGCATCCCTGCTACAACAGTACAGTACAGGCCAAAATGGTTGAGTCAAATCTTTAAATGGAGTAGTGATCATTGTATTGGGTTATTTATCATTATTGGACATTTCATTTGGGTGTTGCAAAACCTTTTTACTTAATTACTTTATTCATTTGAACACTGTTAAAATATTTTGAATTTGAAAGTATTTCGCCTCAGAGACATTTTCCATGCAATATAGATATTTTCACAAAATAATGTTATTCTCAGCTAAGGTGAAACTGGCAGTGTAGCCAACACCACGATACCGCAGGGACGTTTGCTAATCAGTCAAATGTGTTATCTGTCAAGCAGAAAAAGCTCTCTCCCTCAGCCGGAAAGCGACAATCACATGATAGTTAATTGATCCAGTAGATGTCAGCTGCTTTGTGTTCATACAAAATTACAAAATAAAGAAGGTTAAAGAATCAATTCGGTAAATTCTTAAATTAAAATTGCCAACTCATACTGGATAATGAAAATCGGAAACAAATAAGGAACACGATCAATATCAACCATACATCATTGAATCATTCATTTGTTCTCTCATTTGTTAAAACAAGCTTCCTTGTCAATCAATTTATACAATATTAACCATATAATGTAGATTCCCCTGTAAGACTCTGGTACGATATTACCAAACTATGGTCAATATGTTATTTCCCCGTCGATTCACAACTATCATGACAAGTAATTGATAGAAACTTGGTTTCAGTATAAATATTTTTATACCATGCACGACTGAGGGCAAGCACTGTACAAGCATTAATTCAGCTGTGATGAACTGCAGGGCTCTCTTTACAGAACCACCAGGCTTCTTTTTCATGATTGCCGATCATTACAGGAAAAGCAAAAACAGACAGAAAAAAATGTCAATTAAGAAATTATTTTTATCTTTAATTAGCGTTAACTGACAGACAACCTATCAGTCATCATAATTCACCTGTAATTTGAATAGTTTGCTTATGCGTGTATATATTTTGGTTATGTGTGTATCCAAATTAGACCATGAACAAAAATGTTTTCTGGTATAAATATACCAAAATGAAATTTTTGATTATTCATTTGGAGGGTAAAACTCAAAGTTTATCATCATGTTACTTCAACAAAGTCAGACTTATGATCGCTATATTAACTATATTTTCTTAAATGAACTAGCATAAAAAATAAAATGGTGAACTTTTAGATTAATTAATTGACAAATAATTGATTTTTGTTAAAATGAATTGATTCAAATTGATGCAAATGTTTAATCTTGTCTTAGATATATTCTTTGATTAGATTTTTTTAAATCACAGTTTACACCAAAATGACAAAATGATGATATCTGTTGATGTTGAATGTTTATTTAACGTTAACTGTGGTATTTCACTCTAATGACAACTGTTTCAAATAGAAAGTGAACACATCTATGTCTGAAGTACGCTTATGGATAGCTCTTTAGAGGTCCTAGGATACAACACAAGGACACGCTTTATTGCATTAATCATTTTCTTTTTACTGAATGCTATATCAGAGTATATCCTAACTACTCTTAAAACATATCTATATTAACTTCAAAATGTAAGATTACACTAAGAAAACCTTGTTATATGTTATTGTCTTTTCCACAAGAATATTGAAATTTGTAAAAACAATGCGTTTCTCAACGGACAGACAAACGTATTGTATATGGCTGATAAAGTCAATAAACACTATTAAACACGCAAGTGTTGTCTAGAAATTCATTCAACTATTCCAATACTATGGAACAGAACACAGTTACATACAGTAGTTGTACTGTTTTTGTGTGTTGACCTAATGTTGTTGTAAGATTAACAAGATCATCTTAAGGAATTAGACAAGCAAACATCGGATACCATTTTTACATAGACCATTTACAAGACCGATACTTAAGTCAACACTGTACACTGCTTACTGAAACCAAAGAATTACTGTGGTTATATTATTACTTTAAATTGAATAAATTAGACATAATTATTGTAAACTGAGCAATTTTCATAATCTCAGTTCTACAATAAATTTTGTTGATTTACCTTCATTCATTAGTTTAAAGAATCATTTCTAAATGAAGACTGCTTGAAGATTTATTGAAGATAATTGTTAAACAAAATATATCAGTTATCTTTTACTGTCAAATTAATTCTTTACAAAGATCGATAAGTGAATGCTGTATGATTGCCAGAAACCATATCATGTAGCCGTGACTAAAGTTATTCAAAGTTTTACTAATTTTTAACCTATTCAAAATATTTTACTAAAAATCTTTATTTCATTTTCGATACTAATGGATGAGGTTGGCAAAGTGTGTATGAACTGAGAATTTTTTAGTCAGAAGACATGACTGGTTCATATGCTCTGAGCAAACAATTCAAACAGTCTAATCGCCTGCAATTTCATATTCAATTTCATATGAATGTTTTATACACTATTTTGAATTTGGTTAAGTGTGAACAGCACTGGTAAGAGTCGTCACTCTCAATAACAAGAGATATTCATTTGACAGTTGTTTGCAAACTTTGTCGGTAAGGTAGGAAATGGAAAGGGTTTATCTTTACAAATTTTACACTGGCAAGGGGATCTGAATTGATCCTAAAACAGAAAGATGTGCGGATGTCAAACTTGTTTTATACTCAGTGGTAGATAACTGGTACCACAACTGTATAGTTTCGAGAGATAATATGAACAAAAATCAAAGTATCTTTTAGGCGACAGAGAATTATTCAATTGGTAATAGACCTATTTGACATGTTACTCTCATTTTCTCATCGCACTCAAACTAAAAGAGCACTCTCACTCAATGCTTTGAATTCTTCTACTTTCAAGGGAAAAGATAGAAAGAAAAGATTTTGTTGAATGTCTAAACAGCTTTGAAAAGTTGTTTGAGGAATACAATTTATGAACCTCGATATGTTTGTGTCTATAATTCGTTTTCTAGTTTAGAGAGTACAGATTGAACGTAAAAGGGTTATTTGAAATGCATAAAAACATAAATGAATGGTATTAATTTGTTTTAAGATTGTCGTCAAAAGTTATTAAATAATTTGATGATCAAACTGGTGAGTTTTAAATATTGCAACATTCTTTGTTGTTTATTAATTATAGCAACAGATATCTTTGTCTTTATTTCTATCTTTGTATTTCAAAACTGTTTTCAAACTTTGAATCATATTTGTAAAAGACTTTTATTAATTTCAATTTTTGCAGTTTGTCGTTAACCGTACCTTTCTCTCAAAAAGGATGGTTTTCTTGAAAATTTGTTTCCATCAAATTATCTTAACAAAAGTTCGCAAAATTAAATATATATTACAACTAGCTTGAAATCAAATAATTATGAAGTCTTGACGAGAGATTCCTAGCATTTGTTATTTTCAAAATTGTTTTAAATAATTGACGCAATTAGTTTTCTCTTTGGTTTTGGTTTCTTAGTGGTAGTGATTGGGAGTCTTAAAAAGCTTTTAAAATATTATTTTTGTTACCTTGCTCTTTCTGTCTCTCTCACTTTATCTATGTTTCTTTCCCTGTCTCTCTGTTCCTCTCTCTATCCGTTTCTCTCGCCTTCTCTGTGTCTCTCTGTGTGCCTTTCTCTCTCTGTCTTTCTCTCATCCCCTCTGTGTCTCTCTGAGTCTTTCTTTCTGTCTCTCCATGCGTCTCTCGCTCTCTAACCTTCTCTCGTCTTTCTCTCTGTGTGTCTATGTTATCCCCGTCTGTGTCTCTCTCTCCCATTCTCTGGGTCCCTGTCTCTGACTCTGAGGAAAAAGGAGATATCAGGAGAGAGATAATGAGAGAGATAAAAGTAGAGAGATAAGGAGAGAGATAATGAGAGAGATACGGAGAGAGAGATAAAAAGTGAGATGAGGAGATAGATAAGGATAGAGAGATAAGGAGAGATATAAGGAGATAGATAAAAGAGAGATAAGGAGAGAGATACGAGGGGAGAGACAAGAAGAGAGATACGAGGAGAGTGATAAGGAGAGAAATAAGGAGAGATATAAGAGGAGAGAGATAAGGAGAGAGATACGAGGAGAGAGATACGAGGAGAAATAAGGAGACAGACAAGGAGAGAGAAAGATAAGGCGAGAGATAAGAGGAGAGAGATAAGGAAAGAAATAGGGAGAGAGATAAGATGATAGAGTTAAGGAGAGAGATAATATGAGAAAGATAAGGAGAGAAAGATAAGGCGAGAGATAAGAGGATTAAGATATGGGGAGAGATACGAGGAGAGAAAGATAAGGAGAGAGATAAGTAGAGAGAGATAAAGAGAGTGATAAGGAGAGAGATAAAGAGGAGATAAGAAGAGGGATAAGGAGAGACAGATAAGAAGAGAGATAAAAGGAGAGAGATAAGGAGAGAGATAAGAAGAGAGAGATAAGGAGAGATAAGTAGAGAGATAAGGAGAGAGAAATATGAGGAGAGTGATAAGGAGAGAGGCAAGGAGGGAGACAAGGAGAGATGGATGGAGAGAAGGGTTAACGAGAGAGGGAGATAGGTTAGAGGAGAGGTAGAGAGATAAGGAGAGAGGGAAAGAGGGAGGGAGAACTTGACAAGTATTTAACTTAATTATTGATTATGTTCATGCTAATAATTACTTTGAGTTGGCGACATTAACAATTGATGTCTTCTAAGTGATTTGACCCGTTCCCATTATACTGAAATAGAAGTATTTCAAGATCCTGAGACACACTGCTACTGTTTAACACTACTGACTAAGATGCTGCTTCTCAGCTTTGTTGTCCTACTTGAAGGTATTTGGCAGGTTTATGGTGACAGAACGATTCAGCCATGCGGTCCCAAACTGTGTGAGGCACTTTGTCAGGGCAACAAAGACTGTTCAGCTAAAATATTTGATGAGATACAATTATCGTGTAGACTTATTGAGAAAACACATGCTTTGAACCGTAGATGTGAAGTCTCACAGGAAGGTGGCGTTAGGCAGAGAAACAAAACTTCATTTTCTAAGAAGAAAGGTAATTATGTTCTTCAAATTTCTTTCTGCTTCATCATTTTACAACCTTTTTTAATCCTATCATAAAGATTTAATACTGTTTTGATTTTCAGAATTATGGCTCTTTGCGTCAAGCCAATGAATTTTCCCTCTTTAGCCGAGTGCGTTGTAAAAATATTTCATTATCATATAAGGAAGGTTTTCTATCGATGCAACTAAGCTCTCTGATTAACTTGGTATCCAAATTTGATAGATAAACAAATAAGACCAAATCTGGTAGATAAACAAGATAGATGAACAAATTAGCCCAAATCTGATAGATAAACAAATAAGGCCAAATCTGATAGATATACAAATAAGGCCAAATCTGATAGATATACAAATAAGGCCAAATCTGATAGATAAACAAATAAGGTCAAGAGCTGAACTTTTTCTGGCAGATAGTCACTTTGAAGTTGTTAATAAACACTCAAAGACCGCACAAGCCTTTAACAATATGGGAATCGTCCCTTTTAATTTTGCATAAAGACTCTAGGACGAGCACACAGCTCTTCACAATCTGGAAATCATCTCTCAAAGTCAATCAATAGAACTCAAAGTATCTTAAAGTGAATCTAGGAACGAAACCCTATTCTCCACAAATTGAAGGTAGATTATGGCTCATTGTCCTTTACAATCTGCGAATGGACTACACTGCCCCATCAGTTGGACACAAAAACTAGTTCAGAGCCGCTCACAATCTATGAATCGACCCCTATATTCCACAAATTGGAGGTAAATTGTCACTCATAGCTCTTCATAATCTGGGAATGGACTCCACTGCCGGTCAGTTTGACACCAAGACTAGTTAAGAGCCGCTCACAATCTAAACATTGACCCCTATATTCCACAAATGGAAGGTAGAGTATCACTCATTACCCTTCACAATCTGGGAATTCACTACACTGCCCCATCTGTTAGACACTAAGACCAGCTAAGAGGCCTTCACAATCATGGAATGGTCCCCTTTACTCTACAAAGTGAAGGTAAAATGTCGCTCATAGCTCGTCATAAACTGTGAATGGACTCCACAGTCCTGTCATTTGGACAACAAGGCTAGTTCACAATCTACGAATCGACTAATATACTCCATAGAGTGTGGTTCAATTACCACTCATAGCCCTTTAACAATCTCGAATTGGACTTCACTGCCCAGAACAAATTTCTAGATAATGATCATGACAAGATTGTGCAGGTTGTTTAAATATATAAGAATGAAATCTAGGAATCGACAATTTTAACTCCATAAAGTGTGGTTGAATTACTGCTCATAGTCTCTTAACAAAAATGGGCTGCACTGCCAAAAACAATTCATAAATTGTGATCATCTCCAGATTGTGCAGGTTGTTTAAAGAATATAAGAATCAAAAATATTCCTAGATTGCTCGAACAGTCTGCAGATTGTGATCTCTAAATCTGCAGACTCTAAGTCTGCATTCCTTGATTGCACGGTTCATACCCTCCTTGGGCAATTGTGATTCTAAATTATTATTTATTATTATTTGGTGATCCTGTTGCCCTAGTAAGGGAGCCACCTTGGCTACACCCTTTAGAAAAATTAAATATGATGTTAATGATTAGCCAAAAGCCAATGGCTCTATTTTCGAACTTGAGCTGTAAGAAACAACATCCAAGATAGAAAGATACAAAGAAGACATCAAAACAAGCTTGTTTGTCTAGTCAGCAAATTTAATGTGGAAAACTATTGATTTGCTTAAGTGTTTTTAATTTGTTTATGATTTTACTGTAGGGCAAATTAAGCTTTTGAATTAAAAACGGGAACACTATGGTTCAAACCGTTTTTGGTTAAACAATGTATTGGTGTGGTATTGATGATGATTGGGTTATATTCTTCATGGAACGTTTCAACTCTTGTGTCTATTTACATGCGTCGATTCATGGTTTTCATAAACAGGGACAACAATACTGATTTGCCTTTGAAAGTAATACTATTAATCTAATCTCACATGTATAGTCCAAAAACTATTGACATTATGTTTTAATGAATATGAGTATTATTATTGTATAACCTATGTTTCTTCACATGTCTCATCCCAAAAACTGTTTTTTTTCCTCCTGTAATTTGTAAAGGATTTGGAAGTTAAACCGAAAATTGAAATCAAATACGGTTGAGACTTTATTATCATCCAAAATCATTTTACATTTCATAAGGATGGAAAATGTAGATATATGAATGCTGCATACCTCTTAAACGCTAAACAAGTGATGTCATAGCATCGTGACGTCATCGTATTAATGCAGTCATAGCAATGTGACGTCTTTAAGTTTATGACGTCATAGCATTGTGATGTCATTACTGATGATGGAAAACGTTTGTAATGTCATGTACCTACTGATGGCATGGCATTGTTAAAAATCTCATGTCAATTAGGAGATAAATCTCGTGTGTTTGAAAATCAGAGACATGTTCGTTTCGGTTTCAATTTAATCTATGCGCTATTAATCCAGTATAACATGTCTCTGATTTTCAAACACACTAGGTTTATCTCCATTCTACCATGATGATATTAATTGTTAACTCTTTGTTAAAGCGAATTGCACTTTGCAAAAAATGTCCTCCCTTCTAGCAATAAAAATGAACTCGTCTGTGCCGGGGGGGGATTTGCTCCCTGGTATTTGAAATAAATTTATCACTGTGAGAAGGTAAATCTATCATTGCGTATCCATCCAGTATATTTCTAACTTTCTTTAACACAGCTATTGATATCGTACCTTTTAAAACGTATGATTCCATTGCTTGTTTACAATATAGACTGAGACAACCCTATCAATCAAATAGATGATTCTAACAGAAAACCACTATGACCATGTCAAGGATTATGACTTCATAAGCGCGCACTGAAATGACGTCACTGTATTCTTGCCCTAATCGAAGGAACCCCGCTGCATGTGGCGCTGATTGACCACGTAAACCTCTTATTTTTGATAAATACTTTGTCTGCCTCAAATGATTTGGTCATTCCCCGTAAACCCCGAAAATAAAACATGTCAAATAACTTTATAAAAGATTTAATCCAAGTAAACAGCAGAATACCAGCTCAGAAATTGCCAGTCGGTTGTATCAATGTGCGGTGAAGCGGCCTTAAAATCAGAGGACGTTCAATCCAAAATTGATCAAGTTTGATTTTCCAGGGTAACCAATCGGAATCAAGTATTCATCACATTCATGGTAGAATCTGTCATAACACGTGGATCTCCCACAAACAATATCTCCTGTGGAAGACAGTTTTTGATGACAATTAATGTGTTTATGAGCTGTGCAATCTAGGTATGATCACAATCTGCAGATTGTGAGGGGCTTTTACGCGACCCTGAATCCTACTGATCTACTTTGAGAGACAAATCCCAGATTGTGAAGGGCTTTGTATGCGACTCTGAATCCCACTGATGGACTTTGAGAGACTATTCAAAGATTGTGAAGGGCTTTGTACGCGACTTTGAGCCTTGAATAACAACTTAAAGGGACGATTCCCAGATTGTGAAGGAGTTTTTAAGCGACTTTGAGTCCTACTGGTCGACTATGAGAGACGATTCTCAGATTGTGATGGGCTTTATACGCGTCTATGAGACTTTAAAAGGAACTCTGAGGGACGATTCCCGGGTTGTGAAGAGCGTTGTACTTGACTTTGAATCTTTATGAACAACTTTAAGGGACGATTCCAAGATTGTGAGGGGCTTTGTGCACGGCTTTGAAACTTGATGAATAACTGTAAGGGACGATTCCCAGATTGTGAAGGAGTTTTTAAGCGACTTTGAGTCCTACTGGTCGACTATGAGAGACGATTCTCAGATTGTGAGGGGCTTTATACGCGTCTTTGAGACTTTAAAAGCAACTTTGAGGGACGATTCCCGGATTGTGAAGAGCGTTGTAATAAACTTCGAATCTTTATGAACAACTTAAAGGGATGATTTCAAAATTGTGAGGGGCTTTGTGCACGGCTTTGAAACTTGATGAATAACTATAAGGGACGATTTTCAGATGTTGAAGGGCTCTATACACAACTTTGAGTCCTACTGATCTACTTTGAGAGACGATTTCCAGATTGTGAGGGGCTTTGTACGTGACTTTGAATCCAACTGATGGACTTTAAGAGACGATTTCCAGATTGTGAAGGGCCTTGTTCTCGTCTTTGAGACTTAATGAACAGCTAAAAGGGACGATTCCCAGATTCTGAAGGGCTTTTCACGCGACTAAGAGTCCTATTTGTCGACTCTGAGAGACGATTCTCAGATTGTGACGGGCTTTGTACGCGACTTTGAGACTTGATTAATAACTATAAAGGACGATTACAAGATTGTGAAGGGCTATTACATATTACATACTGCCACATTTTGATTACTGTTGCCATATATGGGATAATTGTACAAAGGAACAATCTACATTACTTGAAACTTTACAATTAGATGCACTACGAACAATTTGTGGAGCAGTGAGAGGGACTAGTCATGGTAAAATATATAAAGAAACTGATTTTATACCATTAAAAAAACGTAGAGATAACAAAAATTAACGCTATTATACAAAATGATAAATAACCTAACTCCAAACTACTTATCGGATATTATTCCAGAAAATGTCTCTGATAAAAACTCATACAATCTTAGAAATACTTAGAAAGACGTATGCACGCTCCTTTTTACCAGACACCATACGTTTATGGAATAATCTGCTAACGGAAATACGTAACTCTCCAACAATAAATTCATTCAAAATCAGCTACGGACCAAACAACATAATGTTTTCTTTGATAAGAATTTCGGAACCAGATTATGCCAAATTATCCATGCCCGGCTCAGATTGGGTTGTAGTGACTTAAACGCCGATAAATTTAACATGCATATTTCTAACAATTCAACTTGTTCTTGCTGACATCTATGGGAAGATTCTCTTCACTACTTCCTTTTCTGCCCTAATTTCAATGTATTAAGATCTGATAAATATTTTTACAAAAATGATTTTGATGTATAAACCATTCTATATGGTGATCAATATTTAAGCGAAAAAATAAATCAGAATATTCTTGAATCTGTCCATAAATTTATACAAGATTCAAAACGTTTTAAGTAATTGTAAACGCCTAAATTTAAAATATTGTAGAACTCCTATACTTTATATTTCTTGATGAGTATAAACCACTTATTATTGTGCTTTTTGTCGGTCTTTATGGAATTACTACTTTATTTACTTTGTAAATTTTGATTTATATTATTGACTGTATTTTGTAATATTTAATGGAGCGGCACTTAAATAAACTTAAAGCTTGTTGTGTCAATCCATGTTCATGTAATTGATTTAATTTCATGAATAAAAATATGTTTAAATCACATGTATCGTATGTGAATAATTTCCTCAAAAAACGTGATATGGTGTTACTGTTTAAAATACCTTATGTTATTATTATGATATTATCGATTGACTTCGGCGACAATCCACGAATCGCAAAATTCTACATGCTTAGTCGAAGCTTAACTTATAGATATCTTTTTAAAGTATTTCCACTTTAAACTGATGACATAGTTTTATCTTTCAATAATGATTTATATCGTGTCATGTTATATAATTGGTTCAGTACCTTATTGTCGACCCTAGGGGTCGTAATCCAAGTTTGGTCGACCAGGTCTACGTGCATCAGTGGCTAAATACAATTGGATTAACATGTTGTCACAGCAGCTGGGTTGTACTGGAATCCAATTTCCTGACTGATGATCTGTATATAGAAAGTGCTATATTCATATTCATATATGTGAAGTATATTGTACATTGTGTAAGTGCTCTACTTAAATAATGTGTGTGAATGTTGATTTCGTTTTTTTATCCTTCCTGATTCCAGTACAACCCAGCTACTGTGACAACATGTTAATCCCATTGTATTTAGCCACTGATGCACGAAAACATGGTCGACCAAACTTGGATTACGACCCCTAGGGTCGACAATAAGGTACTGAACCATGTAAGTTTCGCTGTTCAGATCAGCCTTTAATGTTGGAATATGGGGGAAATTAAAGATAGTGTGACATGAGCGATTTTGCCCTCTATGTATTGTACATGTACATACTGTTGAAACAGAATTCTAAATTTATCAGTTTACCATTATCTTGTATTCCTACAATTGTGAATAATCTTGCATAGTTTTATTTCTTGCCCCCAAAAAACGGGCAAAATATTTGAATTTGGAATATAAAATTAAATGAAACTTTTAATCTAGTGAGTTGAGTGTTATAATTGAATGTTATTGTGACAAGTGATAAGGCACAGGAAACAAAGTTTAGTGCTGACTAAATAGTGCTCAAAGTTGATCAAAGGCTACTTGTATAGTCTAAAATGACTATGAACTTGAATGTTATTGTATAAAGTTATGAAAAAAAATTGTTATCGTATTTGTTAATGTCTAATAAAAAGTTGTGACTTATTTTCCTGTGTTTTTTTCCTACCAAATTTTGTGACTTTTTTCTGTGACCAAATTTCCTGTGATTTTTTTCCCGGTCACCAGACTAGGTA
The DNA here is from genome assembly GCA_916613615.1 of Steromphala cineraria. Taxonomy (NCBI): domain Eukaryota; kingdom Metazoa; phylum Mollusca; class Gastropoda; order Trochida; family Trochidae; genus Steromphala; species Steromphala cineraria. The sequence continues at coordinate 60,149,950 of OU744723.1, forward strand.
AGAGCCCCTCACAATGTAGGAATGTACACTTATAATCCATAGAACATTAATAAAAATAGAATGTTGTTAAGAGTCCATCACAGTCTGGGAATAGACCCCATTGCCACATCAGAGAGACCCCAAGACCAAGTAAGAGACCCTCACAATCTTGGAATAGACAGCGCTACTCCATTAGTTGAACATAAATATTCCTATATTGTGATCAATCTCAGATTGTGCAGGTCTCACAATCTGCAGATTGTTTAAACAATCTAGGAATATTGAAATATTCCTAGATTGTGAGCTTATAATCTGCAGATTGTGATATACCCAAGATGGTTCATAACATTTACACTCGTTGTGAGCATAGTGGATGAAACGAAAATTTAATCATAATGATTTAGAGTGTAAAATTTCAAAATTAGAGTATGTACATTCTTTTTGACTCCTACTAACTTATTCCTGATATTCCTGATATTAATGATATTCATAGCAAAATTCTGATTGTGACCAATGACAGTCATTTAAATTCAAGATAACTTTCTTTTGCTGTTATGTGTTATAACATGTTATTGATATGATTTAGGCCACAGCTGTTCTCCATCAGGTTCAAGGAGGTTCTTTAAAGCATGTCAACAGAAGAATCTACAGGAGGTGGAGAGACTGGTGGGTCGAGGTCTCTTGAATGTCAACTGTAGTCTTCAAAACGGCATTACACTCGTCATGCAAGTAGTATTTTATAATTGGACGAGAGCATTTGACTATTTAGTGCAACAAAACTGCGATCTGACAGCTAGAAATTCTGATTTGTACAGCGTGTTACATTATGCAAGTGTTTCTAGTGTTGAGATTGTAAGGAAAGTAATAGATAACTACTGTAGTGATATAGATTGTCGAAATGTGAATGGACAAACTCCTCTGAATAATGCAGCACGCACAGACAATGTTGGAATTGCACAATTGTTGATTGAAAGGGGAGCTGACATAAAAGTGGTAGACATTATGAACAATAATATCCTCCATGTTGCCAGTTGTAATGGGAAAGTAAACATGGTGAAGTACATCCTGTCACTGAACGTTATAGATATCGAGGCTAGGGGAAGCTTTGGCAGAACACCTCTTGCTGTTGCTGCCTCAGAAGGTCATATACCAGTTGTTAAAGAACTGCTCCTCCACAATGCTGATGTAAAAACATTGGATGACAAGTACCTCAACGTCCTCCATCTGGCTGCTTACTTTGGTCACCTAGATACGATCAAGTTTCTGGTCTCCCTGAAGGAACTTTCAGGGTTTGAGAGGAGGGAAGCAATGGATGGAGGAACACCTGTTCAATTTGCTGAGTCTGCTGGGCACAGCGACATTGCATCATTCCTCAAATCGAGAACAAACTGAAGATTGAGACATACATGTATAAGATAATGCCGAGCTGAGCATTGCATTTTTATCTTTTATCGTGTATCTTGAATATCAAATCAAATACATCGTTTCAGGTAGAAGTGAAATATTGTTTGTGTCCATGAAAGTGACAAACTGAAAATTTTCATTTCTTTGTTCAAATTGTTACGAACATGAGTTCCTAACCAAATGCCATGCAGATGAATGTGTTTTAATAGTCACACGACTACTTGCATGACTTAAAAAATCATTTATTTTATTGATGTTGAGCACATATTCCAATTCTATTTCGAGTCGAAGAATGTAGATATACCATGTTGAAAGGTTTACTTTACTGAATAAAAAAGTTGTAGATAGTTTGGATTTGTCTTTTTACTATTTTCTTTTCTACTTTCAAGTTAATGTGTTGTTTTAGATTTATCAGCACATATTGAGAAATGTTGTCCTTTTCTGCATTAAACAAAAACCTTCTGTCACAACCGTTTATACATAAATGAATAAACCACACTAGTTATCTATTGAAATCTATCACATCAAGTGTCTGAAAAACAACAAACTTTTCGACTTTATATTTACAGCTGAATTCTTGAGGAAGGTTTACATATTTTTATTTCTATTCATTTTGGGTGTCACTTGAGAAATTCAGCAATACTACATGAACATTTAAGAATTAGAAGCAAAAATAAAAATAACCATTACATTTGTACGATGCAAAATAGTTTTTTTTCAATTATGATATGTTAATGATTTCTATTTGATATGTCTCAAATGTGCCAATAAATATATAAGACAGGTGTGAATGATAATATACCTTTATCTTTGCATACAATATCCAATATCCAGGGTACATTTTATGATATTTTTTTCATATTCTATTGTCATTCCCAGTCCGGCTAACTTGTTTAGATCAGATTGAGGAATAAAAGTAACAAAGTATTAACTCTATCGAGATACGACCATGTTCTATCAGACGGTTTCCTCTTGACTTTGTCCGAAGATCGCATGTTCTGACTTAAACTTAAGATTTGAACTAACCAATCACAAACTATCATGAAAAACCTGTAATGCCTTGTTCAATTCTGGCTATCTTTAAAGTTGCTCGGTCAGACTTGCATTTCAAGGTAAGCCTTCCGAAAAAATATGGTATCGGAGCACATATTTGGGCAGATAAATCTTTCAGAAAATGATTGATACCAAAAACAAATTTTATGATTAACGAAAAAGTACCTATCTTGAATTTTGGAGTATACCACCCTCAAAAACTTGCCGTAGCCTTAAATGACCCCACAATCAGTGACGTCACTGTTTCATAGAATTCATCTCACTTCCTGTTTATCGAAATCATGGTCATTCTGGTTCCCTAAGTGTAATACGCTGCGCTTCGACTGGCTACAAACACTAAGCTACACATTTCAAACATCTAAATTATTTGAATTACCTACTGTCTTATATCACGAATATTGATCTGATTTTTGTTTTGGTTGTACCTATTGATTTCTGATTATTCAGAGACTACGTTAAAAATACATTAAAAATTATCTATATTACTTGAAGTCTGACCAAGGGGCTTTACGAGAGAGTTTATTAGGTAACGAGGCCAGCGACCCATTATACATTTCATAGTACATGTAATACATGGTTAAGAGTGAGGACATTGAAGTTGTTTACATCTTTTCTTCATGGCGAGGAAGATAAAAAATTAACAAAATCAGGATCTTTTGATGAGAGCAACTGAACCAGCTAGTGTCGTGCAGTAACTGTAACCACAGCAAGCATGGACCAGTCTGATTATATGAGCACATGAAGTTATATTTTAAACAATGTATCGTGATACATTCTGTATCGCCTGTCTGTATTGTGGTACATCTCGTATCATGAGATTCCCCATTATACTCAGCCCTGATGTCAATTATAAAAAGAACAAAGTTTAATAACTCTGCTTGCATTATAAAAACGAAAGAGCGATGCAAACTTATGGGCAGCAACTCTCTCAATACACAACAAAAACTAGCCACTAATAAAAACACAACCAAACCCATACAAAACAAAAAATATAACTTTACAGTATACAGTATCAACTTTATCAAGCATTCACAAGTATACGAGATTATCTTTTGAGATTTTTCAATGAGGTTATAATGCATAATATGCAGAGATATTCTGCCTGTCACGCTTAAATACACATCAAACACCTGATACCTCATGAATCTCATTAACCACTTCATCAATTGGAATTAGGTGATAAGTGTATAATTCAGTAGCACAGGGGGTTCGTTAGTGTCAGAATGCTCAATGAGTTGAAAAGTATAGTTGAACTTATCTTGTGGTGTTGTTTATTTGTAGATCATACTTAATGTAAAACAACATTTGCTATGCTTAAAACAGATGTCATGAAAGCAATTAATTCTATCACCTCAATGGATAGATAAAGAAAAAAAAGGGATCAATTCCCCATGTGATACACACTTACAGATATGAACATAAACAGAGAGTGAACAAACAAATTGAGGTGACAAAGTCGTTTAATGAAGATTCGTTTTTGGATAATATGAAAATGTCAATCATTAGAGTTTTTTAATATACAAAAATAAATTTACAAATTACATACTTTATAAATAGATCATTCAAAATAATAAATAGTATATCAACAATATTTGACTATTGCCAAAATTCATAAACATTTTAGATATATGACAATCCTCAAACTTTCTAAACATTTTATATTTTCAATTGTTCACTAATAATAGTACGTTCTTGCTAAAGTATAAAAAATCTCATAACTCAATACAATCTTCAACAATCAGAGAATCAATTATAAAGATTCACATGAAGTTGTTTAGTGACCATTTTTGCGTCAACACCTTTCATTCATTTTGTGTAACAAAAAGGATGTTTGGTTGTACATTACATTATATATTTGATTTATAACTTCTTCAGTTAGTTAAGATACATTGTCTTTTAAAAAGAACCAGATTCAATTTTCACATTCCCGACATCACCATATGCTTTAAATATAATGTGTTAATGATTGATATCATTTTGTAATCAATTATGGAAGACTTATAACGATTAGTCTTTTGAATTAATATTTAAGTACTTCATTGGCAAGACTCAAATGCCATGTGTGACATTGCTTAAAAGAACATTCAGGATACAGTTATATACAAACACAAGGCCTTTTGAGGCATAAATATCACCTTGATTAAAGCATAAAAATATATTTGCAGTAAAAGTATCTAAAACACAAAGTTTATGTTACATACATGTATATACATTTTCTTTCATAAATTCACTGCGAATTCAATGCGAAACATAAACATCATAACAGACACAAATATACACATATACATAATACATAAAACATGTAGATACATACAAACCTACCCATGCATACACACACACATACAAACATATACCGGTACATACACATACACACATAGAGACATACATACACAGTAACATACATGTACATACATCGCTATCGATATCAAATATGTGTACACGAGTAGATGAAAGTTACAAGTACTTTGAGTTTTATCAAAGAGTGTGATATATTTAATATCAGAAAACACATGTGTGAGATTCTATCTATCATCTAAAATTCAAAGTTTCCATGACAATTAACATATCTCAACACTTCTCATGTCTGAAAACTCTAATGTGGTGATGTCATAGCACTTTGACACCATCGCGTTTATATAAACTGGTATTGTGATAATAATTGTAATCAAAATCTATTGTTAAAATGATATCTCAAAGGAAATATCGCTTGAACTTCCACAGTTTGATGACAAATTCCTATCTATAGCTAGATGACGCTCTGCTCTGTCTTCTCACACCGGTGCCTGATATAACATTTCATAGCCTTAAACATCCAAATTTCTTACTTGTGGTAAGTCAATCTGAGGAAATGTAAACCAGCAAGTATTCAATACCAATTTGTAGAATTATAACGATGAGAAACATTTATGTACACAACAAAATGTGAAATGCTCTCTAATTTATTGCCAAATAGATTACATGAACTATCATCAGAAGTCTTATTGATAATGTTATAGAATGTGACAAACATTATATTTGCAAATCGCTGTTTTAACAGCCGAACGAGCCAAGTGGCCAGCAAGTTAATTATGAGTGAAATTGATGTAAAATTCGCAAATAGTTTTACAATTCTCAAGACCCAACGTGATCTACTATTACTATGATCTTCTAAAGTTTTACATTTTCTTTAATCTAGTTTCAGTATGCCATTCGAAAGAGCGCTGCAAACTTAGGGGAAACAACTCTTTTTTTACATACCAAGTTCCAATCGCTACTAAAAAACACAAAAAACACAAAAATAAATATCACTGTTATGTTATGTTTAACAGCATGCCCAAGTTAACAAGAACATCTTTTGAGAGGCAATAGCTTTTAAAGAAGTTAAATCGCACTTATATGCAGCGGCCACAAATATTCTGATGACCAGTATTATAGATAAATTAAAACTTCGATTGGTGCATGAAACGCCACTAATGGCTTATTAACACACTCACTTACTGACTAACATTGTGAAGCACCAACCTGTGCAAAATGTTTTGTGATATGGCACAACGTTAAAACCAACTTAATCTTTTCAAATTAGGTAACGTAACAACCTTTGTGAAATAATAGTTCCAGTTATGGGTTATAAGTGTTTATCAGTTGTCCATGAGCATATGAAATAATATTCTTAAAATTTGAAACAGTATTTGCCTTTGCTTGGTTATCAGTTCCACAAGTGTTTACACTCTCTACGTGTGTTTTGCTTTACAGATTCCCATCAATATATGTTTGTTAATCAGTTTTCAAATGCTTATTAAAGGGGCAGTAGCACGTTTTTTGAGAATTTTATATTTAAAAATTTTCACTGATAATTGTATGTTAACGCTAAATGTATTACTTTGATAGTGTCAAAAATTTCATTACACAAGCCAATCATTCATAGTCAGAGAACAAAGTATGAAGATTCACCTAAAATCCCTTGGCGGCCATTTTTTTGTGAACACCTTTAATTCATTTTGAGTAAGAAAAGGAATCGCATGGCCAAACTTTACATTATATATTTGAATTATTACTGCCCCATTTGGTTTGAAGACATTGCCTTTCAATTGGAACCATTAATTTTCATTTTCCTGACATCACCTTATATTCCCCCTAAAAACGTGCTACTGCCCCTTTAAACAAATGTTGAATTGCACTTGAATAATCATGTAACAATTAAAAAGTAAGTGAAATAAATAAAATGAAATATGACAGTGGTATTTTAAAATTCGTTTTTACACAGGTTCAAAAATTTCACAATCACTGATGCATTTCTTTTTGTGAAGGGAATATATTATGCTTGCCTCTGTAAATATTTTTTCTGTTAAGAGAATAAATTCCTTTATGCATTACAACACAATAATTTACATTATCAGTTAAAAAGCGAGTAATTAAAGATTCAAAGAATTGAATAGAAATTGTGAACAATGAAACTGATATAGACACCAAAACTGAGCAAAATAAGGTTATCAAGCACATGATTTATTACCACAGCTAATTTTCTCAACTCTTCCTGCATTTGTTGTGTTATTTGTGAGTTGAGAAAAAATAACTAAATGACTTGGTTGCCATATTTTTTCATTAAAAATAAACTGTATGGAAACATCTCCTGTCTTGGGTTGGAAAATACCAAATTTGTCAGGTTTCAGGTTAAAGCGAAAACTCTAGTAGCTCGTAAAGTAGTCCCACACTCCCATGTCACGTGGTCTTCTTAACTAACCAATGGAATTACCGCTAGGGTTTATTACACATGTGCAACATATCGTATTTCATGTCATGACTTATTTCATCACATATGGATAGTAAATATTCTTTCAGGCCTTCATTTCCAACAACAAATGAACAAGTTCGTGGATGGAGATTTCGAGCTTCACAAAGACATCTGCAGGAAACAACGCTGGGTGGAGCTACTTTATTGTTATTGGTTAAATCTTAGAAGGTTTGGACAATGGGTTCATGATCCTGCTACTTTAGCAGCGTATTTTTCTGCCCGGCTCAATTGATACATCTAGCTCGTTACAAATAACCAGATTGAATGACTCGTTCCTGCAAATAAGAAAAAAAACCATAGTGGCTCAAGCTATTTGCTTCCGGCTCCTGAAATATCAGCATTTTATTAGGCATAATGAGTCATTTTTTAATAATCAACCCAAATAAATCAATTTGGTATATAGGTAGAACAAAGTTTAAATAACAACATGCATTTTCAATTTTCAAAATAAAATTTTAGTTACAAAGATATTTGATTTCAAAGACAGCCCCGCGATGAGCGAATTGTTTTTGGTTAGGGTCTTATAAAAATATTTCTGATCATAAAAATACTGTTGAGTGTTCATTGTCTTCGTTGTTTTTTTGTCTTTCAAAAATCACTATTCCAAAAAATAATTAAGAGCCACATATGAACTTTTGACTCTCTTAAAGTAGTATCCCATCATGTTTTTTTAAAATGTGTCCTAATATTTTCTTGAATAGTGTCAATAATTGTTTAAAAACTCCACAAACTATGTTGTCATGGTCACTATCATTGTCATCCAAGTCCTTCTAGCCCTCAAATGTGAAATTCAAGTTAACAAAGAATATTTTACACCTCATTTAGGATGGGATCTAATTTCGCAGTTCCAGAGTCTAAAGAAAGACATATATATTGAGAGATATCTCATTTTCTATATGTTAAAAAAAACTAGGAGTATCATTTATAGCAAAATCCAAGTATAAGTTATCAAAATATATTGCTGCGAAATTAGAGCAATTAGAGCATAGAAATTAGAGTCAGAGCAGGGGTGAGAGAGTCAGCGCGGGTGTGAGGGAGTCAGCGCGGGTTTGAGAGAGTCGGCGCGGGTGTGAGAGAGTCAGAGCAGGGGTGAGAGAGGCAGCGCGGGTGTGAGAGAGGCAGCGCGGGTGTGAGAGAGTCAGCGCAGGTGTGAGGGGATCAGTGCGAGTGTGAGAGAGTCAGCGCGGGTGTGAGGGGGTCAGAGCAGGGGTGAGAGAGGCAGCGCGGGTGTGAGAGAGTCAGAGCAGGTGTGAGGGGATCAGTGCGAGTATGAGAGAGTCAGCGCGGGTGTGAGAGAGTCAGAGCAGGGGTGAGAGAGGCAGCGCGGGTGTGAGGGAGTCAGCGCGGGTTTGAGAGAGTCGGCGCGGGTGTGAGAGAGTCAGAGCAGGTGTGAGAGAGGCAGCGCGGATGTGAGAGAGGCAGCGCGGGTGTGAGAGAGTCAGCGGTGTGAGGGAGTCAGCGCGGGTTTGAGAGAGTCGGCGCGGGTGTGAGAGAGTCAGCGCGGGTGTGAGGGAGTCAGCGCGGGTGTGAGGGAGTCAGCGCGGGTGTGAGGGAGTCAGCGCGGGTTTGAGAGAGTCGGCGCGGGTGTGAGAGAGTCAGAGCAGGGGTGAGAGAGGCAGCGCGGGTGTGAGAGAGGCAGCGCGGGTGTGAGAGAGTCAGCGCAGGTGTGAGGGGATCAGTGCGAGTGTGAGAGAGTCAGCGCGGGTGTGAGGGGGTCAGAGCAGGGGTGAGAGAGGCAGCGCGGGTGTGAGAGAGTCAGCGCAGGTGTGAGGGGATCAGTGCGAGTGTGAGAGAGTCAGCGCGGGTGTGAGGGGGTCAGAGCAGGGGTGAGAGAGGCAGCGCGGGTGTGAGAGAGTCAGAGCAGGTGTGAGGGGATCAGTGCGAGTATGAGAGAGTCAGCGCGGGTGTGAGAGAGTCAGAGCAGGGGTGTGAGAGAGTCAGAGCAGGGGTGAGAGAGGCAGCGCGGGTGTGAGAGAGGCAGCGCGGGTGTGAGAGAGGCAGCGCGGGTGTGAGAGAGGCAGCGCGGGTGTGAGAGAGGCAGCGCGGGTGTGAGAGAGGCAGCGCGGCTGTGAGGGAGTCAGCGCAGGTGTGAGGGGATCAGTGCGAGTGTGAGGGAGTCGGCGCGGGTGTGAGGGAGTCAGCGTGGGTGTGAGAGAGTCAGCGCGGGTGTGAGGGAGTCAGCGTGGGTGTGAGAGAGTCAGCGCGGGTGTGAGGGAGTCAGCGTGGGTGTGAGGGAGTCAGCGCGGGTGTGAGGGGGTCAGCGCGGGTGTGAGAGAGTCAGAGCAGGGGTGAGAGGGGGTCAGCGCGGGTGTGAGGGGAACAGCGCCGGGTAAGAGTCAGCACGGGTTTGCAGTAGAAAAGAATTCACAAAGACCACAAATGAGAAAACAACCAGAACGAGGGCAGGAAAAATTGACACTGAGAGAAACTGTCTGTAAAGAAGATGAGTCGTGAGGGATTTTGCATGTGAAAACTCTTTTAAACATCACTTTATGGTGCTAGAAGGTTGATTAAATAGCTGCTCGGACTTGCAGAATGAAAATACGCAGTAGAAATTGACCCTCAGATTATATCAGCAGTGAAAATGCTATCAAAAGATACCTGTTGAAAAACAGCAGGGAAGGTAAATTCAAAAATTGAGCATTGAAATCCAAATAAATGGTCAGTGAAAGAAATTTCTAGAATGTGTACATTGATAATAGAAGTACAATCATGTTTCGACATCCCTCACTGAAGAAAGCAGCAAAATTGGCTTTTAGAACGTCACAACAATTATCTACTTGTCGTTATTCTCTGTAAAATCCCAAGGTAAATATACCACAAAATTATAAAATCTTCAGAGTGGTGACCTATTCTCTGATACAGATAACACCTTCTGATTACTTACACACTAGCTCCTTTGTTTTGTTTGATCATTCATTTTTCATACTCATACTGTCTGTGTAATGCATGTGCCGAGATGTTCATGTGAATCGATGACAACTTGATTTCCGAAATTTATTCAAATTAAAAGTTTGCATTGCAAATCAAAGATTGTCAAAAAAATTGCAATTTACAAATACAAGACATTTATTAACTTTGCATTCTAAGCAAAGGATCGAACGTGTGACCTCTTGATTTCAAGCTAGGTGACTTATCCATTAGGCCACGGAGGCCTGTTGAAATACAGGCCATTTTGATGATTAAATGTCAATTTTTTCCCGAGATCAAACATCACTCTTAATGATTGTTTATAGATTTTGATAATTCATTTCATTGGTACCAAATATTTATATTCATATTAAATCAAGTTTTTTTGTTATTTGTATTCATATTAATCTATTGTGGTAGCTTGTACGGTCCCGCATGGATTGCACGTCTGCACGAGAGGGTCATGCCAATGTCAGCTACCGTATTTCCTCAAAAATGGGTGTTTAAAGTAAATACACGTCGGGTCTCGAAAAGACACCGGGTCTCAAATAAACGCCGGGTGATAAATTGATTAATTAATGCTCCCGTAGTTGAATTGAAATAAACTGTTTCCCATTTACATCATCTATAATATTTGTTTCCTACTAAAAAAAAAATAGACGCCAGTCTCGAATACACGCGGGGGGTAAAGGGGGTCTGAAAAAATACACGCCAGGGGCGTCTATTTGAGGAAATACGGTACTTGAAATAGACATTGTTTCTCCAATCAGAGTCAATTTTTCAACTTCTCATTATATATAAAAACAGTTATGCATTTCAGTATTATCAAAACTGATGTTATGTTGAAAATGGATGAATATAGTGTTGAGCTCGTGTGTAAAATAGTTACCGACCTCGACCTCGGGTTGCAGAGAAAAGTAAATTCCCAATATATTTCCAAAATAAACAGACATGACATCAATCCAGTTCCTTCCTTCATCTGAACATCCACAAGATAAAAAAAACACCTCCGTCTAACCTTGTTAGACATCTGGTCTCTAAACTTTATTATCTGAAGTCCTTGTTCAGAATATACAGCTTTTAAACAGAACTTTGCACACAGAGCTTAACAGCAGGATGACTGATCGCCCAGACTGACGAATTAACCACGCTACAGCTCACCCTCTGCGGTGACCCTCCCAAAGCTGTCCTAACAAAGGGTTTCGACAGCAGCCAAACATGGTCACAACAACGGAATACACTATTACGACACGCTGAAAAGCTCTTTTTGCCACACATTAAACCACATTTAAAATGTTCATTAACTTGTCAATGAATTGTAAAAAATCAGAATCTTAAACCTATTACAAGACGAACATACAAGTTAGCATGGTAAAGAATAACAATGCACTTAAATTTGGAGGTCCAGCAAACTGCATTGAATTTGGGAGGTTTACATCTAACCCATCCCCCCCCCTCCTCCTCTTAAGGATAAGGCCTCTTTAAGGCCGATTGACTTAAGAATTTTGAACGATGTACAACAAATTCTGCTGTAACTCATAGGTCCCTCATAAAAAAATAATATCAATTGCCCGTCTGTGAATCTAGATGTGTCTGATGTGATGCAGAATGTGACGCGGTTCAAATGTCACTCTTGTAAAGTAAAAAACAAAATCTATTTGAAATGACTAGAATAGGAGAATAGAAATTGTTGGTTGATTGTAAGAATAAAACAATTGTTCGTTCCGAAACCCATGTTACCACAGCGTCCCAAAATAAGGTGACGTAACACCATAACATCCATTGACATTGACATTGACAGCTGCGCCCCCCCCCCCCCCACCCCCCCCCCCCCCCCCCCCCACCCCAAACCACAATCATATACACAACATACATGCTAATATTGGTTATTTTATGGACGCTTCTCGTGTAATATATACACGATCTTTCAATGGGAAAAGCAATACAATTACTGTTTCTTGAAATTAACTGAGGATACTATATCATCATTCTCCGATACACACATCAAAGCTATTCTTAAACCACAAAACTGTTTTCAATGCTCATAGCAAGTACCATACAGGAGATGTGGATGTTATTTCGTTTCTGCAGCCGATCGACAAGATACAACATCCTGCTCATCACACGCGGCAAATGCATGTGAATAATTCGGATGCATTCCAAACCACGCCAAAGCCAACTGTGTTTGTATTCTAATTAATGAAGAGGCACAACCATGTCACCCTTTTAATTGTCTGTCGTCTTCTTCTATCAAAACCATTCATATAAACCAATCGCTGCTAAGTATTTCTTTCAGTCCTTGGCTCAGCGTACCATACGCTTTCCAAACATATCACGCTTTCCGCAAAACTTCTCACACATACTTATCGCCATCCTCTTTCACCCCCATCGCTCTCCATACCCGCTACAAAAATCTGCAACTAGCTCCGCTCAAACCTCTTTCGCTGCTTCAAAACATATCCCTCTGCTTTTGGTACCTATACTCACAAGGGTGATGAGCTCAGAGATATCTATACTCCCCAATAGGTTTAGTTTAGTGGTACCTATACTCACCAAGGTGGTGAGCTCAAAGATATCTATACTCCCCAATAGGTTTAGTTTAGTGGTACTTATAATCACCAGGGTGATGAGCTCAGAGATATCTATACTCCCCAGGAGGTTTAGTTTAGTGATACCTATACTCACCAGGGCGGTGAGCTCAGAGATATCTATACTCACCAGGGTGGTGAGCTCAGAGATATCTATACTCCCCAATAGGTTTAGTTTAGTGGTACTTACTTCAATTCAATTTATTTCAATACTTAAAGGCCACAGGCCTATAGTACAAAAGATACATTTACCTCCTTCGCAGGGATCATACTATGGTGATAATTATAATTTTTAAACATATCATATATAGTGAAATATTTTACTATAGCATATACAATTTCTCAAAATAGACATCATATCACAGAAAATCAAAAATCAACCCCCCCAAAAATCAAACAATAGAATATACAATCAATTCATACTAGTTCATACATTGTTCTTTCTTAGTAACATGGCATGATAAATAAATGTTGACAACTTACGCACAAGAACAGTATTGTCAGTACTTAACAGTAAAGAAAATTTTAACCAATTTGGATGAAAATGATAGTATTGGGGAATATAGTTTGTTCTGAGGTCAGCATAAAACGGGCAAATCAAAAGGAAATGATATTCGTCTTCAACGAGATTAAGATTACAGAATGTACAAATTCTCATTTCCTTTGGTATATTAAAATATCGTCCTGTCTCTATGGCCAAATCGTGAGATGAGCACCTGAAGCGTGCGAGTGTAATTCGAAATTTTCTAATATTCAATGAACTCAAATAGTATTCTCTGTATATATGTGATTTAAACATTCTGTAGAAAAAAGATTTATTTGAAACTGAAAGAGACATAGACCATTCCTGTGTAAATATATCTTTAGGTTTAGTTTAGTGGTACTTATAATCACCAGGGTGATGAGCTCAGAGATATCTATACTCCCCAGGAGGTTTAGTTTAGTGATACCTATACTCACCAGGGTGTTGAGCTCAGATATAGCTATACTCACCAGGGTGTTGAGCTCAAAGATATCTATACTCACCAGGAGTTTTAGTTTAGTGGTACCTATACTCACCAGGGTGATGAGCTCAGAGATATCTATACTCACCAGGGTGGTGAGCTCAAAGATATCTATACTCCCCAATAGGTTTAGTTTAGTGGTACTTATAATCACCAGGGTGATGAGCTCAGAGATATCTATACTCCCCAGGAGGTTTAGTTTAGTGATACCTATACTCACCAGGGTGTTGAGCTCAGATATAGCTATACTCACCAGGGTGTTGAGCTCAAAGATATCTATACTCACCAGGAGTTTTAGTTTAGTGGTACCTATACTCACCAGGGTGATGAGCTCAGAGATATCTATACCTCCAAGGGTGGGGAGCTCATTGATATGTATAATTCTCCGGGTGTCAAACTTAGTGACATCTACATGTACGCCCCTTGGTGTTGAGATAGATGAAAGGTGTACTCCTAAATGTGTAAAAGCTCAAAGATATCTGTGATTAAAAGCTGTTGAGCTCAAAGTATCTCCCTATGGTGTTGAGATCAACGACTAGTATTCTCCCCAGGGTGCTGACCTACAAATTAAGTATACTTTACAGGATGTTGAGCTAAAAGATAGGTGTACTCCCCAGGGCACTGAATTCAGTGTAAGTGTAAGGTATTCACTATGGGGTTGACCCCAGAGTAAATTATACTTCCCAAGGTCTTTAGCTCAATTATATGTATACTCCCCAGAGGTTCATCTTAATGATATGTATATTTGCAAGGGAGTTGAAAACAAAGACATGATTACTCCTGAAGGTGTTGAGCTCAATGATATGTATACTCCCAATTGCCTTGGCCTCCATGACATATTGAGCTCAGAGGCATGTTTATTCTTCAGGTCACAAGATCCATTGAATGTATACTTCCCAGGGTGTTGCGTTCAATAATACCTATGATCCCTGGGCAGTTGAGCTCAGTAATATATACTCCCAGCCCAGCCAGGTTGAGTTAAATGATTAGTAGAGATTTTCCCAGAGTATGTGTGTGTCATATTATTTTTATGAAACAAGTGTGATTATGTGTACTGACCGAGCGAGAGTAAGGGTTGTACACAATTTTTAAAAAGTAAAAGTCATGTAGCACACTTACACACTTACTTGGGTAATAATTTCTTTATTGATTAAATCTCATATTTGAATTAAATTAAATAACCCTTTTAAAGGTCAGGGCAAGTAGCTACAAACCAGGTAAGAAATTGCAGTATGGTACAAACTTACCCAAAATACAAAATAATAGGAATGTCCCTCTAAAACCATGTAGGCAGGCAGGCAGGCAGGCAGGTACGTAGGTAGGTAGGTAGGTAGGTAGGTACCTACCTACCTACCTACCTACCTACCTACCTAAAAACAGAAATGAATTGATAACAAGATGTGTTTGTGAAACACGAATGCCCCCTGATGCATCCTGTTCGCTGTGTCAAGGTCAAGGTCACATGGTCAAATGTCATGGTGTCATCTGAAAGGTCTCATCACAAGGGATCCATATGTCAAGTATCAAAGACCTAGCTCTGACCAATCAAAAGTTATGACCAAGGTTAAAGTTTTTGTTGATAAACGGACAGACGGACAGGTGAAAAACAATATACCCCCGGAATCTCCGATTCGGGGGCATAAAAAAAAGATCACAACATTTGGTATACAAACACAAGCCCAGACCCTCTCACCGGTGACATGCAAGCACAGCTCAACGCAGATGACCCACTGTCTCCTTCTGTTTGCATTTCTACAGGACTGTAGCTTGCACAGTCTTCTCCAACCAGATCACAACTCTCAGGATACAGACTCTGCACCTCTGACGATTTGAAACGGGGAAAACGCTCATTAAACTGCACCGATATGTTGAATATCATGATCAGGTGCAGTCTAATAAAGCAGCTTCCAGTAACGAGCTCTCTCTGTCTCTCTCTTTTCTCTCTCTCCTACAATTCCTGGGGAAACTAGAAACTAAATACCTTGAAATAAATGTGTAAAGACAATGAGGAAATATATGTGTTCTTTAGTTCTTTAGACTTTGGATAGTTAATCACTAAATCATGCAATTTGAACAAAACAAATGACATTAATAAAACTTTTTGCTCTGTAGGTCATCAGGCTTCATATTTAATTTTCCTTAAGGGTGTGACCAATGTTGTTTCTCCCTTAGAAATGGCCAAAGGGTCACCAAATGCAAGGGTTATTAGGAACCCAAGGGTCACCAAAAGCTGTAAATCATAATCCTCATTGATCAAGGTGTCTGTACAAAACGATACAGATTTATAGGCTTTACACTCCTGGAGAAGAAGTTGTAATTGCACAAAGTTTACGGACGGATGCATGACCGGACAGATGCCGGACACTACGCCATGCCATAAGCCCATCTGGCCTTACAGGCCTGATGTTCTAAACATAAGAATTTTAGAGACCCAATATAAAAAAATACATTCCCTTAAAGGTACATTCCGGCAGTTAATGAGCTTTTTAACTGGACGGTTTTCAACAAAATAAATGTTATGAATTTATTCTTACTTATCATAGAATTGAGGCACCTCTACAAAAATTACTAAAACTCTGTCGACTTATATGTATTCAAGGAGATCACCTGGAAAAATCCTCTTCTTAATTATGTTTCCATAAATATGGCGGATAACAGAAGTGTCTGACTCCGGAAATGGGTGACTTGCGATTGAAATAGCAGGAGCCGGCTTGCACATGATTGACAAGTAAAGGGTCTTCCGTCGAGAAGAAAGAGTACATGTAGTTTACCTTATGCTTCATTGTCTCCGCCATGGTCCCTAACAATTCAAAACTGACAGCGGGTGAGCGTCGCGAATCTGCGATGGCTGGGTTCCTACTGCAGGTGAGACCAAGACAATCCATACTTCATCCCAGATGGGTTTTGACACACAATGTTTTTGAAATTTTCAGACTTTGCAGCAGTATTAATATAATATATGATATCATGATGACGTATTCATGTTCTAATCAATTTATTACCCCTCAGCAAATCATTCGTCAATTTCCATTCACAGCAACATCTAATATCTATTTAGGGCCCCTCATGGTTTTTCAGACTTCAAAAAATAAATCTCAAAATTATTAAATCTCAGGCATGTAATTCAGAATAAAGATTACGTCAAAATTTTACCAGATTATGTGTACACATTTATACAATATCCATGTTACTTATTTAATTAAATATCCTTCATTTTATCATTTTACCATCAGACATCATTTCAGCTTATTTATATCCATGTCATTTTTTCAGATTTCCATCAGTCATTACCATTCGTCTTATATATTTATAGAAATAGAGCCATTGGCTCTTTAGCTCATCAGGCTTCAAATTTAATTTTGCTGTGGCCAATGTGGTTTCCCCATTTGTAGGACCCACAAAGTCTCAAATTCTAGACTTAAGTATATAAGTGATTTCAGATACCTGTAATCAATATAGAAATAGAAATTGTTCATATCAGAATATTGGGGTTATATTTTAACTGTTAACTTATTTTGCAATGTAAGCTCATTGTGTTATTTATGTGAAGACTTATTTCACCATACTTGTGTAGACACTTGACATTGATTGAAGCTACCTTAAAATATCATCTTTCAACAGTAAACCTCTCCTTGTCAGAAATTTTATGGGAAGCACACATCAAATATCTCTTAAAATTAATACTTGTGACTTTCTGTTTGTAGTTTTTTTAACTCTTTGGTCTTTGATTATGCTATTTTAAGTGTAACATGTTCCTAATTTGGGTATTTTCTTTACTTTGCAGTGTTTTACCCTTAAGAGGCAATACCATGGCCAGGATTATCTGTTTTCGACAGAACAAAGATTAATTTAGGTTTTTAGGGCGTGGCCCCTGTGGCCCTTATTAGGGGCCCCAGGGCCACCAAAGCTACAATTTTTTTATCCTATCTAGTCAAGGAATCTGTACACCAATTTTAAGCTTTCCGGGCCTTATGGTTCTGAAGAAGGCGAAATTCCACAAATTTTACTGACGAAAGGAGGGACGCTGCACGCTGGACACCATGCCATGCCATAAGCCCATCAGGCCTTACAGGCAAGATGAGCTAAATTGATAAGGAAATGAATTACAAGGTAATTGTATACATATCTATAATGTATACGTGTATAATCAAGTTTCCTTTGTTATTATGCAATTAATGTATAATGTATATTACAGTACAGTTGCCTTTCCAATATAATTTTAAGGTAAATACTTGATATTTTATTTGATTAAATAATCATACTGCTCCATTCATGACATAATGAATATGTTTCATTGACTGTCTTTGTATGATCAATTGGTGTGAATATTTAAGGAGGAAAACAATCTCTAGAATAATTAAAAAATGATAATATCTAATTACATTCTGTAATCTTATCAACATGTTTATATCAAGTGATTTAAATGTCATGAACACACTATGATACTATCACAAGGAAGATTGGGAAGGGGAATGGGATGAGGATTTTAGTTGGATGAATGACTCACTTTATCTTCATTATATCTTATATAACTCTTGTTTTTCCTCTCAAATTTAATTTGTTTTTGCTGAAAGAAAAACTCAAAACCTTGGATATGTTGCTGTAGAGTTGGTCATTTTGATATTCATTTATTTTTCCATTATATAGAAATGACAATATCTGATAATGGAGGAAAAAATCTGATGCAAATGGTAAATTGGGTTGTGAAAGTTTCATAAACAGAACACAAGCTTAAAATTGATAAGTTTAAATATAGTCCATGTCTATGATGACTAGTTATTTTATCCCAAATTTATAGTCAGACAGTCATACAAATTTGAACAAGATTAAATCGAATTTGGACGAAATATCAAAAGCGGCAAAGAGATAGAAACTTGAATTATTATTTTTTTAATGGTGTCATTGGTGAAATAGTATTGTTTTTAATGTCTTATGTTAGAGTAGGCTTTGACATGCCCCTGTTTGTATTACTGATATAAACAAATAAATTCTAGTTGACTTTCGTTTTTTTTATATCAAAAGCAGATTTTAATGCAAGGGCAATACTGAGAACATATTATAATTTTGAGATAGAATTGTCAAATAAAGACAAGTTGCAAGTTTGGTTCAATATGCTCAATATATGCTCTTGACAGTGCCATTGATAGTATGAGTTTTTATTTAACAAATTATAAAAAAAACTGTGGTAATTTTTAATTTTCAAAGACAACAGTTCCAGGTTTAGAATTTACAATTGATGCATAATTTGGGAAGTATGTGATTTGACATTGTATACATTCTATAAAAGCCTTAATACCCTTCATTTAATGGTTTTGAGGGAACTGAAGATAACCTTTTGATTGAACTTGTTGATTATCTCCCCTTAATCATAGTTTGAAAGGTGTCATTTTGTTATCAGGAATTTATGCCTTAAGAGTTTGCATTGATAAAAACTCCTTTCAAAAAATAAAATAATATTACCATCAATATATGATCTACACTTTATGTTTTATACTTTGACTGATGTGTGTTTTACTTCTTTGTAATATTGTACCTTTTGAATAAATTATCTAAAACGAGCAATTTGAATAACAAAATTGCAAAAACCTTTCAAGGGATTCTCAATTTCACAACAATTTGAATTAATTATTTTCCCCCCTCATTTCAAAAGCAGTATGGGGCTGCGCAGGTGCTCGGCAAGTAAGCAGAGAAGGGCTGAGACATGGCGATATTGCATATATTGCATTTTAGGATTTGCAACTTTCAAAAGAATTTGATATTTTTTTCCATTTCTTTGATAACTAATCTGAAAAAAATGCTCCTTGCACATTAATGCAATGCAATAGGCAAACGTTGAGATAATGCTCAATTTGCTGATGTGCCTTTGGTATTTTCTAATTGCATGAGAGTTAACTGTTTTGAAATCCTATAAAGAGTTTATGTTGATAAAATGACGAAACTAGTTATGCAACTTAATTTGCTAAAATTATCTTGAATAGGAAGAAAACTTTGCAGAACTTTTGATTTGACAATTTATAAATATTGGCTATTGGAGAAGACACATATCACACACATTTTTTACTGAACTTTTGACTACATAAAAGCAAACAAGTGTTCAGTTCAAAATTGTTATATGGGAATGGTGCAACACTTTGGTTGGTCAGTACATTCATTAAAGGATAGTTTTCTAACTTCCAGACCAAATACGGTTTGAAAGGTTTTTACCACCTATTTTTTATTATTTCATTATCATTTATTTATATCAGTATTTCATTCATTCATTCATTCATTTTAGCTAACAGCTTGATGATAATGATTATGTATTATGCAAAATGTGAACAATGTATAAACCTATTGTTCAACAATCTTTTATTGATAATGCTCTGAAGTTGGGCCATGTTTCGGAATGACAACAAAATGATTGTATTCAGAAAATCTCCCTTATTCATTGTGACAGTTTAGTTATTATTTAGTCTTATTTGATTGCATTTGACAGAATGTGACAGTCTGAATCTGATCTATGATTGATATATTTCAACACAATCAAGAGTATTTTTGCAAAGAGAAATAATCTATAAAATGATATGACATCCGGAAACGTTAGTACAAAGGTATTTATCATTTGATAATTATCCACTCTACATTCACACAAAAAAAATTGTCAACTCACTGCATCAAACTTCCCAGTTGGAGTAACCGACATGACGAGACAGCATCGTGGAATCTGACATGATGGTGTAGAGTAACATCCGAGTTAAAAAATAAATAAAATAAAAAAATATTTCCTCATAATGATCGTTTTGACTTGCAACCATTTTGTTAAGTATGTATTTCATCATTTAAAACAATTTAAAGCAAAAAATGTCAAAAATACTGCAGCAATGCACCTTTAACCTACCTGAACTCAGGGAAAAACCTCTTACCTTTCTCAATGAGGAAATGAAAGTCATTTTGCCGTGTACTCACTGGTGTACTCACTGGTGGCGTGTAATCACTGGTGGCCGTGGTAGCTGCTTCCTGCCCACTTGGCATGCGCCGGAAAATGACGTCCAAACCTGAGTAAAAAAATCATTCATACTTTCAGAAAAATCTGAATATTTCTTTGTATGGCAAATAGTTATCTATGGGGTTAAACCGTTTATAAAAAAAAGAGCTAACTTGAGACTAATTTTAAATAGATTGACCAGGAACCAATAACTGTGCATCATCATCCCTAACTTTAATACTTGAGATCAGTTCCTATAGTGGTTAATAAACAGATCATTCTACCTGTGGTTTATAAACAGAACACATTTCAAATCTAATTTTGATTAGATTGACTGGGTATCAATTAGCTGTGTTTATAAACAAAACAAATGCAGCAATCTAAGGACTCACTTGAATACCTGAGACCATCAAAGAGTTATCCAGCTGGCACATTTAAGATCCTATTCTAATGAGATTGACCGGCTAGCCATTAGAATTTAGTTGTGTTGAAAAAAACCAATGCAGAAACCTCAGGACTCACTTAAATACCTAAGATCAGTTTAGATGCATAGTTTAGATGCATAGTTTAGATGCATATGAGCATTAAGAATGATCATCATTGTTCAGCTATGAGCCGAGTTGGAAAGAGATGCTTTCTAAGCACTGCTTATAACATGGATACATACTTGACTTATTTTCACAACACAACTTCACACTTTGTTAAGAACTCTCCATAGAATCATGTTTTATATGGTTGTGTTTTTGGTGTGTACCGATTCGTATCACACTTTGCCTACATTGAAATATACTGATATATTGATAACACCGCACATAGTGTGTAGGAATTTACACTGCTTCTCAGTTTGGAGGCAACAAGTATCTGATTTGACGAAAAGAACAAAAATCAAGATTGGCCTGGTATCAATTAACCATTTTATAAAACTGCCCATGGCCAGGGACCACTGGCTGAACTTGAACACATTACATCATTCAAGAATAAAGTGGGCAGAAGTTATCTTAGTGAGATTGGCCTGGTATTCATTAACCAATATATAAAACTACACATGCCCAAGGACAGAAACCACATGTTTCTCTTGAGTGCCGGTTCTTTTTAAAGTGATATCTATGAATGAATAAAGTGGTCAATTGTATGATATTATTTTAATGAGATTGATCAGATGTCAATTGACCCTTTTAAATATTTACACAACCCAGGAAGACACCTCATGCAGGGATAAATTAACCTGCGAGTCCTGCTTCAAATACTCATAAAATTTAGAAAGGACTCATAGAAATTAAGGTGCGAGTCCTTGGATGCATAGATATTTTCGTGATTATATGTGCTTACTTGTTAAAGGACTCATTTAAATCAGCTTGGACTCACAAGACTTTATAGTAGTGAGTCCCTTGACTCAGAGGGTCATATCTGTAGATTGATCACTGCTCCTGTCCTAACTGAGTGTCCGAGATCATTAAAGAGTCATCTACCAGTTGTATATGAATAAAGTGATAAAATGTAGGACCTTATTTTAATGAGATCGATCAGATATCGATGGACCCTTTTTAAATGATTACACAACCCAGGGAGACAACTCATGTCATAATTGAGTTTCCGAGATCATTAAAGAGTCATCTACCAGTTGTATATGAATAAAGTGATAAAAGGTATGACCTTATTTTAATGAGATTGATCAGATATCGATGGACCCTTTTTAAATGATTACACAACCCAGGGAGACACCTCATGTCATAATTGAGTTTCCGAGATCATTAAAGAGTCATCTACCAGTTGTATATGAATAAAGTGATAAAAGGTATGACCTTATTTTAATGAGATTGATCAGATATCGATGGACCCTTTTTAAATGATTACACAACCCAGGGTGACAACTCATGTCATAATTGAGTTTCCGAGATCATTAAAGAGTCATCTACCAGTTGTATATGAATAAAGTGATAAAATGTATGACCTTATTTTAATGAGATTGGCCAGATATCAATGGACCCTTTTTAAATGATTACACAACCCAGGGAGACACCGGATGCATATGTCAAGTATCAAAGTATTAAAGACCTAGCTCTGACCAATCAAAAGTTATGACCAAGGTTAAAGTTTTTGTGGACAAACGGACGGACGGACAGACGGACAGACGGACGGACGGACAGACGGACAGGTGAAAAACAATATACCACCGGAATCTCGGGGGCATAACAAATAGATTCATTGGCTCTGTAGCTCACCAGGCATCATATCAAGTTTGCTTTATGCTGGCCAGATGAGCTAAAAATGAAACTGATGTTACCTATTGCAAGAAAACCTATAAACAAATTACAAAACAAATGTAACAATTTCGGAATAAATTTCCTTACCCAAATGATTTATTATTATTCAACACTTTCTAGATCGCCAATATCAGACAGTGAAAGAAGTCCACACTAAAATATCTAATGGAGAAAAATAGGTTTTTTAAGATTGTGACCCCTGTGACCCTATTTGGGGTCATGGGGTCACGAAATCTACAATTTAGAATCCCCATTGGCCAAGGAGTCTGCACATATAATTTCAGCTCTCTAGACCTATTGGAACTTGAGAAGAAGATGAAAATAGTTTTTTAAGGTTGTGACCCCTGTGACCCTATTTGGGTGCACAGGGTCAACAAAGTTACAAATTAGAATCCCCATTGTCCAAGGAGTCTGCACACATAAATATTAACTATCTACTCCTTTTGGAACTGGAGAATAAGATGAAAATAGGTTTTTAAGGTTGTGACCCCTGTGACCCTATTTGGGGTCATGGGGTCACGAAATCTACAATTAAGAATCCCCATTGGCCAAGGAGACTGCACATATCATTTTTAACTCTCTAGTCCTTTTAGAACTGGAGATGAAAATGAAAATAGGTTTTTAAGGTTGTGACCCCTGTGACCCTATTTGGGGTCACGGGGTCACTAAAGTTACAAATTAGAATCCCCATTGTCCAAGGAGTCTGCACATATAATTTTTAACTCTCTACTCCTTTTTGAACTGGAGAAGAAGATGAAAAAGGTTTTTTAAGGTTGTGACCCCTGTGACCCTATTTGGGGTCACAGTCACCAAATTTACAAATTAGAATCTCCATATGCTAAGGTACCTGTACACAAAATTTCAGCTCTCTAATATGTACTGTTCATGAGGAGAAGTCGAAAGTGTCAAAAGTTTACGGACGGACGGACGGACGATGGACGACGGACGAACGCCGGACGACGGGCCATGACAAAAGCCCATCTGGACTGAACGCCCGACTGAAAGTCCAGATGGGCTTATGTCATGGCCCGTCGTCCGGCGTTCGGCTAAAAATGAGAGACTTGTAAATGTTACCTTAGAGGATGTTGATGAATTTCTTGAAGATGAAGAAAACATGAACACAAATTGGAAAACAAGTGGAGACTGGAGACATAAATGTCTTTTCACAGTTCTTAATGTCCATGATTGAGCTGAGACGTCCTGAAGATATAGACCCTGCTGAATTGAATCAGTACATCTGCCAGTTCAACCTGTCTGTCTGCAAGAAGACCGGGGGCGAGTACGAGCCATGCACCATCAGGGCTTTTATTTCGTCAATCGAGCGATACCTGAAGAAAAAGGACTATGGGGTGAGCATCATGACTGACATTCAATTCAACAAATGCAGGAAAACACTCAAGAGTAAAATGAAACATCTAAAAAACACAAGGCAAAGGTAACAGACCAGGCAGCAGCAGAAATTACTGATCAACAAATTGATAATATGTATCAGAAGGGCAATCTAGGAGCATCAAATCCGTCTTCTCTGATCAATTCCTTGTGGTTAACATGCACCACTCATTTTGGAGTGCGGACCGGCCACTGGAAACCCATGACCTGAAATGGGGGGATATAACGCTACAGAATGAAAATGGAGAAGAGTTCTTGTTTTTTGGCAATGAGAGACAGACAAAGACAAAAACAGGGGAAAATGAAAGAAATGTCAGGCAGATCAAACCGAGAGCCTATGCGGTACCGGATGAACCAGACCGAGACCCAGTGTTCCTGTAGAAACTGTACAGCAGCAAGCGTCCCGACACAGCGACATCAGAAGACTCACCTTTCTTCTTGGCGGTGAACCACTTCCACCAAACAAAAACGGACCATGGTATAAATCAAATGACATGGGCATCAACAGCATATATGCAATTATGAAAACTATGAAAGCTGGCACGGATATTAAAAATGACAACAGAATCACTCCCTATAGGTAAATATATCCTTTAAAATTTTTTTATATTGGTGAATGACTAACAACAAAACATTTTTGTCAATGTTGTGACCACATTGCAGTAATAGCACAAATTAAGCATAAAAAACATCATTTTTAAAATATCAAATATTCTTTTAACTATCAAATCTTAAAACAAAAGTACAATATTATTAGCCTATATGACATTAAGAATATTACCTGTTTCTTACTCAGCGTACGAAAACATCTTGTACAGAAACTGCGGGACTCGGGACTGCCACCCACTGAAATAATTCAAGTAACAGGTAGATTTTCTCAACAATTAATTTACAGATTTGGTAAATAGCTAAATGTCAAAACAAGAGAGTGTTTTACTTGTAAAATAATTTTACCAGGCCCTTCAGGTAGACATAAACTCTCTAAATACAACACATGCATTAATAACTATTCAAATTACTTAATTTTCACAAAATAAAAAAAGAGAAATTTGATCATAGCCACAGTAGCATTTTACTAAGGATTAAGGATTATTTTTATAAGGATTATCCTTGAGAATATTGCCATATAAAAATGTTAATCCAAAAAATGATCATCAAATAATAATTTAAATTTACAAAATTGCACAGAACTAAAAGGATTATTATTTAAATCCAAACAAAAGCAATGAATGGAATATTGCAAATTTATTTTTAAAATGTTTACTTTCAGGCCACAAAAATGTGAATTCAATTAACAATTACTCTGGCATCTACACTATTTAACAAAAGAATATCTCCAAAACACTTTCTACGAGTAACCAAGGTCAACCTGCCCTTTCTTCGAGTCACCCAGGTCAACTTGCCCTTACGAATTCTCACCAGCCCTGTGCCACTGTCACTCATCCACCCGGGTCACCGAGTGCTGATTTCATCTCGCACTGGCAGGATCGTGGTGGATCATCCTCGTACAGCGCCTCTCACTCCAGGAATTTCCTGTCGAGTATAATGGTTGGCAGTACTGTCCGTGGCAATGTAACTATCAATGATCATTTTAATGAGATTGACCAGATATCAATGGACTCTTTTTAAAAGAATACACAACCCAGGGAGACACCTCATGTCCTAGCTGAGTGTCCGAGATCATTAAAGAGTAATCTACCAGATTTACATAAATAAAGTGATCAAATGTATGACCTCATTTTAATGAGATTGACCAGATATCAATGGACTCTTTTTAAAAGTATACACAACCCAGGGAGACGCCTCATGTCCTAGCTGAGTTCCTGAGATCATTAAAGAGTCATCTACCAGTTGTATATGAATAATGTGAGCTAATTTGAGATCTTATTGTTTTAATGAGATTGACCTGGCATCAATTGACACAAACACTTTATCCATGAAGTAACATCATCCCTAACTTGAATACCTGAGATCAGTTAAGCTTTATCTACCTGGGGTTAAGATAATATAATTTTAATTAGATTGATCGAGTATCAATTAGCTGTGTTGATAAAAAACAAATGCAGATATCTAAAGACTCACTTGAATACCTGAGATCATTAAAGAGCTATCCAGCCATTTAAGATCTTTTAAAAGTGAGATCTATGAATGAATAAAGTGATCAAATGTATGATCTTAATTCAATGAGATTGATAAGATATCGATTAACCCTATTTAAAAGAATTCACAACCCAGGGAGACACCTCATGTCCTAGCCGAGTACCCGATATCATTAAAGAGTTATTTACCAGTTTTATATCAATAATGTGAGCAAATTTGAGATTATTGTTTTAATGAGATTGACCTGCCATCAATTGATACAAACACGTTATCTAATGATACTGTTAAGAGCAATCTTCAAATGGTACATGATATAAGCGAACAATTTCAAGTTCCTTTTGTAATGATAATGACTGAGTGAAGAGCGGCATAATCTGAAGAAAGACACTCACCAGGTAAACACTGTATGTCTCTCAAGTCATGTCTCGTGTCTGGCAGGGAGACATCCTTCAAAGTCCCAGCCTGTACTGGACAGCATCTTGGGTCATCAATCCCATTCCAGTCAGGTGGCCGCACTCGTTGTTGCTGAACTTGACTGCAACTGATAGTGGTCAATTGAGCTACAGCTTCCTAGGCCATTTGACATTACACAAAAACAGTACATCTCAAGATATGATACTATCAGATTATATCAAATGATAAAAAATGTTATGCCTTGTGCAAAAGCTACACAGTATGTGACTGCATTCATCACAGCTGAGCCTTTTTATTTCTTAAGAAGATACAAATTTTATAAGAGTAACAGTTGTTATTAAACAGTATATTTCAAGAGAGTAACCTATCAGAATATCTTACAGTGATGTGATTGTCTACAACATAGTAGGGCTCGTGTTTAACTAGGCTATAATGTGTCATTGCAAACTGTTCTTAAAGAGGCCGATCGAGCCTCTTTCTGAGAAATAAGCTTTAGATCGGGAACGAGGCTGTTTTCGAATAGCGCGTCATAGTTTTTAGATCTATAAATAGCACGAGAAAAGCCCCTTCCCATAATGCAACGCTATATGTAAACAACATGGCTCGTTTGTGTCAGGGTGTCAAATGAATTTTGGCATTTATTTATTTATTTCAATGTCTTGCTCATTCCAATTATTATGACTTGGGGGTATACGAAAAAACTACAACATAAATTGTAATAACAAAATATTTCAATATTATAAATGACATAATTATTTATATAAATTTCCATTTATAGATTTCTTGCTTATCTCTGATGTAAACAAAGTATTTTGTTTGGATAATTATTTGTGAAATTTCTTTTCCATTTAAATGCAATATTTAATATCACAATATTTCAATAAAATTATTTACATATATATTTATCAATTTATGGATTTCTTGCTAATCTCAACCCGACTCATAGTAAAACATTTTTTCTTCCAAAATATATCTTAGTCACTTAAATCACATGAAGTTTTTATGTTCGAAAAAGTGCAATACGGACTATGTATATTTCGGAGTGCGACAGCGCTGACGATTTTTTTTATATTCGATGCGAATCAACTATTCTTCTCAGTGTCACATTGATTGAGTGTCATATGTAGATTTCAATAAACAATCTGTTTGTCTGTCAATTTTCTTATGCAAACATTATTAACAAATTTCCTACAAATTAAACATCCAAGTAACTACAACACCGACCAAACAATCAGCTGACAATAATCCTAGTGGTTGCCATGATCAAGGCTTCGAGTTCAATCGGCTTTCTTCCGCCATTTTGAATTGTTTGCATTGCGAGAAAACAAATGTACTGTATCATGCTAATTCATTGAGTAAATCAAGAAAAAATAAGTGATTGATAGAAGAGGGACATGTTTACACGTGATGCATAATAAAAGTTATCAGTTAAGACAGTATTTTGTTGCAGTAAATGCCAGTAATGCATCTCACGCTCGTAGCTCCGATGATTGGCTTCATTTCACGATGTTTTTCTTTTTGGGGGGCGATACACTTTATTCTTTATCAAATTGTTAAATCATGAACAACTTGAATGATAACCTCATTAACATTTTGAATTTTTTGAAATTAAGTGTGAAATAATCATGTAAAAATCGTATTTATTAGTTAACAGGAATGTCCTCCGTGAATTTCGTTTCCACAAACAAACAAAATCACCGCTCGATGTGCTTGTCAGTGGCTTTATTTATTTTCGCAATTTTTTTGTTTTGAAGGGCGGATTAGAACAAATTACCAAATATGACATAGTTATTAACATAAAAAAAATAGAAAACAAAGTCGAATATATAAAATTTGACGTGTCGTGTGCAAAAGGGAATTCCCTCCCGAATATTTGTGGAACAGAAAATAGCCGCTCGATCTGGCCCTTTAATTGTAAATAATAACATTAGGCCTATAAAATTGAATTTTCCTAAATTCTGATTTTATTTCTATCTCTAAATACAATATATAAATATATATTTCAAAATCATCAAATGACAAGCACATTTGGTCAGGTGCTAAGCGTTGATTTACTCAGAAATAATACTTTTAATAGGTTCTAATACAGTAAACATGTCAATCAGCTGATCAATGAAAGGTAAACAAGCTCACTTACCTTCGTTCAGGTCGGGACGGATGACTTACATAGTGCATACACTGGAACTGTTCTTCTAGGAGACGTTGTGTAACACTTCTGGACTTGTAATTCACTGTCAAAACATAAACAGTAAATCAGAAGAAGATGAAAAGACAAGATAACTTACTGCCATATAACTTTCACAAAGCAGCCGTGAATCAAGTCACGTGACCAGTTCCAGTCAGAGTTGTAAACAAAGTCACGTGACCACGTCCACTGCCGACAAACGAGCTCAACCCACGGCAGAAAATTATTTGGAAAATCTAAAAATCTTCAAAAAGTCATGATCACAATTTTCCATCAGAATTAACATAGTAGTAGAGAAAAATGTGCATAAAACAATGAATGTAAAATTGTGTATGAGAAATCTGTGCAAATGTTTATTTTGGCAATAGAAATATGAATTATTTTTTTACCAAATATGGCAGTGCTACCCACTCGCCCATGACTACAAAATCCATAATCTTTACTGCCTAAATCATCTACAATTTCAACTTCCCGCTCTAAAAATTAAAAGAGATATCAAATGTATTTTGTATCACTGAAAAATTGTTTTGAACTCTTCCTGTTTTGGAAATACTTACCTAAAAAAATTTCAACCCGACAAAGTCTAGGCCCGGGGCAACTGAGCCACGATGACGCAGCAAAATATGAACAAACTAGAAGTTGAAATCTCGACTTTGCTGTCAAAATCAGAAAAAACTTGTAAAAGTCATTGTAAAGATTTCTAACCAAAACCAGCCAAAATGTGCTATTAGCAGTAAAATGCAGATCCATTGTGATTACAAGACTTAAAAATCTAAGAAATGTTTGGTTTTAATATAAAAAGTTCGCACTCTTTTTCTTATTTTTTGGACTACTTATGACGTAGGAATATAACAGCAGCTAGCCCCGCCCACATCTCGGTACAAACTTTAGTCTCATTCATGTCCAAATTTATAACAAGACATAGTCGACGGAGGCAAATAAAGCCCCTAGAACATTACTAAAATATTTCCCGTGAGTAGGGGTGCTGTCAAAATTAAATAAAAGAGGAAGGTCAGGGGCAAGTCTATTTTTCATAGAAAATAACCTGTCACATGCCAAAACAAACGTATCATTTGTGCAATCTAATTGTGTAAAATTTAAAATTAATTATTTCAAACTAACTTTATTGCAAATGTGTCCGGTAGCTATATAGTTGAATCATCAAAGCAAAATATATAGAAAACACAGATCTTTATATTTTCCTACCTATATTTAGAAATCCTACCTTCTAGGCAAGCAGATAAATCCATAAAGATATTGTAGGTAATCCACTTCAAATGAATCACACAACATTCTTTCACCGTGTGCAGCAATCCCTCCGATGCCATCCAAAACACTGATGCGAGACGCGAATGTAAACAAACCCACCATGCTGTTGACACAGTACCAAGAAAGAGCAGCCCTCTTCTGGGCATCGCTGGAAACGTCACTGGCTGTGATCGCTTGAAATCAGTAGAGAATATCCTTTCAATAATCGACAGTACACGTCCCTCTTGAATGGTCATCTTGTAGATCTTTATCTCCATAACGGCCACTTCATATCCAGGCAGAAATCAAAGTTTGGTTCCTTGCACTAAGTCACCCCACGTCTGTGCGTCGCTCTGTCCGTCAACACGTGGCTGGGCGGGTTCAACTTGAAACAGTGAAACATGAAGATCGGCTCTGCACTAAATGGTGCCAATAATTTCCAAGTTTCACAAATAATAGATTTCCCCTTTATTCAGAGAGTGCTTTGTACATAACATTTCTACTGCAATTTAACATTATTTTTAGTTATGAATATTATTATTTTCAACGCTCGCATTCCTCCACTCTGCAGTAAAAAATACTGGTCATGTGTAAATCACTAGATCTATTTCTTAATGTAGACACACTCAATTTCGTTCACAACTGGCATTAAATTTTAAGACGGAAAATCTTAATTCATTCCTTCACAGAACCGCTCGTACTTTTAGCATTGTTTGTTCCACAGTTTGATCACTGAAATATAAAATTTTATTGCACAAAATGGTGATATATAATTTATTCAAAACGGCTGTTCTCTGAAATGATTTATTTAAACTGTCTTAGATAATTAATTGCTTGTATTGATCTGTAGCTTGCCGAATTTGAAGGCTTTTTTATAATCATTATTATTATTATTATTATTATTATTATTATTATTATTATTATTATTATTATTATTATCAGTTGGGGTTATTACGAACCTACCCCTGGCTCGTGGTGTGACTTTGTTAGAGTAGGGGAGTAGAGGCTAGCGGTCAGGGGTTAGGAGTTGGTTTTTTTTGTATGGGGTTCACGTCCGTTCCATGAATCTACCCATGCTCTGTTTGCGCTTTTTGGAGGGGGGGGGGGGGGGGGGGGGGGGGGGTGGGTGATGGGGTTAGGGGAGTCTTTCTATGCATCTACCTACAATAAACTCTATAGTTGTCCTTTTTAAAACGTATTATGCTGCATATTTAAACCGGACCACATTTCACATTGGACACACAACAGGGAGGCTTATACTAGCCCGTGATTAGGATTGGTGCAACCAAGGTCTTGCGAGAGAGCAAAATTATTGAGTAATGCAGAACTTCTGCTAAATATTCAAACACTGGACAGATAAACACGCCTGTTCTACTGTGTGCACACTATTTCTTTATGGGCCTAGCTTCCGAACCATTCCATATATTTCTGAAATTATTTCACCAATGTATTGAGGAGAGAATTGTCTTGGCTGCCATGTATATTTTGCACATGTGCACTCATGAATAAAGAAGCAACGAGGGGTGCGATATCTGTGGCAAAAATCAAAATATTTCTAGAATAACTGACTGTAAATACTCTTAATCCGGGCTTGATATCTTCCGAACCATTCCATATATTTCTGAAATTATTTCATCAATGTATTGAGGGGAGAATTGTCTTTACTGCCATGTATAATTTGCATATGTGCACTCATAAATAAAGTAGCGACGAGGGATGCGACATCTGTCCCAAAAATCAAAATATTTCTAGAATAACTGACTGTATATACTCTTATTACGGGCTTGATATCTTCCGAACCATTCCATATATTTCTGAAATTATTTCATCAATGTATTGAGGGGAGAATTGTCTTGAATGCCATGTTTAATTTGCACATGTGCACTTATGAAAAAAGTAGCAACGAAAGATGCGACATCTGTGGCAAAAATCAATATATTTCTAGAATAATTGACTGTATGTACTCTTTTCCCGGGCTTGATATCTTCCGAACCATTCCATATATTTCTGAAATTATTTTACCATTGTATTGAGGAGAGAATTGTCGTGAGTTCCATGTTTAATTTGCATATCTGCACTCATGAATAAAGTAGCAACGAAGGATGCGACATCTGTGGCAAAAATCAAAATATTTCTAGAATAACTGATTGTATATACTCTTATTACGGGCTTGATATCTTCCGAACCATTCCATATATTTCTGAAATTATTTCACCAATGTATTGAGGAGAGAATTGTCTTGGCTGCCATGTATATTTTGCACATGTGCACTCATGAATAAAGAAGCAACGAGGGGTGCGATATCTGTGGCAAAAATCAAAATATTTCTAGAATAACTGACTGTAAATACTCTTAATCCGGGCTTGATATCTTCCGAACCATTCCATATATTTCTGAAATTATTTCGCCACTGTATTGAGGGGAGAATTGTCTTTACTGCCATGTATAATTTGCATATGTGCACTCATAAATAAAGTAGCGACGAGGGATGCGACATCTGTCCCAAAAATCAAAATATTTCTAGAATAACTGACTGTATATACTCTTATTCCGGGCTTGATATCTTCCGAACCATTCCATTAATTTCTTAAATTATTTTACCAATGTATTGAGGAGAGAATTGTCTTGACTGCCATGTTTAATTTGCACATGTGAACTCATGAATAAAGTAGCAAGGAAGGATGCGACATCTGTCTGTTTTATTAACAATTTGAATATAAATAAAAATCCTTTGAATAGCTTGATCTAAGAATATGCAATTCACCTCATTGAAACCTATGAAGATTCAAAGTTCTGTTTTTTGATGATTATAATGTTTACTTTTTCCCAAACATGATATTTCATCTTTAAAACTTCGAACTTTGTCTTTCTTTTAACTTCGTTTTGCCGAACTCAAACATTAATTGAAGTATATGAATATTATGATTTTTTAATTGATTTTATTTTTAGAGGGTTGGTGTCTTTACATTTTTTAAGCAAATATTTTTATTTTAATAATATACCTTGACGGCAATAGCTGAAACTTACGTTTATCTTCCGCCGAGTTTGTTTGATTTTTGTTGATTACCAAGAAGTGACTGATTGTTTTGGTACTTGCGTACTTATAACGGCAAGCGCCGCACCCGCTCGAGGACGGTGCTTAGTGCATCCGAGCTGTCCATCAAGCTGACCCAGATTTTAGACACTGGTGCCTCATTGGTCAAGTTAGCTGTTCCCATGGTAACAAACCTTTTTTTTACAGAGAAAACACATACTAGGTCGACGGTAATCTTTCTTTTTAAAAGTTAGGAAAGAATTGATAGATGGACGCGGATTTGATATAAGTTAGAAAAAAAATGTGACATTTTTGATGATCACGTGACATCTTTGCACGCGCTCGTGCCAGCATTTCAGAAAGAGTTTTGGCCGAGTGATGGGGTGTTTTGGAAATGTAATTTCAGAGCTAATCTTAAAGAACCTAAATCTTGTGAAGTTTATTGATTCATTCAGATATTGTGTTATAGGGCGTTTTAAACAAGTATTTTGATGAGACTTGCAAAGACGAAATCACGAGATATCCCTTGCAACGGTGCCTGTCTTCCCAAGAGGAACCAAGGCAAGACCCGGCCATTGAAACAGCATAACGAGGTGAGTATGGCAGCTCGAGTGTTTTAGGCTTTGTCAACAGCGTAATGTCAGCCATCTAACTTGGGGGTTTGATAAAATAGTCTGATATCTGATAGCTGATATCTGTATAGGATCAGGTAGTGGTAAATGGTGGATATGATTTCCGATTTTGGATCAAACTTGTTTGTTATTGTAGGGATAGGTTTCCCGCGAAATTGCACGTGACAAGCTCATGAATATTAATAAGGAAGAGAATGACAGGAAGTTCCCAAGACATGTTCATTGGTTTGTTTACATTGAACAATGCTAAACCTGGTCGGCTTTATTGTATGTTTGGTGTGACATTTCACTATATTGCAGTACAAGATTTATTTAGATAACTAAAGGATAATAATTTTTAATTAAAAATTAAAAATTGATATGTGAAATCTACCCTTTTTGCCATCTCCAAATGTGTATGAATAGCTTTGTTGAGTTATAATAGGCTTTATACAGTTAGTAAAGTTGGTCCTGATCTTCCTTCAATCTCATTAAAATCTGATCAAACTGGTCACAAAATTCTACAGTTCTACATTTATCCTTTGGTCTAACACAAACGTAGTAGAGTTGATGGGGATTGGGCTATTTAAATCCTCAAACAACATTGAACTCCTAGGGACAATACAAAAACCTCAACATGGTATCAGTGAAAAGTTTGACCTTATTTTAATGAGACTGGATAGTCTGACACATGGGCAAAGTCCATTTATCCTTTAAATCACCCATCATTTGATATCTTAGGGGCAGTACAAAAAG
The DNA here is from genome assembly GCA_916613615.1 of Steromphala cineraria. Lineage (NCBI taxonomy): Eukaryota > Metazoa > Mollusca > Gastropoda > Trochida > Trochidae > Steromphala > Steromphala cineraria. Next base: position 60,184,624 of record OU744723.1, read on the forward strand.
TGCGGCAATGTGCTTAGAATTTGACAGTGTTGATTCATTCTAAAGGGATTAATTGTATTTGTCATTTCCTCTGCCCAGCATACAACAAATTCAAAAGCTATCATAGGAATCAGTGCCATGTTTGTTCTCACTTTAATGAGATAGGATGATTAGGATCCCTTTATTATTTACCCAAAACGATTGAAGTCACATTTTACTTACATTTTTATACACTGAAATCAGAGATTCTGTGGTTGCATTGTATTTGTCCTGTCTGTCTGTCTGTCTGTCTGTCAGTCTGTCGGTCTGTCCGTCACAATAAAAATATAACCTTGCTCATAACTTTTGATTGCTTAGAGGTCTACATTTGATATAACACATGTGAATCTATCATGATGAGGCCTATCAGGTCATGTCATAATTTGTGACCTCTTGACCTTGACCTTGGTGCAGATAGCACTTTTCGAAATTTTAAAACTTGCTCATAACTTTTGATTGCTTAGGGGTAGACCTTTGATATTGTACATGATTATCTACCATGATGAGGCCTTTCGAGTCAGGTCATAATTTGTGACCTCTTGACCTTGACCTTGGTGCAGATAGCACTTTTTGATTTTTTTTAACTTGCTCATAACTTTTGATTGCTTAGGGGTAGACCTTTGATATTTTACATGTGTATATACCATGATAAGGTCTTTCGGGTCAGGTGATAATTTTTTACCTCTTGACCTTGACCTTGGTGCAGATAGCACTTTTCGAAATTTTTAAACTTGCCCATAACTTTCGATTGCTTAGGGGTAGACCTTTGATCTTTTACATGATTATCTACCATGATGAGGCCTTTCAGGTCAGGTCATAATTTGTGACCTCTTGACCTTGACCTTTGTGCAGATAGCACTTTTCGAAATTTGTTAACTTGCTCATAACTTTCGATTGCTTAGGGGTAGACCTTTGATCTTTTACATGATTATCTACCATGATGAGGCCTTTCAGGTCAGGTCATAATTTGTGACCTCTTGACCTTGACCTTTGTGCAGATAGCACCTTTCAAAATTTGTTAACTTGCTCATAACTTTTGATTGCTTAGGGGTAGACCTTTGATATTTTACATGATTATCTACCATGATAAGGCCTTTAGGGTCAGGTCATAATTTGTGACCTCTTAACCTTGACCTTGGTGCAAATAGCATTTTTCGATTTTTTTTAAACTTGCTCATAACTTTTGATTGCTTAGGGGTAGACCTTTGATATTTTGCATGTGTATATACAGTGTATAAAATAGATTTGAAACCTAGCCTGTCCTGAAAATTAATTGGTCAATTCCTAAGGGGAAAATAAAGAAAAAAATGAAAAGTTACCAGTCCTGACCAAAAAGATACCAGTCCTGGCAAAAAGTAGCCAGTCAAGGACTGGCAGACGGGCTATATTTTAAACACTGGTATATACCATGATAAGGCCTTTAAGGTCAGTTGATAATTTTTTGCCTCTTGACCTTGACCTTGGTGCAGATAGCACTTTTCGAAATTTGTTAACTTGCTCATAACTTTTGATTGCTTAGGGGTAGACCTTTGATCTTTTACATGATTATCTACCATGATGAGGCCTTTCAGGTCAGGTCATAATTTGTGACCTCTTGACCTTGACCTTTGTGCAGATAGCACTTTTCGAAATTTGTTAACTTGCTCATAACTTTTGATTGCTTAGGGGTAGACCTTTGATATTTTTTATTATTATCTACCATGATAAGGCCTTTAGGGTCAGGTCATAATTTGTGACCTCTTGACCTTGACCTTGGTGCAAATAGCATTTTTCGATTTTTTTAAACTTGCTCATAACTTTTGATTGCTTAGGGGTAGACCTTTGATATTTTGCATGTGTATATACCATGATAAGGCCTTTAAAGTCAGTTGATAATTTTTTGCCTCTTGACCTTGACCTTGGTGCAGATAGCACTTTTCGAAATTTTTAAACTTGCCCATAACTTTCGATTGCTTAGGGGTAGACCTTTGATCTTTTACATGATTATCTACCATGATGAGGCCTTTCAGGTCAGGTCATAATTTGTGACCTCTTGACCTTGACCTTTGTGCAGATAGCACTTTTCGAAATTTGTTAACTTGCCCATAACTTTCGATTGCTTAGGGGTAGACCTTTGATCTTTTACATGATTATCTACCATGATGAGGCCTTTCAGGTCAGGTCATAATTTGTGACCTCTTGACCTTGACCTTTGTGCAGATAGCACCTTTCAAAATTTGTTAACTTGCTCATAACTTTTGATTGCTTAGGGGTAGACCTTTGATATTTTACATGATTATCTACCATGATAAGGCCTTTAGGGTCAGGTCATAATTTGTGACCTCTTGACCTTGACCTTGGTGCAAATAGCATTTTTCGATTTTTTTAAAACTTGCTCATAACTTTTGATTGCTTAGGGGTAGACCTTTGATATTTTGCATGTGTATATATACCATGATAAGGCCTTTAAGGTCAGTTGATAATTTTTTGCCTCTTGACCTTGACCTTGGTGCAGATAGCACTTTTCGAAATTTGTTAACTTGCTCATAACTTTTGATTGCTTAGGGGTAGACCTTTGATCTTTTACATGATTATCTACCATGATGAGGCCTTTCAGGTCAGGTCATAATTTGTGACCTCTTGACCTTGACCTTTGTGCAGATAGCACTTTTCGAAATTTGTTAACTTGCTCATAACTTTTGATTGCTTAGGGGTAGACCTTTGATATTTTTTATTATTATCTACCATGATAAGGCCTTTAGGGTCAGGTCATAATTTGTGACCTTTTGACCTTGACCTTGGTGCAAATAGCATTTTTCGATTTTTTTAAACTTGCTCATAACTTTCGATTGCTTAGGGGTAGACCTTTGATCTTTTGCATGATTATCTACCATGATGAGGCCTTTCAGGTCAGGTCATAATTTGTGACCTCTTGACCTTGACCTTTGTGCAGATAGCACTTTTCGAAATTTGTTAACTTGCTCATAACTTTCGATTGCTTAGGGGTAGACCTTTGATCTTTTACATGATTATCTACCATGATGAGGCCTTTCAGGTCAGGTCATAATTTGTGACCTCTTGACCTTGACCTTTGTGCAGATAGCACCTTTCAAAATTTGTTAACTTGCTCATAACTTTTGATTGCTTAGGGGTAGACCTTTGATATTTTACATGATTATCTACCATGATAAGGCCTTTAGGGTCAGGTCATAATTTGTGACCTCTTGACCTTGACCTTGGTGCAAATAGCATTTTTCGATTTTTTTTAAACTTGCTCATAACTTTTGATTGCTTAGGGGTAGACCTTTGATATTTTGCATGTGTATATACCATGATAAGGCCTTTAAGGTCAGTTGATAATTTTTTGCCTCTTGACCTTGACCTTGGTGCAGATAGCACTTTTCGAAATTTGTTAACTTGCTCATAACTTTTGATTGCTTAGGGGTAGACCTTTGATATTTTACATGATTATCTACCATGATGAGGCCTTTCAGGTCAGGTCATAATTTGTGACCTCTTGACCTTGACCTTTGTGCAGATAGCACTTTTCGAAATTTGTTAACTTGCTCATAACTTTTGATTGCTTAGGGGTAGACCTTTGATATTTTTTATTATTATCTACCATGATAAGGCCTTTAGGGTCAGGTCATAATTTGTGACCTCTTGACCTTGACCTTGGTGCAAATAGCATTTTTCGATTTTTTTAAACTTGCTCATAACTTTTGATTGCTTAGGGGTAGACCTTTGATATTTTACATGATTATCTACCATGATAAGGCCTTTAGGGTCAGGTCATAATTTGTGACCTCTTGACCTTGACCTTTGTGCTACAAGAATTATTGAAAACCTTAACCTTGCTTTGAACTTTTGATTGCTTAGGGGTAGACTGTTGATATAACACATGTGCATCTGTCATGATGAGGCCTTTTAGGTCATGTGATAATTTTTACCTCATGACCTTATCCTTGGTGCAGAAAGCGGATTTCAAAAATATTAACCATACTTATAACTTTTGATTGCTTAGGGGTAGACCCTTGAGGAGTGAATCTATCATGATGATGCCTTAATGGTCATAATTTTAGACGTTGTGACCTCCCCCTTCGGTTTCGAAAATGTTACCTTTGGCATAACTTGTGGTTAGATTTTGATATTTGACATGTGCATCTATTATTAGAGGTTGAAACACAACTACTGTAGTTGATTTTCCCTGTTTTGCTTTGGGTTTGGTACACGATACACAAAGGTATATTTTTGGTATGACTGCATATTTAATTATGTTTATTAGTTGATACAGTAATGGCTGCAGGAAACATACATGTTTAGCTTGTTTAGAACCACCAGGTATCAGCAACATGTTTGATTCGGTTTTAATGAGATTCGATGCTCTAGGCCTTCCCATGAAGATTTCAACATCACTACTTGTTTTAATCTAAAGGCTATTAAGAGATATCCTAGAAGGTGATAGTGACCGCTATCATTTTAATGAGAAAAGATACATCAGGCATTTATTGTGTTTGGCAGTAAGAGAAATACTAGAAGATGTAAGTCACAGGTTTGATTACATTTTAATGAGATAATATACATTTGGCATTTCCCATGAATGCATTCTATTGTTTGTCAATTTGTTAAATCTAGAACAACTTAAAAATTTGTTAAATTTAGAACAACTTAAATGTTGCCTCACTAGCACTATCGTCAAAAGAAATAATCATGTTATAATCACATATTACACAGTGGTGAAGTGGTTAGCGTCCTGGCCAGTCAGGCCAAAGGCCCGGGTTCAAATCCCGGTGGAGACACCAAAAATTTGTAACCTGGGCTTAACACTGTGTTGTGTCCTTGGGCAAGGCACTTCATCCACATTGCACTCAATTCACCCAGCTGTATAAATGGGTACCTGAATATGGGGAAAGTACGGACCTATATGGACGCTCGAGGCGCTTACTAGTTTGAATTGAAAGTACAATCCTTCAAGGTAAAAATATACATTGTACAGCCAATTGTATCGCCGTTGAGCAGTCCTGGACTGGATACTAGGCGTTAAACTTATTATTATTATTATTATTATTATCATCATATTAGTATAAACAGGTACGTTTTCTTGAATGTTGTTTCCACAAGAAAAAATACGCTGAATGGCCTATGGGACTGTCTCTTTAAGGACAAATCAAGCAAAGTGCTAGAAGGTTTAAATGCACCACTTGAGCGGATTCCATCTGCCATTTTGAAAGGTTAGCATTACAAGAAAACAACTGTGCTGTAATATGCTTATTATGCTAAACTAATTGATAACTACTTGATTGATAGAAGAGCATATTTACAAATAATTCATAATAAAAGTTTTCAGTTACGACAACATTTTGTCTTGGTAATGCAAAAAGCTTCCATGATTGGCTTCATTTCATGATGTTTTTTTTTTTAGCGATACACTTTTTTCTTTGTCAAAATGTTGAATCTTCCACAAAAACTACCCCGCTCGAATGATCCCTTTAAGTGACAGATTTAATACAATTTGTTTTATATTAGATACCCTGCGCATTTCGTTTGAAAGTTTAAACATGATTTGTCAATTGTAGGGCTATTAATTAGATGCTAGATGTTAGTAACAGGTTTGATCCCCATTTTAATGAGAATGGATGACTTTTGCATTTCCTTTGGAGTCTTTAACAGGTCTTGTTATTTGAAATATCAGGGGTGGCAAAAGTGCAACACTGTACAAGTGACAGGTTTGAACCAGGTTTAATGAGATTTGATACATTTAAAATTTCTCCTGAAGCCCTATACCACTCATAATTATCCCCCGCAACAACGAAGTTGCGGGGGGTATTAAAATGGGTACCGTCCGTCCGTCCGTCCGTTACACTTTGTGTCCGGCTCATAACTTTGTAACTAATCAACCATTTCAATTCAAATTCGTCATGGAAATGAAGAAACATGTGATAATGTGTCATGCGTAACAATTTTCTGAAAATCTACATAAAATTTAAGGATTTTGGAGAAAAAGTGTTAAATTTGCAAGAAAACTGTTACAAGTCCTGTCTGGCTCATAACTTCTGAACTAATGATCAGATATTGATCAAATTTGTTATGAAGATACATAATCATAGGAACGTGTGTCATGAAGAACAATTTTGAAAATAGTTTTATAAAATTTTGCCTTTTTTGGCCAAAAATGAGGACTGTGTTGGAAAACTGTTACAATTAAGTCCTGTCCGGCTCACAACTTCAAAACAAATCATCACATATTGATTAAATTTGATATGGAGATACATACTCATCTGAAGGTGTGTCATGAAGAACAATTTTAAAATTTTGTTTACATATGATCGAATTGATCTTGGAGATCCAAATACATAGATTTTTTGGTTTGATTTTAATTTTGTTATGTTACTCAAATTATGCCCAACAGTGAACATAAAGTTGGTATCATTAAATTTTTTATTAGAACAGTTTCCTTCATATCTTTGAATTTTTTTGTTATTTTGTGCGACAAAACTTAGTCAGCAATATGATAAGGAAAACCTATATATGTTGTGCAATTTGCGGGGGATATAGCTCGACCATGTCAGCTGCTTGTTTCAAATGTTATAGGCAGTTCAAAACGCTCAATTAGGAATTTATAATGGATTTGATATCATTTGATATTTAATACATTTAGTATTTCCTTATACTTTAGCCGTATACCACTCATTGTTGATATAGGTTTGGGCTCCGTTTGTGTCTCTGTCCAAATTTGGTGTGTGTCTTAAGGTTTTCAATACCTTGATGGAGCTTAAAAATAAAAACTGCACTATTAATTGTTATGGAGTTATTTAGTTTTGTCTTTTTAACTCTGTTTGTTGGTGCATTTAAAGGGGACATTTTTCTCAAACTATTTAAGATATGATAACCGAATTTGGTGTGTGTCTTCAGGGTATCAATACCTTGATGGAGTTCGAAAATGAGGGGATGTTGATGACTATGTCTTATTGTTTGAAATCTTATATCAGGTATTAATAACAGGTTTTATAACATTTAAATGAGATTGAGTTCCCTCGGACATTTACTCTCAACTGTTAAACAAGTTTCACAAGTTATAAGTGACATGTTTGTTTATATATTAATTAATAGGTCCCCATTTTCCTTTCTCGTCCATGGAAAGGGGAGATATTGGGGCCCATGGTTTGGAATATTGGACTCGTGCGATTGGGTTGTTGTGACTTAAGCTTTTGAGGGTAAATAGGGTGTTTTCTAAATTATCTTGGTCACTAACAATTTGAGATGACTGATTATTTGGAATGATAGATCAAAAGCATTCACTTCAGATGTTTGATGTTTGATGTGAGGTGTTAGTTTGTCGTGTGAAGGCTGCTCTACAAAGTAAAATTAAAACTGATTTTAAGAGATCATTGACCGAGTAATGTTTGTTATCATTTGCAAGTAATAAAAGAAACAATCCACTTCAGCAGTTTTTGGTGTTGGTTCTGGACAAGAACATAACAAAGATGGAGGAGGATGTTTTGGCAGCCCCGGATGGCATCATTCTGGTCACAGGAACAAAGAACTACAGCTTGGCACCTGCTAGATTAGTCACTGGCATCAACATTTCCACCATGATCATCGGCATCCCTCACAGTGCAGTCTGCAGGAAGGTGGGAATCAGTTCCTAAATGTCGCCCCTGATAAGAACCCCAACCCCCGCCCCAGTTCCTGTCCCATGTTTATTATACCCCTTGGTCGAGGGTATGTAGTAATTCCATCACTTCTGTCCGTCCGAGGACTTTTCTTGTCCGACCTATTTCAGAAAAAATATTCATCCGATTGTTTTCTAATTTTGTACATGTCTTCTATCCTTCATCAAATTTTGTTGATGTTTGGAGTTTTAAAAAATTTCAACATGTTGAACTACTCCACTAGGAAGGGTTTTGTGCTGGATTTCTTTAAAATTTTTTAGCTCATCAGGTCTGAAAGACCCGATGGGCTTATGGCATGGCATGGCGTCCGGCGTCCGTCCGTCCGTCCGTCCATCCGTCCGTCCGTCCGTCCATCCGTAAACTTTTCACATTTTCATCTTCTTCTCTGAAACCAATGACTCTAGAGAGCTGAAATTTGATGTGTAGACTCCTTGGCAAATGGGGATTCTAAATTGTAGATTTCGTGACCCCATGACCCCAAATGGGGTCACAGGGGTCAAATCCTTAAAAACCTATTTTCATCTTCTTCTCCAGTTCCAAAAGGTCTAGAGAGCTGAAAAGTTGTGTCTAGACTCCTTGGCAAATGGGGATTCTAAATTGTAGATTTTGTGACCCCATGACCCCAAATGGGGTCACAGGGGTCAAAACCTTAAAAACCTACTTTCATCTTCTCCTCCAGTTTTAAAAGGTCTAGAGAGCTGAAAAGTTGTGTGTAGACTCCTTGGCAAATGGGGATTCTAAATTGTAAATTGTGTGACCCCATGACCCCAAATGGGGTCACAGGGGTCAAAACCTTAAAAGCCTATTTTCATCTTCTTCTCCAGTTCCAGAATGTCTAGAGAGCTGAAAAGTTGTGTGTAGACTCCTTAGCCAATACCGATTCTAAATATTAGTTTTGGTGACCCCTTGACCCCAAATGGGGTCACAGGGGTCAAAATCTTAAAAGCCAGTTTTCATCTTCTTCTCCAGTTCCAAAATGTCTAGAGAGCTGAAAAGTTGTGTGTAGACTCCTTGGACAATAACGATTCTAAATATTAGTTTTGGTGACCCCTTGACCCCCAAATGGGGTCACAGGGGTCAAAATCTTAAAAGCCTATTTCCATCTTTTTCTTCAGTTCCCAAATGTCTAGAGAGCTGAAAAGTTGTGTGTAGACTCCTTGGACAATAACGATTCTAAATATTAGTTTTGGTGACCCCTTGACCCCCAAATGGGGTCACAGGGGTCAAAATCTTAAAAGCCTATTTCCATCTTTTTCTTCAGTTCCAAAATGTCTAGAGAGCTGAAAAGTTGTGTGTAGACTCCTTAGCCAATACCGATTCTAAATATTAGTTTTGGTGACCCCTTGACCCCAAATGGGGTCACAGGGGTCAAAATCTTAAAAGCCAGTTTTCATCTTCTTCTCCAGTTCCAAAATGTCTAGAGAGCTGAAAAGTTGTGTGTAGACTCCTTTGCAAATGGGGATTCTGAATTGTAGATTTCGTGACCCCATGACCCCAAATGGGGTCACAGGGGTCAAAACATATTTTAATCAAAGTCTGATGAGCTACAGAGCCCATGGCTCTATTTTTTTAAAAATGTTTTGTACTTATCAGTAGTCATTTTCCAATATCTCTATTGAATATTTGATTATAACATTGAAATTATTAGGATATTTTCTAAATGATTTTCTATTTCCCTATCGTGCAACCGTGGACACTCACTGTGGCTGAATAATCGGAGATGACCTTCGGGACTGACCAGACGTAAAAGAAGAAAACCGCGAGAGGATCGTGGAACTGGAACTTCATAGGGGAGATATCCTTGTAGCTGCCATTGATAGGTTTGTAGTTGCCTGCTTCATAGTTAGTACATTATATATAACTAAGGCCAATAAGACCAGATGGGCTCATTACATTGTCATAAAGAGCTGTCTGTCACATGAGTAAAACTTGGGTGTCATACTTGTGTTTTTTTTAGTTTTGGTGGCCCTGTAGCCACTTTAAAATGACCGCTTTTTTAGCTCATCAGGTCTGAAAGACTCGATAGGCTTATGACATGGCATGGGGGTCAAATGCTGTGCAAGAGACGTCTACAAGGGAAGTGAAAAATGATAAGGTTGGTCAGGGATGCACGATCAGGGGTATAATTGATCAACGCTCACTTTTATCTTACTTTTAAGCTCATCTGGCCTGTAGTGAGGATTATAAATTGTAGCTTTGGTGGCCCTGTGACCCCTAATAAGGGTCACAGGGGCCACGCCCAAAAAACCTATTTTCATCTTCCTCTCCAGAACCATTAGGCTTAGAAAGCTGAAACTTTGTGTACAGACTCCTTGACTAGTGAGGATTATAAATAGTAGCTTTGGTGGCCAATTGACCCCTAATAAGGGCAACAGAGGCCACCCCCTAAAAACCTATTTTCATCTTCTTCTCCAGAACCATGAGGCCTAGAAAGCCGAAACTTTGTGTACAGACTCCTTGAATAGTGAGGATTATAATTGTAGCTTTGGTGGCCCTGTGACCCCTAATAAGGGTCACAGGGGCCCTGACCAAAAAACCTATTTTCATCTTCTTCTCTAGAACCTTAAGGCCAAGGATTATGAATTGTAGCTTTGGTGACCCTGTTGCCCCTAATAAAGGCAACAGGAACATCCTTCAAATCTATTTTCATCTTCTTCTCCTGAAGTATAAGGCCTAGAAAACTTAAACTTGTCGCCTGTGGCCTCTACAAAGGGGGAGTCACATTGGCCACACTCTACAGCATAATTGATGATGAAACCTGATGAGCTACAGAGCCAATGGCTCTATTTTTACCTTCTTCAGAAGCAAAGGCAAAGAAGGCTTACAACATTTACAGTCTCATTAACTTACAGGAATTCAAATTTATTGATTTGGTGACCCTGAGCCCTTAATAGGACCTAAAGGGTGACACCATTAAACATATCCTATATTTCTCCAGAAGCCAAACAATGCCTGGAAAGTTGAAATCTTATGTGCATACTGCTTTGCTGATCAAAATTGCACTTTGTAGTTTTGTTTTGCTATCCTGTGAATTCTCATATGTTGACCATGTTACTGTTTGTATAAGTAATAAGATAGCCTGAGCAACAGACATGATTTAACTGAATGTAATTGTTTCATTGTGAAGCCAACTGGACAGCGGTCATCAACCAACAATCTGTCATAGAGAGAATCAAAGCCGTGTTTGCTTGAGGCAGTATCATGGTGATCATCGTATGGTGTTTATAGATTTGATTTGAATCTCTTCACAACCGATTGATAGTAAGTAAACACCTTTCGCTAGCTCATTTCAAACTTTATATATGAAACATTAATCATGTATATTGTTTAGTAGTGCCTGTTTAGATTTCAAACTTCTTGCTACATATATGTATGGCCCTTTCCTTGGTAACACAATTAGAATTACTGTTCAGGACGAGAACTGTGTGGGCCGTATGATCGTACCAAGTCTATGTTAGACCAGGTTTTGGTCCAAACTATTTGTTTTGTTTTGTATTATGAAGATCAAGTTTAGTAAACCAAACTTATGTACCAGGTTTGAATATATTATCACAATTGGTTTTGACTCGATATCATTGCATTTTTAGCTCATCAGGTCTGAAAGACCCGATGGGCTTATGGCATGGCATGGCGTCCGGCGTCCATCCATCCGTAAATTTTTCACATTTTCGACTTCTTCTCCAGAACCAATGACTCTAGAGAGCTCAAATTTGATGTGGAGACTCCTTGGCAATTGGGGATTCTAAATTGTAGATTTCATGACCTCATGACCCCAAATGGGGTCACAGGGGTCAAAACCTATTTTCATCTTCTTCTCCAGTTCCAAAAGGTCTAGAGAGCTAAAAGGTTGTGTGTAGACTCCTTGGCCAATGGGGATTCTAAATTGTAGATTTCATGACCTCATGACCCCAATTGGGGTCACAGGGGTCAAAACCTTAAAAACCTATTTTCATCTTCTTCTCCAGATCCAAAAGGTCGAGAGAGCTAAAAAGTTGTATGTAGACTCCTTGGCCAATGAGGATTCTAAATTTTAGGTTTGGTTACCCCTTGACCCCAATTGGGGTCACAGGGGTCAAAACCTTAAAAAACTATTTTACTCCTTCTTCTCAAGTTCCAAAAGTTCTAGAGAGCTAAAAAGTTGTGTGTAGACTCCTTGGCCAATGAGGATTCTAAATTTTAGGTTTGGTTACCCCTTGACCCCAATTGGGGTCAAAGGGGTCAAAGCCTTAAAAACATATTTTACTCCTTCTTCTCCAGTTTCAAAAGGTCTAGAGAGCTGAAAAGTTGTGTGTAGACTCCTGGGCAAATGGGAATTCTAAATTTTAGGTTTGGTGACCCCATGACCCCAAATGGGGTCACAGGGGTCACAACCTTCAAAACCTATTTTCATCTTCTCGTCCAGTTCCAAATGGTCTAGAGAGCTAAAAAGTTGTGTGTAGACTCCTTGGCCAATGGGGATTCAAACTTGTAGATTTTGTGACCCAATGACCCTAAATGGGGTCACAGGGGTCAAAACTTTTGTCCATCAAAAGTCTGATGAGCTACAGAGCCCATGGCTCTATTTTATTCAATTGCTGTGCTGCCTTCATGAGAAATGACCGCGAGGGCAATTGGAATAGGCCATGTGCAATCGAACTGTTTTTAACAACGAAGCAGTGCACAGTGATGAAACCACCATAATATCATTTGAAAGTGAGTAGATAAAACTAGGTATTCATCCTTGAGTTTATAATTTACTAAAATAATTCATAAGAAAGACAAGTGAGATATATTTTGTATCATTTCTATTACCTATGTTTTGTCAGTGAACTTGCATGTTGGCGGAGCTTAAGACCTGTAACAAAGAGTCAAAACTGTTGTGTTGCTGTCATTTTATTTATTTGGCATTTAATTTCAAATAAAGTTTTGTTTTTAAATCAAAAATTATCTTAAATTTCAGAAGATTGTATAAGAAATGAATAAAGTTTAACTTTCAAACAGGTTATAACTTTGTAGAGATAACAATAGGGAATACTACACGAGGCCTCATTAGATACAAATTATACGAAACGAGTTTACTTCCCGCGGTATCTGACCGAGCTTAAAGAGGTCGCGTGGTATTTTATTTATTACACACGGTTAGAATAGCCATATTTGTTAATAATCCTCATTTACGTGTATGGCATCAAGGAAACAATTCCGAAAAACCGGTTTCAATAACCAAATGCGTAGTTATCAATGTTCGTGATGTGACCAGTCTATTTGCGCAGTCACTCATTTAAACATTCAAAGAATAAAAAAATGTTTCGAGTTTTGTTTAAATAAACCAAAATAAAAATATTAATAAGGTTCAATTTATCAATGATGAGTTTTGATTGACAATTAATTAATGATTTGATATAGAAAGTGTAGAATGTAAACATTCAGACAGTCGAATCTGTCAACCCTCTTCTCTCGGTCAGCTCGAGTGACGGTGTGACTGGGCTAGTGGATAAATTGGCTCTGTTGAAGTATTAAGCAACGGGTAGTGTGTTGGAAGATCTTTAAACACAAATTTTGAACTTTTCTTGGTACTTCAAATGAAACGATAGAATTGATATGTATGATTATTAAAACAATGATAGAATCGATATGGAGGATTTTTTAAACGACGACATGATCGGAGAGTGACGGCGACCAGACATGTCATCGGGAAGGGCAAGGTCATCGCCTTGTGTAGTTTAAGCGTGTTTGGGGATTCCCAATTTTCCTGTGATGTGTTCCTGACTCAGTGACTGCATTTTAGAGTTGTAAATTCTCCGTGATTGTCATATTTGATAGAATTTGGCCTGGTCTATCCACATGTTATCACTGCCATTCAATGTGTGCATGATGCCATGTCCGGGTGTTGTTACGGTTGTAATGTAAGTAATATTGTTAATGCATTCGCTGATGTAAGTATGTAATCAACTCTCTTAAAGTATATAAAGCTGTAATCTTGAAGAAATGACATGTAAAACTTGTTATTAATTCCAAAAAATTTCCATTTTGGTTGACCCTAAATGAGGTCATTGGTTAACCAATCAAATCTATGGAATGCGAGGTCATGTAACATTCTTTCTGTCCGTCCCTCTTTCCGTCCGCTTGTCTGTCTGTCCGTCACAAAACTTTGTCTGGAGTATCTTCTAAACTTAAGTGATGATGAATTACTTTGTCGAGCACATATCTCTAGAAATATACATCTCAGCTCAACCAAACTTTCTACTATTGTCTATCATGATCCCTAGATTTGTCTTTTGACAGTAAAACCTAGGATTTTTTTCTGTGATTTCCGTTGGAAACACGACTTACACAGTGAGTCAACAAAATACCTTTGTGGCGACCTCAAGTTTGAAATAAAGGGCAACCATTATCCTTAGATGTTCCCTTTTATGATAAAACCTATAAATCAATTTAGTTTTTGTTTCAGTGGAACATGACTTACATTGAAATTCTTTGAAAAAAATGGGAAGCTGGGGTATGTGAGCTCTGATCTCTTCTTCACTTGTTTCTGGAATCATTGCATCTGATCATGGCTCCACAATACAATTTGATTGATGAACCTACGTTATAACATATTAAAATATGAAAATCTCTGTGCAACATTATTGAGATGTGTTCTATGTGTTTTTACAAAGTAATTGTCGACAGTCTTAAACCTTTGCTAAACTACCCCAGGACAGGTTTACATATTTCCACTTAAACCAGATGATATAGGCCAGGTTCAAGTGCGAACATGCTTCGATAATACCAGATCAGTTAAAACCCACTTGTTAGACCAGGTTAAGGGCTAAACTACCTACAAACAATCTACGATTATACGGCCCATAGTTTTAACCTTCTTATATCCCGCAACAAGTTCATTGATCAAAATGGCACTGTCTGTCCGTCCATCTGTCCGTTACACTTTGTGTCCGGCTCATCAGTTTGTAACTAATCGACCATTTCAATTCAAATTTTAAAGGGGAATTGAAGAAACATGTAATAATGTGTCATGCGTAATAATTTTGAGAATGCTACATTAAATATTAGCATTTTGGAGGAAAAAAATGTAAATTAGTTTTAAAAAACAGTTGCTGTCTGGCTGAGAACTTCTAAACTAATCGCGGGTGGAATAGCGCAGTGGTTAGTGCCTTCAACTTCAGGTCGAGAGGTCTGTGGTTTGAATCCAGCCAGGGGCTCAGCAACTTAGTCAGCAGTAGAGAACTGTTCTACATGCAGTCAGGTTTGGGTGCAATGCTACTCTGAATTTCAGCGCAGTACCCCCCCCCCATGGTTCACTAGTTTCAGCCTATGCTTGCAGGTTTCACTGCAATACATAGCCACAATAGGATCGCTGGCTTCCTCCCTGCTATTATACTAGCAGCCATGATATAAGTGAAATACTCTTGAAAGCGGCAATATCACCTCATCTCACCTCACCTCACCTCTAAACTAATCATCACATTTTGATTACATTTGATATAGAGATACATAATCATTAGAAGGTGTTTCATAATAATTATTTCAAAAATATTTTTGTAATATTTTACAGATTTTTTTATTTTTTTTTTTGTTAGAAACTCCAAACAGAAAAAGGACATGTAAGAATAACACTTCCAGACATTTAACGGATTTCTGGTTAAAATTTGGGGCTCTGGAGTCCTGTCCGGCTCACAATTTCTTACCTAATCATTACATTTTGATCAAATTTGACATTTAGATACTTAATGTACAATTGTTTTTCTTAAATTTCTCATATTTTGGTAAAACATAATGACACCAACAATTGATTGCTGTTTTCAGATACAGACTGACATGAGGTGTGTAATGATTAACAATTTCGAAATTATGTTTTAAAATCTGTATATTGGCAAAAAACATGAATGCAGTGGAGTCCTGTCTGGTCCAAAACTTCTAAACAATGTCTCAAAGGTTGATCAAACCTGGTATTAAGATTCATATTGAAATGAAGGTGTGAATGTTGTCGCATATTTTCCTTTATCTGTAAAATAAGTACATATTGTATAGCAGCTTGATATTTTTTGCAGATTTATTGAACAGCAATGAACACTCAACTGAACAATATGGACATTGAAGAATTTGAAGATCCAAACTGAGGAGACTTGATGACCAGAAACACTTTCCCTGCTGTCTGTCTGTCTGTCTGTCTGTCTGTCCAGAGGAGGCAGCAGTCCTCCTATGATAAGTCAGGTAAGTTCTATTTCAATTCCAGCTACTAACTTTCCTCAGCAAATAGATGTTAAAGATAGCTAGTTAGTCTCACTTATAAATATAAATATTTTAGTTTATGATGATGATATACCTACATGTAGGTTTGTTGGTTTGAATGTCTTTACTAGAAATATATAAGCAAAGATTTTAGTTAATGATGATGATATACCTACATGTAAGTTTGTGGGTTTGAATGTCTTTACTAGAAATATAAAAGCAAATATTTTAGTTTATGATGATGATATACCTACATGTAAGTTTGTGGGTTTGAATGTCTTTACTAGAAATATATAAGCAAAGATTTTAGTTTATGATGATGATATACCTACATGTAAGTTTGTGGGTTTAAATGTCTTTACTAGAAATATATAAGCAAAGATTTTAGTTTATGATGATGATATACCTACATGTAAGTTTGTGGGTTTTAATTTCTTTAAAAGAAATAGATTTTAATTCAAGATGATGATATACCTACATGTAAGTTTGTGGGTTTTAATTTCTTTAAAAGAAATAGATTTTAATTCAAGATGATGATATACCTACATGTAAGTTTGTGGGTTTGAATGTCTTTACTAGAAATATATAAGCAAAGATTTTAGTTAATGATGATGATATACCTACATGTAAGTTTGTGGGTTTGAATGTCTTTACTAAAAATATATAAGAAAAGATTGAAGTTCATGATGATAATATACCTACATGTAAGTTTGTGGGTTTTAATTTGTTTACTAGAAATTTTTTAGTTAAGATTAAAAATTTATGATGATGATATACCTACATGTAAGTTTGTGGGTTTTAATTTCTTTAAAAGAAATAGATTTTAATTCAAGATGATGATATACCTACATGTAAGTTTGTGGGTTTTAATTTCTTTAAAAGAAATAGATTTTAATTCAAGATGATGATATACCTACATGTAAGTTTGTGGGTTTGAATGTCTTTACTAGAAATATAAAAGCAAATATTTTAGTTTATGATGATGATATACCTACATGTAAGTTTGTGGGTTTGAATGTCTTTACTAGAAATATATAAGCAAAGATTTTAGTTAATGATGATGATATACCTACATGTAAGTTTGTTGGTTTGAATGTCTTTACTAGAAATATATAAGCAACGATTTTAGTTTATGATGATGATATACCTACATGTAAGTTTGTGGGTTTGAATGTCTTAACTAGAAATATATAAGCAAATATTTTAGTTAATGATGATGATATACCTACATGTAAGTTTGTGGGTTTGAATGTCTTTACTAGAAATATATTAGCAAATATTTTAGTTTATGATGATGATATACCTACATGTAAGTTTGTGGGTTTAAATGTCTTTACTAGAAATATATTAGCAAAGATTTTAGTTTATGATGATGATATACCTACATGTAAGTTTGTGGGTTTGAATGTCTTTACTAGAAATATATTAGCAAATATTTTAGTTTATGATGATGATATACCTACATGTAAGTTTGTGGGTTTAAATGTCTTTACTAGAAATATATTAGCAAAGATTTTAGTTTATGATGATGATATTCCTACATGTAAGTTTGTGGGTTTGAATGCCTTTACTAGAAATATATAAGCAAATATTTTAGTTTATGATGATGATATACCTACATGTAAGTTTGTGGGTTTGAATGTCTTTACCAGAAATATATAAGCAAAGATTTTAGTTAATGATGATGATATACCTACATGTAAGTTTGTGGGTTTGAATGTCTTTACTAGAAATATATAAGCAACGATTTTAGTTTATGATGATGATATACCTACATGTAAGTTTGTGGGTTTGAATGTCTTTACTAGAAATATATAAGCAAATATTTTAGTTAATGATGATGATATACCTACATGTAAGTTTGTGGGTTTGAATGTCTTTACTAGAAATATATAAGCAACGATTTTAGTTTATGATGATGATATACCTACATGTAAGTTTGTGGGTTTGAATGTCTTTACTAGAAATATATAAGCAAATATTTTAGTTAATGATGATGATATACCTACATGTAAGTTTGTGGGTTTGAATGTCTTTACTAGAAATATATAAGCAAATATTTTAGTTAATGATGATGATATACCTACATGTAAGTTTGTGGGTTTGAATGTCTTTACTAGAAATATATAAGCAAAGATTTTAGTTTATGATGATGATATACCTACATGTAAGTTTGTGGGTTTGAATGTCTTTACTAGAAATATATAAGCAAATATTTTAGTTAATGATGATGATATACCTACATGTAAGTTTGTGGGTTTGAATGTCTTTACTAGAAATATATTAGCAAATATTTTAGTTTATGATGATGATATACCTAAATGTAAGTTTGTGGGTTTAAATGTCTTTACTAGAAATATATAAGCAAAGATTTTAGTTTATGATGATGATATACCTACATGTAAGTTTGTGGGTTTAAATGTCTTTACTAGAAATATATTAGCAAAGATTTTAGTTTATGATGATGATATACCTACATGTAAGTTTGTGGGTTTGAATGTCTTTGCTAGAAATATATAAGCAAATATTTTAGTTAATGATGATGATATACCTAAATGTAAGTGTGTGGGTTAAAATGTCTTTACTAGAAATATATTAGCAAAAATTTTTGGTTTATGATGATGATATACCTACATGTAAGTTTGTGGGTTTAAATGTCTTTACTAGAAATATATTAGCAAAGATTTTAGTTTATGATGATGATATTCCTACATGTAAGTTTGTGGGTTTGAATGTCTTTACTAGAAATATATATATAAGCAAATATTTTAGTTCATGATGATGATATACCTACATGTAACTTTGTGGGTTTGAATGTCTTTGCTAGAAATATATTAGCAAAGATTTTAGTTTATGATGATGATATACCTTGTAAGTTTGTGGGTTTGAATTTGTTTAGTAGATATATATTAGTTAATATTTTAGTTTATGATGATGATGTACCTACATGTTAATTTGTGGATTTACTGCATCTTTTAAATGACATAGGTATTAAATTAAATTAATTAGATATACCATCATTTACATACAGATACTCGTCAGATAGCATTGTTGATTTTTATTATTTCATTGAATTGTATACATTTACAATTTAGGTCATAATGATGTATCTACACGTAAATCTGTGGGTGTAATGCATTTTCAGAAAGATACACATTTTGTCTTATGTTTATTCAGGAAAATGATGAAAAGCTGGAATGAAAAGCAATTCATATGGAGATGTTATCGACTATGTACCTATATCATTATTAATGCCTTTTGGTGCTCAATGGTCTCTGAGTGCCGACTATCTGTCCAATACCTTTATTGACAAAACTGGCTCCTTGAACAGATAGGTTCAAGGTACTTGCATTGCTTAAGGGCTTCAAGCAACACATTTCTAATCTGTTGTCAGTGATGGGAAAAGTCTCCATCTTGTCTGTTGTTTGGATCTGAAGCACATCTGCTGGTACAGAGCTCTGTCAGAGGTGTCGGTGATGGGAAAAGTCTCCATCTTGTCTGTTTTTGGATCTGAAGCACATTTGCTGGTACAGAACTCTGCCAGAGGTGTCGGTGATGGGAAAAGTCTCCATCTTGTCTGTTGTTTGGATCTGAAGCACATCTGCTGGTACAGAGCTCTGTCAGAGGTGTCGGTGATGGGAAAAGTCTCCATCTTGTCTGTTGTTTGGATCTGAAGCACATCTGCTGGTACAGAGCTCTGCCAGAGGTGTCGGTGATGGAAAAAGTCTCCATCTTGTCTGTTCTTTGGATCTGAAGCACATCTGCTGGTACAGAGCTCTGCCAGAGGTGTCGGTGATGGAAAAAGTCTCCATCTTGTCTGTTGTTTGGATCTGAAGCACATCTGCTGGTACAGAGCTCTTCTAGAGGTGTCAGTGATGGAAAAAGTTAAGATGCATTAGAGCAGCGCTGTTCAATACTAATCCATACTTATATCCTAACTTATGTTTATACTAATAAGTACACTCACATGAATTCCTTTATTAGTTTAGGTAGAACATAATAATGTATCTTATCTTTCTACATCATTGATGCTTACATGGGAGAGCTCTGGTCTCTTCAAGCTTGAGGTCTGCCAGTTACAACCCCCCCATGAGAGATTCTCAAACCCTCCGCACCATGGTGATTGTTTGAGGCACACATGGACAAACTTGGGTATCCAAAGGCAATTTTGTTAAACTAGATGATGTCAGGTTTATGTACATTTGCTTCATTATGGCTCTATGTAAGAGGAGATACATAAGGCAGGTTAGAGTATCAGAGTATCGTAAGATAGGCCGAGATATGTTATGGGATAGGAAACTGTCAGGATAAGATAGGGTAATAAAGGATATGATAGCAAATACTAGGCATGACAGGATAGGAAGGATAGAATAGAAAAGGATGAAATTGAACAGGGATAGGATAAGATAACAAGAACAGGATAGGACAAAATAGTGAAGCTAATAGTAATGTAGTATCAGATACGGCTAGGATTGGATAAGATTATGTAGGATAGGAAAGGATAGAAAAGGTGAGGACCGGATAAAATTTAGGTAGGATAGGATAAGAAGGAACAGTTTAGGATTGAGTAACATAGGGTAGGATAGGATAAGATACTAAGGTTAGGATAGGATAAGATAGAGTAGGATTGGATAAGATAGAGTAGGATTGGATAAGATAGTAAAGTTAGGATAGGATAAGATAGAAAAGGTTAGGATAGGATAAGATAGAGTAGGATTGGATAAGATAGAGTAGATAGTGAAGCTAATAGTAATGTAGTATAAGATAAGGCTAGGATTGGATAAGATTAGGTAGGATAGAAAAGGTTAGGATCGGATAAGATAGGGTGTGATAGAATAAGATAGTAAGGGTGTGATAGGATAAGATAGAGTAGGATAAGATAGAGTAGGATAGGATAGAGTAGGGTTGTATAAGATAGAGTAGGATAGGATAGAGTAGGGTTGTATAAGATAGAGTAGGATAGGATACGATAGATAAGGTAAGGGTGTGATAGGTTAAGATAAAGTAGGATAGGATAAGATAGGGTGTGATAGGATAAGATAGAGTAGGTTAGGATGGGATAAGATAGGGTGTGATAGGATAAGATAGAGTAGGATAGGACCGGATAAGATAGGGTGTGATAGGATAAGATAGAGTAAGATAGGTTGGGATAAGATAGGGTGTGATAGGTTAAGATAGAGTAGGATAGGATAAGATAGGGTGTGATAGGATAAGATAGAGTAGGATAGGATGGGATAAGATAGGGTGTGATAGGTTAAGATAGAGTAGGATAGGACCGGATAAGATAGGGTGTGATAGGATAAGATAGAGTAAGGTTAGGATTGGATAAGATAGAGTAGGATAGGATAATATTGAGTAGGATTGATAAGATAGAGTAGGATAGGATAAGATACAGTAGGATAGGATAATAATTAGTAGAATAAGATAGAGTAGGAAAGTATAAGATAGAATAGGATAAGAAAGAGTACGATAGGATAGAGTAGGAAAGGATAAGATAGAGTAGGAAAGGATAAGATAGAATAGGATTGATAAGATAGAGTAGGATAGGATAAGATAGAGTAGGATTGGATGAGATAGAGTAGGATAGGATAATATGGAGTAGGATTGGATAAGATAAGGATCAGATGGAGTAGGATTGATAAGATGGAGTAGGATTGATAAGATAAAGTAGGATAAGATAGAGTAGGATAAGATAGAGTAGGATTGGATAAGATAGAGTAGGATTGGATAAGATGGAGTAGGATTGGATAAGATAGAGTAGGATAGGACCAGATGGAGTAGGATTGATAAGATAAAGTAGGATAAGATAGGAGTAGGATAAGATAGAGTAGGATTGGATAAGATAGAGTAGGATTGGATAAGATGGAGTAGGATTGGATAAGATAGAGTAGAATTGGATAAGATAGAGTAGGTTTCTTCTTTAAGAGGCATTTAGAAGTTGGTAAGATGAATGAGAAAGAAGTTGTAAATCCATAGAACTTGTTCTCATTCAGATAGAGTAGGATTGATAAGATAAGATTTGTTCAGAATCAGGTGATTGGACAATGTAATGTGATGTATGTTACCAACTCATTGTTATCTAATGATTGATCTCACCATGGTTGAGTAATAAACAATGAATAAACAATTACTCATCTGATACAGTTTCTATTGAATATTTGATAACATTGAAATGATTATTTTCTATTTCCCTACTGTGCGACCGTGGGCACTCGCTGTGGCTGAATAATCGGAGATGACCATCGGGACTGACCAGACGTAAAGGAAGAAAACAGCGAGAGGGTCGTGGAACTGGAACTTCGTAGGGGAGATATCCGTGCAGCTGCCATTGATAGGTTTGTAGTTGCCTGCTTCATTGTTATTACATTACATATAACTAAGGCCAATAAGACCAGATGGGCTCATTACATTTGTCATCAAGAGGTGTTTGTCGCATGAGTAAAACTTGGGTGTCATGTTTGTGTTGTTTTTTAAGGTTTTTAGCTCGTTCGTCTTTGTGCATTTTTGACTACCTCTACAGAACAAAAAGGCCTAGAAATCTTAAATTTTGTGTACAGACTCCTTGACTAGTGAGGATGATAAATTGTATCTTTAGTGACCCTGTGACCCCATATATGGGCCATAGCCTGATAACCTATTTTAGACTCTTCTCCAAAACCAAAAGGCTTAGAAAGATGAAATCTCACGTATAGACTTCATTTTCTTCAGAAGCATCAGTCCTAGAAAGCTGAAATGGCAATGGCTCTATTTTTGTGCTTTCAAATTGCAGGGAGTTTAAACTCAATGACATTCTTCATTCCAACATTACAATTAATTGCTAAACTGTGTCTCACAAAGGGAAGAAGGTGTTTAAATCAAACAGCATATTCAATCAAACAGGATGGTAGTTTTGCTCTCTCTTCACATTAACATGAGGAACTTGATGATGACATCACATAAGCATTTACTATTAAAAAAGACCTGAATGTGGTTTATCATAATTTTATGATGGTTATTAAAAGTCACACAGAATGAGCTGCTTGTATGCATACAACATTATTCGCACAATCAGTATATTAAAATATATGCTAAAACTGATCATTCAAATTCAGTTGGGCCGGGGGGCTGAAGCCATCTCTCCTGATGGCTCTTGTTTTACTCCTTGGTTATTTTTCAATTGAGTAAATTGTTGATAAAATATGCAAATCCATACTCTTTCTGGAGTTCTGTTAGCTTCATCAACTTTCTAGACATGTCAATCATGATCTCCTCATATGCCTTTTGAGGGTAAAACCTATGTGTAAATATTCTTTTTTTTCGTGATTATCATTACAACATAACTTGATAGTGACTGAACTGAAGTAACTTAGTCCTCATCATGATTACCTAGAATCTTTATGATGGCAACATCAATCTTGAAACAAAGATCAACCATCATCCCAATGAATTTAGTTTTGTAGTTTCTTTAGAAACATAACTTACACACTACACACGACTGATACTACACACTACACGCACGACTGATACTACACACAACACGCACAACTGATACTACACGCACGACTGATACTACACACTACACGCACGACTGATACTACACACTACACGCACGACTGATACTACACACTACACACACGACTGATACTACAAACACGACTGATACTACACGAACGACTACACTAGACTATTAGATAAAACGAGTTATAGATTTCTTCCCTTATCCAACGCTTCTAATTTCTGAAACTCCTGCTTCAAGCTAAAAAATTCGCGTAAGTTAGACCGATGAATAATCAAATGCTGACTTTTCCCGATGATTTGACTTTCAGATAAACATAATTACCGGGGTATGAACCATTATTTCAAGATAAAGTGGAAGAAGGATTATTCTTGATTTCAGCTGAATAAAGAAGGAAATATGACTATACAACTTTGCATTTAAACTTCAAAAGATAACCTATTTTTACGGACTTAATCAAACTTCAAAACTTCAACACTTCATTTGACATTTGAAATTTGTGACCGCGTGCAATATTGATATGGAAGATCATTTACATATTAATTAGCAGCCCCGTCTAAGGACAGGGCTGCTATCAGTTTTTGTGAAGTTTCCATCGCCGCCGCCGCCGCACTTGTACTACTAGCTATAACTTTTTTCCCCTAAGCTTTCCAGAACTCTTATTCATACCTTACTACTCATACCTCGGGGGAACGATTTTGACACGTTCACTTTCAAGGTCAAAGGTCAAGGTCACGAGCTATGTATTCACTCTAAGAATTCCTTGTAAACGCGATAACTTGAAAAGTTTTTGTGCTATGAAGCTCTAACTTGGTATATATCATCCTTGGAAAAGTAAAAAATTTTGAAAAGGTTTTGGCTACAATCCGTCAAAGGTCAAGGTCACAGCAAGGTCATGACGTAAGCATGTTTTAGCGAAAATGCTTTATTTTAACTATGAACACTTTTAATCAATACATGATTGTTATATTCAATAAAAAGTGTTCAATGATTGTGTGACCTTGAAGGTCAAAGGTCAAGGTCATGAGATATGAGTTATTACAAAATGCACTAAATTGGGGTATAATTTTATCCCATTTAGCTTTTCAGAACTCATGTACATGTCTAAATGTTAATACTTCCAGGGAATCATTATGACATGTTCACTTTCAAGTTCAAAGGTCAAGGTCACGAGTTATAAAATCACCACAAATTCTTTGTAAACACAGTAACTTGAAAGGTTTTGTGCTATGAAGCTCTAACTTGGTATATATCATCCTTGGAAAAGTAAAAAAATTTGAAAAGGTTTCGGCTACAATCTGTCAAAGGTCAAGGTCACAGCAAGGTCATGACTTAAGCATGGTTTAGCGAAAATGCTTAATTTTAACTATGATCACTTTTAATCAATACATGATTGTTATACTCAATAAAAAGTGTTCAATTATTGTGTGACCTTGAAGGTCAAAGGTCAAGGTCACGAGATATGAGTTATTGCAATTCCTTGTAAACACAATAACTTGAAAAGTTTTTGTGCTATGAAGTTAAGATTTTGTATATATGATATCTCTTGAGAAGTACAACATTTTCAAAAAGTTTTGGGTACTAACTGTCGAAGGTCAAGGTCACAGCAAGGTCAACATATATGGAGAAAATGGATTAATTTTATTTTTAACACTTTATTTCATTACAATAATGTTATACTCAATGAAATGTGTTCATTGATTGTGTGACCTTGAGTGTCAAAGGTCAAGGTCACGAGAAAATTCCCAATTTGGTGAGGCCTGTAAAAGGCGGAACAGGGTAAGGCGAAACCCAAAGTTCCGGGGGCTGCTCTGCTTTTGCGGTATCCCGCAAACGCTAATCTAGTTATGATTGCTTTTGAATATATGTTAGTTCTCTCTATCAGCACTAGCACACAATTTCAGGTCACTCCCCAAATTTTATGAAAGCCAGAGGGGACCTCCCCCTCAATTTTCAAACCTGGATGCAACACTGACTGATGCTCTTATGACAAGTTTTGTTTCAGATGCTATGACAACTAGGTGAATAAAACTCGGTAACCT